>CM058042.1:58106621-58594497 GCA_030169165.1 Centaurea solstitialis | reverse complement strand
ATACCGCAAGCGTACGGGTGTGTAGCATACAGGTTGATCACAGGGAGGCAACGGAGTAAGCATAGATTTACCCACAGCGTTAGCTAGTTGCGCGAAATCGGTTTTCAAAGATTGTTGGCTAACTAGGCGAAAATAGAAACTAACTAAGATTAATCTAATTAACTAACAATGACCTAAGCAAATAAACAACCAAATTAACTAGGCAAAGACAACGAGAATCAATAATCTAGATACGACTAATTGAAATATAAAGCATTTAAGACTCTAAATCTAGGAGACACTTGACTAAAAAGAAGCTAAAAACACCAACCGCAAGGAATGACGAGTATCGTATTGAATCAACTCAAGTGGGATTATCGAGCACTAAAAGAGTCCAATTCCCCTTCCGAAGGTAAAAGGATTACTCTTAAACGGAAGTTGGTTATTTCCATACCAAGCTCCGCAAAAGAACGATTGCTCAATAAAATCCCCAATTGACCAAACACCTATTTCCATGGTAAGAGATCAATTTCCAATCAATTTATCTAAGTAAAGATCGAACTTCCGTTCAAATCAACACTAAAATGAAAACAATTTAGAACTCACGACTTAGGCGAAATCACTAACTTCCGTTAGATGATTTCGTCATAAGGAGCGTTTGTTGAAAAACCATTTGAAAGCAAACCAATTTATTCGAACTCGAATGAGGCTATACGATACTTATCATTCTTAACGATTGGAATAATCAAGATCTATAAACTAATTGCATAAAGTGAAAGCTAAATATCAAGACCCAATAATCTAGGCTATAGAAACAAATAAAGAAATAAAATAAAGCATAAAAAAAGATAAGATAAGAAGATGTAATTACTCTCCATTTGATTGATTCTTGCTCAATGTTGAGTTCCAATCATCTTCATTGTTGCCCAAGAGAGTTGTAGCTCCAAAATCGCCAAATTAAAATCTAACCTAACCTAACCTAATCTAGAGAGGAAACCCAAAAAATAAAACTAACAAAAATGGCTTCCTCCTCCAAAAATGAGGGGAGCAAAAAGCTTATATACTTGGGCCCAAAGGCCAAAAGGCCAAAAGGCCAAAAAGCCCAATAGAAGAAAAGTAAATTTTAGGCCCAAGTTCCATTCTTCCAATCTTCTTTCTTCATCTTTTATCTTTTCCGCACATCGCTTGCCTCTTTCCTTCCGTTTCTTCTCGAATCCACGCACACCTACACAATGGAAATAAAACTCGCCAAAAACACGGAAATACTAGCCAAAAACATATAAATACCGACAACAAAGTCATAAGCATCAAAAAGAGAAAAACTATACAAAAAGTAATAAAAATGCATGAGACACTCTAGAAAAGAAAACAAAAAAGAAGCAAAATAAACTATAAAAATAATAATAAAAACGTGCAAAACAACTACCCACAAGCTAAACCTTCCTTGTCCCCAAGGAAGAACCTAAACTAGTTTATATAAACGGGATAAACGACAAGAGAAAGAAAGGCAAAAGAAAACCAAATGACGACCTCCACGATCATCAAAACGAATGAATGCACGATCTCACTAGACATAACCCAATGCTTTGGTTTCCCATGTAAAAATGCAACTTACTTCCATGTGATCAATTAACAATAATAAAAGAAACAAATATTTACCAAAGTGTCAAGCCGACACAACACCAAGCCAAGCACATCGCAAGAAAAACGTACCAAATAGAACTTCGCAAACATTACCGTAGCTGCTAGGGGATGGGAGAGTGATCTACAAGAATGGATGCTCACGGTTTCACTCATTCACTCAAATGTGTTTACGGGGTTGTGTATACACTCAACGCCATCCCAATCGAGAAATAGGAAATGCACTTTTGACGCATTTGAAACAATTCTCAAGTCTAAGGATTTCTTATAAAATTGTATAAAATGAGGACTTTTGGGTAAGGCTAAGGGCTATAAGGGGTAAGGATTAGATGGGTTAAAGGGGTTTCTTTTGGGGTTTAAAGGCTTTTTTTTTTTTTTTAATTCCCTCATGTTTTCGATGGATTAACAATTTATTCACAAGAACTAGATGCATATTATTCTTCTTTTTTTTCTTTTTTCTTTTTTTTTCTATTTTTTTTCTTTTCGTGAACCCACAAGCTATGCTTGTTTTGGGGTTAAACATACTACCCACAAGCTATGCTTGTGTTTATTTATAGTCTAAATGCCTATAATTGCGCCATGAAGGGAATTTTAAACTAAAAAAAAGGTTATAGGTGTTGAAACGAATGGCTAAAGTTCGGGCTCAAAGTGGTTGCAAAGGAGAAGATGTGGTTTTTTTTTCTTTTCAAAAGTGGGGTTTATTTAGAAATGATGGCCTCTATGCAAATTCATAATCATCCTAGACGAGAATTATGTCAAATACCTAAAGATACACCTCGATGGGAGGTAACACACAAAAAGAAAGAAAGTGGGATTGATTGTATATGTGTCAATCCAATATGGCCCAAATTCTCACAAAGGTGTAATCCATTCAAGTAGTCACGAGTGTAATTTAGGGGGACTACGATAAAGAAGCTAATCCTAAAGATAACATGAAACAATATACAAAGTGGTGTGTGTAAGCGACAAACTAAGATAAAACATGTTTCTTAAAAAAAAAACTTCACAACATGGTTATAAGCCACAAACTACACTAGTACACCTAACAATTAAATCATGTAAAGTGAGAGGTGGTCACTACAAGCCTTAAAACCGTGGAAAAACGTCGAAAATCTTTTTTTGGATTTTTTTTTAGAGGGGGGAGGGGGTAAGAATGTACAAACACTAAGACACGAACACCTAAACAAGACTAGACTACACAAAAGAAAAAACTAGAAATAAAAATAGAAAACCTACCCACAAGCAAAAAGGAGCATTGTCCTCAATGCTCGGAATAGAACACATGCATGAAATGCAACTAACTAAACTCTCTAAATGCTAAAAGGAAAAACAAAAGAAAAAGAAAACGATGCCTAAAACTCGCGGTGAGCAAAGTGACTGGCATTAGCCAAGTACTTGTGAAAATCCTCGACCAAAAGTCGTGTTTGACGAGTGTCGGTTGCTATCGCATCCAAACGTGCTCAAGTCATTGATTTGTGATTTCAAGTCGGAGTGTGTGTTTCTTGAACATCTTCTTGCCCCTCGGGTGGATTAGAAAAGATCCAATCGGTGACGTGAGACACCCGAGTACGAACGGGGCAAGGTGGATATGTGTGATGTGCGTGATCCAAACCAACAAGCCATGAATACAACAAACAAATGCCCGCCCAATTATGGCGGTCCAAGACACTAAGCACGAATAAACCGAATTGTCGCAAGTAAGATGCGATGATAAAACAACAAGAACCACATGCATATAATCAACTATTAGCGAAAATCGCTAAACACACAAGCGTAAAAGAGATCTCAACAAGTAGCATGAATAAGCATTTCCAAATTAGGCACAAAATAATGAAAAGAATGTACCGAATCTGAAAAGAATGCCGCAGCTAGTGGTAGTCGGTGGTAGCTAGTCGTGAACGGCAACGGCGTATGGTGGCAGATGGTGGTAGTAGAAGCAGATGGCGAAATAAGTGGTCCACGGTGGTGAATGGTGGTCTACGATGGGCGCGGTGGCGAGAGGTGGCCTCGCCGGTGGCTGGTTGTGTGATGGACGTGTACGATGCTGATGGTGGCGGCATATGGTGAAACGGCCGGTGGTGGCTGTTTTAGATGATGGCGGCGGCGTAGTGGTCTGGTCGGCGGCGGTTATGGCGAGTAGAGAGATGGAGGTCGATGGTGGTGATGGACGGCGTATGGTGGCTGGATTTATCGGCGGTTGTGTGGTTGGGAGAGACGACGGCGGCGGCGTCAGGGTGGTGGTCAGATGTAGTGGCGGCGGCGTAGCAGTGGTTGCGTGGTTGTGGCGGATGGTGGACGAGGAGAGAAGAGAGATGGAGGTCGGCGATCGTGATGTGGTTGAGAGCGCCGACGGCGGCGGAAGGCAGCGATGAACGGTAGTGGTAATTGGTGGCTTTAGATGGTGGCAACAGACGGCGGTGTAAGGTGGTCTATGGTGGCCGGCGGCTGAATGGGGAGAGGAGAGAGTGAGGAAGAGATGGTGGCTAGGGTTTGGAATGAAAGGTTTTTTTTTTTTTTTTTTTTTAATTTTCTTTGGCTTAGCGACCGTTAACAGAAAAGAAACAGCAACAGAATGTTTTTTTCTTGTTCTTTCTTCTTCCTTACTTTTTTCTTGTTTTTTTTTCTATCTCATTTTTTTTTACCTCTTTTTTTTTCTTTCTCTCTTTTTTTTATAATATTTTTCTAGTCTTTTCTTTTCTATCTTTGCTCTCTCTTTTTTTTTATTCTTTCCGCAAATGTCTCCTCGTAGTAGCATCGACGGTGATCTCGATCTCCAATGTATAAAACTCGTCGTTACTAAGGATCACAACATTGAACAAACCGTTAAAAGCATGTGCGGAATAGAGATAAGCAAAGAATGAAACGTAACACTTTTATTTTTAAAACACGAGTGTAAATTTTATTCAAACCAAAAACCACAAAGGGTAGAAAAGATAGGGAAACGCATCCCAATACACCATGAGTTATAATCCTTGTTACTCAAATTGCCTCCCCGGCAGCGGCGCCAAAAACTTGTTTGATGTTTTAAATTTATACCGCAAGCGTACGGGTGTGTAGCATACGGGTCGATCACAGGGAGGGCAACGGAGTAAGCATAGATTTACCCACAGCGTTAGCTAGTTGCGCGAAATCGGTTTTCAAAGATTGTTGGCTAACTAGGCGAAAATAGAAACTAACTAAGATTAATCTAATTAACTAACAATGACCTAAGCAAATAAACAACCAAATTAACTAGGCAAAGACAACGAGAAGCATTAATCTAGATACGACTAATTGAAATATAAAGCATTTAAGACTCTAAATCTAGGAGACACTTGACTAAAAAGAAGCTAAAAACACCAACCGCAAGGAATGACGAGTATCGTATTGAATCAACTCAAGTGGGATTATCGAGCACTAAAAGAGTCCAATTCCCCCTTCCGAAGGTAAAAGGATTACTCTTAAATGGAAGTTGGTTATTTCCATACCAAGCTCCGCAAAAGAACGATTGCTCAATAAAATCCCCAATTGACCAAACACCTATTTCCATGGTAAGAGATCAATTTCCAATCAATTTATCTAAGTAAAGATCGAACTTCCGTTCAAATCAACACTAAAATGAAAACAATTTAGAACTCACGACTTAGGCGAAATCACTAACTTCCGTTAGATGATTTCGTCATAAGGAGCGTTTGTTGAAAAACCATTTGAAAGCAAACCAATTTATTCGAACTCGAATGAGGCTATACGATACTTATCATTCTTAACGATTGGAATAATCAAGATCTATAAACTAATTGCATAAAGTGAAAGCTAAATATCAAGACCCAATAATCTAGGCTATAGAAACAAATAAAGAAATAAAATAAAGCATAAAAAAAAAAGATAAGATAAGAAGATGTAATTACTCTCCATTTGATTGATTCTTGCTCAATGTTGAGTTCCAATCATCTTCATTGTTGCCCAAGAGAGTTGTAGCTCCAAAATCGCCAAATTAAAATCTAACCTAACCTAACCTAATCTAGAGAGGAAACCCAAAAAATAAAACTAACAAAAATGGCTTCCTCCTCCAAAAATGAGGGGAGCAAAAAGCTTATATACTTGGGCCCAAAAGGCCAAAAGGCCAAAAAGCCCAATAGAAGAAAAGTAAATTTTAGGCCCAAGTTCCATTCTTCCAATCTTCATTCTTCATCTTTTATCTTTTCCGCACATCGCTTGCCTCTTTCCTTCCGTTTCTTCTCGAATCCACGCACACCTACACAATGGAAATAAAACTCGCCAAAAACACGGAAATACTAGCCAAAAACATATAAATACCGACAACAAAGTCATAAGCATCAAAAAGAGAAAAACTATACAAAAAGTAATAAAAATGCATGAGACACTCTAGAAAAGAAAACAAAAAAGAAGCAAAATAAACTATAAAAATAATAATAAAAACGTGCAAAACATATTTCTTGTATTAACTTTAGTTTTATATATAGTATAATATATACACATAAGAAGACAAGGACGAGAACATCTCTGGTTGTCTTCTTTATCCTCCTTTGGTGGTCTTCTTCGGCATAATCCTTCGACGACATCACCGTGTCCAGTACTCTCCAACCCTTCTGTCCCCTCCCATTTCTCTTACCGACGAGCATAACACTACTTGTTCGTTTGTTATTCAGCGAAATCGTGACCCATTCACATGAGTGTTGTGAACCCCTCTCCACTACCTCTAAACCCACAGTGGTGTTTATGGCTGTGAACAATGGTGACTGGTGAGGGTGGCGGTGCTTCGTGGTGGACACAGTGGTGAACATTGAAGGGAAATGCTGTTTACAACCATCTTTATGAAGAAGATGAAGAAACGTTTGTCTAAATGTTAAAGGATACAATTGGTATTAGATGCAGACATACAAATCTTGTAGCTCTTGAAAGATACTATTAGACATTTAGACTCCCTGACGACCCACCATTTCTGGCAGGAATCTTTAGAAACACACAATGTGTAAATGTTGGTGACTACGCCGGACGAGGTACTCGTAAGGGAGTAATGAGGAGACACTGCAGAGGAAAAAAGGGTACGTGGGGGTGGGGGTGGGGGTGGGGGTGGGGGTGGGGTAGCGAAAGACAAAACGAGAAAAAGACAACAACAAAAAATCGCACAATGACAAAAGTAACCCAACTTAACGAATCATATTTAAAAGAGTTAGTGATTGAAACTATTTTCAAAGTAAAATGTAAGCAAGACGAAGACAATTATAGTATTTAAAGTATAAGGATAATTTTTAAAGATTCACAGGGCCGTTCCTAGAGTTTTGGATGCCCTGTGTGAAAATGCAAAATTATGCCCCTATGTCTATTTGTAAGCAAATGAAACGATGAACGATACGATTTTTTATAAGGTTTGGAACTTAGTCAAGCTACGTGGCTCATCCATGCGCCGAATTTTGTTAACTAAACAAAGAGTACAAAGGAGGACATAAGAACCAAAACCACATATTACAAAATATAAATATAAGTCACCTAAAACGATGTCTACATGCATAAAAGGATAAAAGACAAGAAAAACTATAATTAGTTTTAACTAAGTTGGTAAATAATTAGATTAAAGTTATAAAAAAAACTGCAACTTAGCAAGTCTATAAATGTCAAGACTAATGCAAACAGTTCGTCATTAAAATTGATAAAAAAAAATACCAGTGAGTGCAATGGTGCAAGAAAACAACAAATGACTAAATCTTGAATTTCTAAGCATAGGCTACATAGCAATTTAATTGATGTTGAGATGCAAATATGCAATCTGCCAATTTCTCAAATTCTTTAATTGATGTAAAAGCAAGTAACGTAGATGGAATAATGAAGAATTCCACTAAATCAAAATCAACTAGCTTAATAATGTAATATAATGGGAATTGTATAGAGCCCAACTCATAAATTATTAAAACTAATTACCTATACGAATAACATTATATTGAAATTTGATGTCCCTTAGGCTTTGATGTCATGTGCGACCCCAGGGCCGGACCTGAAGATTCGTATAAGTCACTGGGACTAAAATTGTAGTTCACTATTCATTAATCAATTGGTAGAGTTTGTTTAATTTGAAAACTAAGTTTCTATAACAAAACAACCTCTTGAAAAAGGAAAAACCACTCACAAGTTTTTCTTCAAAAACCTCAAAAAGCAACAATTATTGGATGCTATAATGCCTTCTTCACTTTTCTAATTATTTAAATGAAATCATTAAAATATGTTTTAGGGAAAAAGAACCCATTGCCGACATGAAATAGTTAATGAGTAGTTGGATTCCATAGATTTAGCATAACCGACTAACCGTACATCAAAAGTTGGGACAAGCGAATCTTAAGGGCTGTTCATTTTAGAACAACTAATCTTTTTGTAATAATGTTTATTAAATTATATGTTATTAAGCTAGAGTTCTATATATAATAAAAGAGTAAATTACGGATTTGGTCCCTGTGGTTTGATACTTTTTACGGATTTGGTCCCCAAACTTTGATAATTATGGATTTGGTCCCTGTGGTTTGAAGTTTGTTTTGGATTTGGTCCCCACCACAAACGGACGTTAGTTTATGCCTGTTAAGTCAACGCACGTGCATAGCACACGAGGGCAAATCTGTCCATCTCTCTCTCTTTTCATTTTTGAATAAAAAAACCCATTTGAAACCTATATTCGTCTTCCTCAACCCCCTACCTGATTCATCTCTCTTTTCTTCTTTAAGGAAGAAATTGAACCCTTTTGAAAACTCTTTTGAAACCCTATCTAAAGTCGCAAATCAAACCCAAGATATGTTGTGGTTCTTCCAGATCTGAGTCGCTGGCGGTGGGTTCCGTCGTGGTGGCGGTATTCTGCTAGAGGAGGTAGCAATGGTGCTCAATCGAACCAGAGGAGGACGATGGTAGCCAATCGAACCAGAGGAGGAGGAGGCGGCGGTGGTCTACAATCGAACCAGATGAGGCGGCGGTGGTGGTGGTGGAGCGGTAATGTGTGGTGGAGCGAAAGGTGGTGGTGGTGGAGTGGTAGCGGGTGGTGGAGCTGCAGTGGGTGGTGGTGGTGGTTGTGTAAATATCACCGATAAGACAGAGAGAGAGAGAGAGAGAGAGAGAGAGAGAGGGGGGGGACTTCCGGCCACCTCCTCCACCCTTCGAATTCCGGCGGAGATGGGTTTTTGAAGGAAATTGAATATATTGGAATATGAGTTAAATGATGGGTTTTAAATATTGATTTATATGGAGTTGGATTACAATTTGGGTCCCTTGTGATCTTGAAATTCCGGCCACCGGAGCTACGGCTGCGGGTCGCCGGAAAAGAAACGCCGGTGGGGTTGAAGGCATTGAAATGGATTAACCCGATTGAAGAAGACATACCCACAAAGAAAGATGAAATTTTTAAAGATTATGGAGGAAATTTTAGAAGATGGTGAAATTGAATATCTTGGAATCTGAGTTAAATGATGGGTTTTAAATATTGATTTATATGGAGTTGGATGACAATTTGGGTCCCTTGTGGTTTGGTTAGATTTTGGATTACAATTATGTTTGAAGGAAATGGGTTTTTGAAGGGGATGAGTTGTTTTATGTTTGAAGGAAATGGGTTTGAAGGAAGGAGATGAGTTCTTTCATGTTTGACTGGAATCAAGAAGGAAGAGAGAGAAAAATAGAAAAAGACAAAAAACCCTTAAACAAAATTAAAAAGGAAACAAATATAAAATGACAAAAATATCCTTGAAGTTAACGGAGGAAAGAGACTGACGTTTGGTTCAGGGACCAAATCCAAAACAAACCTCAAACCACAGGGACCAAATCCATAATTATCAAAGTTTGGGGACCAAATCCATAAAAAGTATCAAACCACAGGGACCAAATCCGTAATTTACTCTAAATAAAAAAATGTTTGGTTTAGGCATTGTTTGGTAAAAATAAGTTAACTTATAAGTTAGCTTATAAGTCACCTTATAAATCAAGTACATGTTTGGATGACCATAAGTTAGCTTATAAGTTAACTTATAAGTTAGCTTTTTGAAAAGCTACTCCCACCAACCTTTTGGTGACTTATGTGACTTTTTGTTTTTTTATTCCAAATATACCCTTGTTAAGTTTTATATTATTAATTTTAAACATGTCTTTTTTGTCATTTTACAGTTATAAGCTACCTTATCAGCTAGTTTTTGCCAAACGCAATTTATTCATCAGCTAGCTTATCAGTCACCAGCTAGCTTATCAGTCACCAGCTACCTTATCAGTCATAAGTTAACTTATCAGTCATAAGCTACCTTATCAGCTAGTTTGCCAAACATAGCCTTATAGTTGACGATGGTATTAAAATGTAGCAAACTTGGTAAATTATTTTTTAGGATTGTCAGGTATTGTTTATAACTTTATATATGTAAAAGATCAAAAGACCATAAATTGCTTTAAATAAGTTAATAAGTTAAAATGAAATAACTTATCAAAGACTCTCTTTACCAAGGGTGTGAAAAAATCTATAAAGCATATTTTATTTTTTTCTCATCCAAATACTAAAACTTGCTAATTAACAGTGACAAAATGAATTAATTAATAAAGAGTTTAAATAAACAATCACACCACCCCTTGTATGTTTTCGTTTTTTATTTTTTTTAGTTTTGTTACAATTTCAGATATTATATCAACTATTTACCTCATTATAGTTATAGAGAAAAGTTCAAACAAAAATCATAAAAAACGAAAAATCGAAGAACGCCCTTGGTAGCTTTCTATTTGGACCGTCTGTATGCACTTATACATAACAGTAAACTAAATTTTTTTTGGTTTTTATACACAAATGCAATATATTGCATCTGGGCATAAAAGCATATACACATGTTTCAAATTACTGTTATACACAATTGCATACGATCTAGAAGAAGCGGGATGTGAAAAGAAATAAATATAAGGTCAGATTCAAATGTGAACTCAATTTTGAAAACCCGGCCCCATACCCACACGCATATGCTTGCATAGGGCATACTGCCTCATTGCGTGAAGGTGTTGAAGTGGCCTCTGAACCTGCCCCCGACCCGTGAAGCAACACCGGTGTCCTTACACAACTTGCATAGTAGTTAAGCTTTTGTCGAGGAGATAAAGCAAAATCATCAAAGTATGATATTGGATTCTCCATACATATACATATTTATGGGGAGAATCCAATCAATATCCTACATATTTAAAGTTGTCTCAACTTAATCAGCCTTTAATTTAATAAATTTCAAAAACAATCACTAAAATAAAACGTGCTTTTTGCTATTTATTTTAAATAAACTATTATTTTGGACATACAAATACAACCCAACCAACTTTTTTAAAGCTCTAAATTTGTGTTTTATTTTAAAGAACATTTAAAAGAAGAATATATTTTTTAATAATCGTTTTGTTTACAAAGTTACTACGCTATTTCTAATCATTGTTTCTTGTTCGAGTCGGCTGTTGTGGTTCGTTTTATTTTTGTTGTTTTGGTGTAACTGGGTTTGTAATTGTGTTTTGGGTTTTAATAAACTGTTGTTCTGTTGCTAAAAAGATGTTTTAATTTGTGTTCGCATTTGCGTTGAAACATTCTATGTTCGGTTAAATTGAATTAAATATATGGTAAGCTCTCCAAGATCAATCTTATAGAAATAGGTTCTTGCTGCTAGAAATTTGGATTTGACGAGCTGAAATTACCAATTGGCTTATGGGTCGCTAATCTTTTTCAATGAATTACCAAGTACCAACAAATAACTTTTATATTATTTGAATTTATTGTTTTATTTTTTTAATGAAAACCACTTCTTTGTCATAGGTATATACATATCGGAGTATTGGGGCGAGGTTTTTCAAATGGTCGCTTAGGATAATCATGCTCCGATTATCTTAAGCGACTACCTGAAAGACCTTGGTCTGATCCTGTTTAAATTATTTGATGCTTGGCTTTTAGACAAAAGTATAAAAGAAATGGTAAAAAAAAAAAGGCATGGACTTTGGAGGTAAAATCAACAAGGGCCAGATTGTAGATTCCGTGACAAACTAGAAAATGTCAAACAAGAGTTGAGGATTTGGGAGCACTCGAAGTGGGATGAGTGGAAATTGTAATTGCGGCGAAATCTGAATACTGTTTTATTCACTTTAAATTATGCGTAATATTAAGTCTGAATAATCTTGTATTTTTTAGGCTAAATATGTCATATGGTACGTTCTCGGTTGTCCTTGCATTCGCAATGAAAAATGAGTTTTCATATATAGAGGCACCCTTATTTACATTCATCTGAAAGGTTGAAACCATGCAACCCCCCATATAACACCATTCATTTTAGCCTATTTCATTATCATTGATTACACGATTATTGATTTCATGCAATAATTTTACATGTAAGCATAATATTATTATTAAATGCAAATACTAGTAGAATGCATATAGATGTGCATGGAATTATCACTGTCAATACATACATATATATATATATATATATGTGTGTGTGTGTGTGTGTGTGTGTGTGTGTGTTTGTGTGTATGAAATTCCATGCACATCTATATGCATTTCATTAGTGTATGCATTTAATGAAAATACTATGCATTACATGTAAGATCGTTAAATAAATCGATAATCATTGATGAATTGAGTAATCAATCATAATGAATCGTTTAAAATGAGGTTGCACGATTTCAACCTTTTAGAAAGTTGTAAATGATCTATCTATCTATCTATCTATCTATCTATCTATCTCTCTCTCTCTCTCTCTCTATATATATATATATATATATATATATATAGAGAGAGAGAGAGAGAGAGAGACAGGAGTGTTCTTTTGTTAACCAAATAAATTGTGTTAACCGTGTTAACTCATTTTCCACCAATAAAAAATGTCGGTTTGATTATTTTCATGTTTAGTGGTTGGTTATAATTTGGTTTATTCTTAAAATTATGGATGTGAAAATCATGTGCCGTTGATTTAAATCAATCTACGGTGGAAAATAGGTTAACATGGTTAACACAAGTTGTTTGGTTAACAAAAGAACACAGCTCTCTCTCTCTCTAAATGTGAAAAGTTCAAATGTGAACTCATGTTTCATTTTGAATGTGATGACCAACAAAATCAAGTCACATTGCAATCTGAATTTGCGCCAAGCTTTATTCAGTATGCATGTGTGCAACTTTATTCATACTAAATAATGCTTTATTCAGTATGCATGCGTGTAGCTTTATTGGGTCTGAATATTGTCATGTGGTGTGATACTAGTGGTCCTCACGTTCACAATGAAAGATGAGTTCACATTTGAATATGACCCTAAATACATATATATATATATAGAGAGAGAGAGAGAGAGAGAGAGAAATGGTCATGCGAGAAACATAACTTTTTAACAAAATGCGAGGACGATTATCAACCACATTCGGTTAATAAAGGCGGCTTTGACCGAGTCACCCTACTTTAATCATCTCCACCCTCCATGAATCGCGTCAATCCTCCGTGATCGCGTCCACCGTAAGAATCGTTCTCGCGTTTTTTTTAAATTGACATCGTTCACAACCAAAATTGAGTTCACATTTGAACCTGACCCTATATATATATATATATATATATAGGAAAGTTCAAATGTGAACTCAATTTTTGTTGTGAAAATGAGGACGAATCTCAATCACTCATCCAGTCAATAAAGGCGGCTTTGACCGGGTCCCCTCCTTTAATAATCTCCCCCTCCCATGAATCGCGTCAATCCTCCGTGATCATGTCTACCGTAACCGAAGATGTGTGCTGAAATTCGTCCTCATGTTTACAATAAAATTGAGTTTACATTTGAACGTGACCATATATATATATATATATATATATATATAGAGAGAGAGAGGTTAAAAAACTCATATATGATTTGTACATAATTTTTTTTCTCTTTTTTTCAAACAGTTAACGTTCTCGTATGAACCTGCATCTCTCTGCATATATATAATCCACCGATAAAGTGAATACATTATTAACGGAATATCAACTATTAAGCTAATTTTTACTTTTTAAATTTCTAAATAGGTGGTAATTGTCTAATTGATTCTAATGGGGGTTGTTGGATTTTTATATAGAGGTTAAAAAACTCATATATGATTTGTACATAATTTTTTTTTCTCGTTTTTGAAAAAAGTTAACATTATCGTATAAACCTGCATCTCTCTGTATATATATAATCCACCGATAAAACGAATACCTTATTAACTGAATATCAACTATTAAGCTAATTTTTACTTTTTTAATTTCTAAATAGGTGGTAACCTAATTTTTACTTTTTTAATTTCTAAATAGATGGTAATTGTCTAATTGATTCTAACGGGGGTTGTTGGATTTTAATAGGTCATATTTGTTCTATATGGTTATAATTTGTCTTACTTCTAATAGGCTTTAATAAATCATGATCGACTTAATGAGCCTTATTAGCTCATATTTGGTCTAAGCAAGATATAGTCGGTCTTAGTTGGGCTTAATGTGTCATATTTATTCTATGAGGTTGCTTAGGGGTGTAAACGAGTCGAGCCGATTCGAGTTGAGTAATGGGTTAATCGAGCCGAGCTCAAAAAATAATGTTGGGCTCGAGCTCGAGCTCGATTAACTTTTTCAATGTTGGAATCGAGCTCGAGCTCGAATATTTTTTGAGTTATTGGGCTCGAGCTCGAAGCTCGTTTATGGGTTCGAACTCACGATCGATTAACTCGTTTATCTAATTGAGCTCGATATTTTTTATATATTTATACTCTTATTAATAAATATATATATATATATATATAGGTGAAAGTTCAATTGCAAACCACATTTTCATTGTGAACGTGAGGACAAACGAGAGCGCGACACGTGGCAAAAAAAATTCTGACACGCGCGACCTGTCTCGCGAGTTAGTGTTATTTAGTCTGAATAATAGTGTTATTTAGACTGAATAACACTAAGTCGCGAGGCTTTTTGGTTACAAGTCGCGCGTGTCACTCTGAATTCCGGCGACTTAGTGTTATTCATACTGAATAACGCTTTATACAGCCTGAATAATAGTGTTATTCAATATGAATAACACTAAGTCACTGAAATTTCAGAGTGACACGTGGCGCGCTCTCGTTTGTCCTCACGTTCACAACGAAAAAGTGGTTTGTATTTGAACCCACACCTATATATATATATGAACATGTTTGGCTCGAAAAAAGGTATGCTCGAATGGCTTGGCTCGACTCGACTCGGCTCGAAAAATTTAACGGAGTTTTCGAACGAGTCAAGCCTGTTGGGTTTTTAAGGATCCCTAACATCGAACTGATACGAGGATCATTGTGGCTCTCAATCCTTAACTGGAAAAGATCCACGGTAAAACCTGATGATCAAACTGACCAAAAGGTTTAAACTTTATCAAACCTAACTGGTTTGATTGATGCGGAAGCTTAGAATTAAAAACCCGAAAAACATTCGATTGATCTTTAATCGTTTTGTTATTTAATCCTAATAAAAGGGTTTTGGTTAGTTTACCTGGATTGCTTAAGTTTGATCCATCCGTAAACGATCACACAAATTGCCTTCTAGTTGGCTGAAATCCCGAGATCACAAAACAAGCTGTTTTGCGAGATAATAACCGAAAAACCGAACTTCGTGGGGTTTGGGGTTTTTTGCGCCGGTTTAGGGAGAGAGGAGAGAGAGAGAGAGTTTTTCTTTTGTGGCTTGATTAATCAATGAATGAATGATAACTAGTAAACCTTAAGCTTATATTTATAAGACAAAGTTTCCTAGTTACCATATAACTCTATAATTATCTTTTGGTAATTATCTTTTCTTTCTCCCAAAGAAACGAATCTCCATTAAACTAGATAATTATATTTTATTAATTAATAATTTATTATATATTTATTTTTCTTAATAAATACATAATTTACCAATTAATAAATCTATATATATTTATTTACCTAATAAATATATATAATCCATTTCAAACCTTTATCTTTGAGTTTTCTTACATAAAATACCCAACTGGTTTATAATTAACTATTATAAACCCAATCTCTCCATCCCGGGATTATCTTATTTGATTTACAGATCCTCACAGGTGTGACCCTCAAGTGTCTTATAACATTGGATGTGAAATCACTGGTTTGTCAACTTCTGCACATAATTACTAACAGACTCCCACTTGTGCAAATTGGCAATATCGTCTTTGATCTCACGTACCTAAGGAGGCCCTAGACAGGCACTTAGGCCAACCAGGTTACAAGAATTCTTATACCCAGATAGGTGATAATACATTTCCCAGAAGGAAATATCATTTATGAAACTGCTGTTCATAAAACGGTATATCTTGGCTTTTCCCTTTGCATCACGATATTTCAACTTTGAGTATGAGCTTGGAACCAGTCAACTCTAGATACTCAAGATTATGTTTCTTGACTATCCGACCTCTACTGATAGGTAAACGACAAAGAACTAATCAGTTCGTTTGGGCATGGCCATGCACTTCATCAGTATATTCAGTCAGTCAAGGGGCCTAGAATATCTCTCTTCTAAGAAGAGGTGCAAATCCCATCTTGCATATCTGCATTCAACACCACGGCTTCCGCTGAATCTAGTCACGTCCTTTATAGCCACCCTGTTACGGTGTAGCGGTTGAACGCATCAAGTATCCAGCAGTCCTCATGATATCAAACCAGATATCTCAAGTGATAAGGACAACCACTGTGAGATTTAACATATGACAAAATCCAAGAAGTAATCTCAACCGCGGATCACGTCCGATATTTGCTACTCCATCGAATATATGTGCAACTTTTAGTCTACAACACTTGTAGCTGTTATTCAACTACTGATCATAACTACCCAAGAGCTTACAATGACTTTAACACCCTATCAAGTTCCCACAATGATAAGTTGTCACGGACAAGTTTCGAACGAAAAATTGAAAACTAGTTTCATTCCTGGATTATAAAACATGCAAATTATAAAAGTGATATGTAACGCCTCATTTTCACTTTTCAAGTTAACGGTGGTCTGATTAGTTAACTAGCCCAGTTAACCGTGTTTGTAGGAGTCAAGGGACTAGAGTGGTTATTTTTAAAAGTGAAAGGTTTGAGGTGGAAGCTTATGAAAGGAGAAAACTCCCAACTCTCTTTCAGTTTTCCAGGGAAACGTACGAGAGAGAAAGGGAGGGCGACTAGAGAAGCATAACAAAGGAGAAATTGAGGCTTGTGGTGGATTGATTGTGTTAGCAATTATGCTAATTTCAGGGAATGTATGTATCCTTGCGTGTTTAAGTGTTCAATTGATGTCAATTGGTGTTTAATTTGGAAGTTGTCAATGGTTAGGGTTTGGTTGTGGATTGATGATGTTGGTCCCAATGAGGTGACCTTCAAGTAAGGATAGTGTATGGGATTATAGAAGGGGGGGGGGGTTGAATATAATCACACAAATTTCACTTTTAAATTCTTTGTTGTATTAACAATATGAATTTACAGATTGTTGCGGAAATAGAAAAGACTACAAGTCTAAACTAAACAATCTAAGTTCTTTCACTATGCACTAGAGTGAGAAGATAAGAGAAGAAAGAAACTAGAGGGAATAAGAAAGAAAGGATTAGGGTGTTTTTAGGATTTTGAAAAAGTATGGAGAACATCTCTTTAAGTCCTATTTATACCCAATGCATTAAATGCATGCAGACTCACTTTTGTGTACGTGTCACAATCTAAGTGGTCCTATGTACTATTTACTATAAACAAATACCCTTCGCATGGTGTGCAAAAGAGGATGTGAGTAAACAGTTGCCTTGAGGTCTGATAAGTACGGAGGGAACAGAAAAGAGACTGTCCTTATGTACTTTTGTGTCAGTAAAGGCGGATAATCCTTTTGTGCATTAGACTAAGACATTACGCTAATCCTTCAGGATCAGGATACTGATCAGTGAGAAAAGCTCTGATACTGAGGATGATCAGAGGTCACTGTATCCTGATGCGTCTTCAGGATGTCATACAAATTTGAGCAGCCTGCTATCACTGAGTTCCGTCTTCAGATCACGAGCATGCTGGTCCTGTCATCAGCTAATTCTTTGACTTCGCTGTTGGTTCTTTGAGTATGACTTGAATGTCTTCAAGAGGTCTTCACTTCGGTGGTCAGGATCAGTAGACTGCAGAACAGACTCATTCGTCTCCTGATCCTGATCCTGATCATAAAAATAAGTTACAACATAAGTAACATGGAATAACACTGAACAATCTCAGTGATAATTCCTCAAGCTATAACAGAAGTAAAAACCTATTCACTAAGTAAAGTAACAGGATCATTATCATTTCATCAGGTCTTAGGAGAGCTGGATCAACAATCTCCCCCTAAATGATAATGATAAGACAACAGAGGAATTGTCTTAATCTAGATAATTAAAAAAAAATCTAAGTCTAGATGAAATAGTAGGAAATAGAACTCATAAAGGTACGTGTCCCATTTACTGTTTTGATTGATATTTTTCAGTACTATGATGGAATAAAGTACGATGCACTGAATTGCATTTCTATTAATCTCATATTGGATTTTACAAGAGTAAAGGAAATACATAAGTACATAAATGAAGTACTGAAAGAAAATTACAAAAATTCCTAGCTATCAGAGTCTTCACTAACTACCTCAGTCTTGACTTGAGTGGGAACAGGAGTTTCACCGAAGGCAATTCTTTGATCGAGGATAGCTCTGACAGTACGAATAATTTCTTTATTGTCTTTGTTTTTCTTTTCCTTTTGTGCGATGAAGAGAACTGATACCAAGTGTTCATAGGGTGCTTTGTGTAGTTCACTGAAGCGCTGAAAGCGAAGGATTTTAGAGTTGTCGCTTACACAAATACCATGAACAGGTTCTCTGATGACTTGACCTTCAGAGAGAGATACTCCTGAGGGAAAAGAAAGATCAAACATCGAGAGATCCAGTGGCTTGATAATAGTCCTGGGCATGCAAGGAGTGGGTCTCCTTGTTGAAGTGCTTGCAGATATTCGTACTGGAGGCTTTGGCAGAGCAGAGGGAGGCTGGAGCAGGACATTAGGTATTTCAGTTGTTCTTCTGATTCGAGCAATAAGTCCATCAATGACTTCTTCTACTTCAGCCCTGTAGTTTTTGTTGGCTTTCGGAAGTACGCTTCTAATTTCGTTCCACTCTGACAAGTTGTAACGATCTAACTTGTCCAGAGTGTGCTCTACGTCCTTTACTCCTGAGCGTTTGACGGTGAGCCAGGTTTTTCCAGGAACTCCTTTCTTGCCGCAGTTTCGACGAAGATGGATTCCCATTATTCTGGCACCGTGCTTTCTGAGATGAAGTCGGTCTCTGCACCAGTCAAGCTCTTTGTCTGCTTCCTCTGTCTCTTCCTCTGTCCTCTTGTTGAAGACCTTCAGGGCAGCCTTCTGTGCAAGAATTGGATCTGCACTTATTTCTTCGTCTTCTTCAACGAAGTCAAAAGCTAGCTTCTTTGCAGCTTGAGCAGAGAGGAATGCTTCCTTCTGCTTTCTGTTGTGCTCCTCCTGAGCCTTTATTGCGAGGTCGTACTCCTCCTGTGATAGATAGGCGAACTCGGAGTCCCAAGAGGTACGAAGTGGAATTTTTACTCTTGTACTCTCGAGTCGCTCTATCACGGCGTCTAAACTCCCACCCCTATTCACAGTAGTAGAAGTGTCAGGGTAGTTTTCTCCTTCAGAGCGTGGAGAATTAGAAGGAGGAGATCTAGGAGAAGAAGCAGGGGTAGAGAAATCATCAGAGATGAATTCATCATCTGACGATAGATAGACAGTTTCAGGAGGGGCTTGGATTTCAGGGGTTCTGGATGAGGAGGCTTCAGAATTGAAACGGGTTGGGTTTAAAGGAGTGGTTTTAGGGTTTAAAGGAGTTACTCTGAATGTCATTTTGCTTAGTTCAGTCCTGATAGCTTCAGATCGACTATTCTCCATAAGGTGAATAATCTCACCAGTTACAGAACCGAAATTGACATCCTAAAATTCAGAGTCGGTTTGAGTTTCAGGTTCAGGTTCAGGAGTTGGTTGAGGTGTTGGTTCAGGGGTTGGTTCAGGAGTAGGTTGTTTGGGTGGTTGATAAACAACAATTTGTAGGTTGTTTGAGGGTGAGTCTTCAGAAGAGGTGTCAGTGAGGGTAATGGTTTCAGGGGTAGGTTTAGATTTTAGGAGAGAAGATATGGGGAGATTATCAGAAGATGAGGGAGAGGATGGTTGAGTTAACTTACCAGGTGCACCGGGGTTCTCCCCCTGAGAATGTGCAGGCCCTGGAGTGGGCGTTGAAACAGGAATCTTCTCGACGATGAAATCGTCATCTTCATCATCATCATCATCATCATCATCATCCTCGTTTGTTCCCCCTTCTTCTGTTGTTCTCCAGTTGGTGGAGGGGGAATAAACTGAATGGTCTTTCTGAGGAGGCTGTCTCTCCCCCTCAACAGGTGCCCTAGCCAGGGCGGCTGTTGAAACACACATCTGAAGGAGAGAGGCCATGTTCGTTTGAAGCTTGCGAGTGATGAAGGATGAGGTGAGCAGGGACTGCAGAAGGTCCCTGTCAGCGCTTGTGAACGCTGGCGGTGGTGGAGGAGCAGTAGTGATGGCGGTGACGGCGTTGGAGAGATCAGTCACTTTCTCCTGAAGGGCTCGGAGCCCTGCCTCCTGAGCATCCAATCTCTGCACCACTGCACTTTGAAAAGTGGTGAGAGAGTTGGAGCTGTTGTTGACAGCAGTGGAGAGAGCGGGCAGGGCGGTGGCCTTCAGGTCCTCGATGGATGCCTGAAGGGAGTTGGAGGAGGTGGCCACTTGGGATACCTTGTCATGAATATTATCCAGACAAGGTATGGTGAGAGTAACGCCCATTGGTGGCGGAGCTGCAGCTGTGGTGGCAGCAGTGGCAGTGGCGGTGGCGGCTTCAGCGGCAGCAGTAGCAGCCTTGGCAGAGGCTAGCTCCATTTCCAAGGCCTGGAGACGGGCCTTGTGCTCATCCTCCTGCTGTTGCAGGGCAGCTCTGGCGTCCTGGAGTTGTCTCTCCGCGGACTGTCTCCTGAGCTCAGCAGTGCTCAGTTGACGTTCATGGTCCGTGAAGATGAACTCGTCGAAAGGCTAGCTCCATTTCCAAGGCCTGGAGACGGGCCTTGTTGTAGTTGAGGATGTCCTTGAGAAGTAGCTCCAAAAGAACCTGTAATACAAGTTGCTAAGTGAGCACTAGAAGACTCAATAGCTTTCTCAGAAGAAGGAATGGCAATAATATGCTTAGTAATATTACCTGAGGCTAGGAGGGCATCAGAGCGATTGCCCTCCACATTCTCTGAGCGTTCGAGTAGAACAAGCTCAGGTTCTTGTGATTGTTGAGCAGGAGAATCTGCGGGTAGAGAAGTTTTAGATAAAGGGGAAGGTCTATTAAATATTTGAGGCAGGGTAAGATAGTATTTCTTACCAGCAGCAGGAGCCTTCTTTTTCTTCTACGCCTTTGATTTGGCGCGTTTGGGTTGGGGAGGAGGAGTAGAGCCAGAAGGAGGTGGGCGCTTCAGGAGCGCGGAAGATGTTGTTGCAGCTGGGGAAGTCAGTAAGGGGTTAGCTACTGACATAGCATCCAGGGAAAGAGAATAAGATGGTTTGGATGAGAAGAGAGAAGACATACCTTGGGCAGGAGGGGAGGCGAGCTGCTCATCTGCTTCTGGGTTGGGTTCAGGGACAACCAGAACCGCAGAGAGTGGTACGTCATCAGGACGAGAAGGAACCTGTTCCAGGAACTTCGCGCCTAACGCGTAGTTGTTGAAGTTGCCTTCAGTAGGATAGGCATCACCCATGTGGTGTTCAAGAACCGAAGAGAAAAACCGAGTGTAGGGGACGTTGACCACACGGTTTTTGTTCTTGATCTTTTTCACCATGTCGTCCCAGATGCAGCGAACATAGTCAAACTTCCGGTTCTTGATCGCGGAGTAGACCATGTTCTGGATGACAGTGGGGAACTGTTCAGTGCTCCCCGTCTTCCCTGTCAAGCAGAGACCGAACGTGTTCCAGATGTAGTAGAACGTAGCGTTCAGCCCTGTCTTGTGGACAGTAGCAGCAGTCTTTGTCAGAGGGACGCCTTCCCTCTCAGGCCATCTGTAGCCAATGTCATCCAGCAGAGCGATGACTTCTTCAGCAGATGGGGGAGGAGGGTATCTCTTCTTCTTGGAGATCTGGAGGACGTTCCTGAGAGTCCCGATTCCAAAGGAGATGATCTCTTCCTTTATTTGGAATTTGATCACCTCATGCATCTTGCCCTTGGAGTTCGTCTCCTGGGCTGTCGTGGCAGTTGACCAGAGTTGGAGAAGAAGGGGCTTGTTTGGCCTTGGGTTGATGGTGAAGGCCGTCTTCAGGGGACATTTGAGGAGAAAGTCCCTGGCAGGCGTCAGATATGCCTTGTTCGCTGGTATGTCGAACAGGCCAATAAGGGTGTTAGCCTTGAATTGTATGTGATGCTGAGGGATGACAACCGGTAGGCTTCCAGTGGCAGTAAGGAGAGTGGTGGCCTCAGAGGAGAGCTGAGCGTCGAGTGAGGTGGACGTAGTAGCAGCCATCCTGTTAAAAACAAAAATAACATATGTGGATGATTAAGAATCCAAAATATGCATTTTTCTTCACTTTTCAATGAACACAGAATGTGTTCATAAAAGTGGTAAAATCCTTTATACTTGGAATAGATTGGATACCAAAATTCACAAAAGGAATGTGTTTTGGTATTAAAGAGAACTTCTATTTTGATGAAGTTATATCAAAATAGGAGTTGACAATTTTTCTTAAAAGAAATAAGAAGAATCACATAAACTGTTTTAACAAAAATCTAAGAAGATTTTGGGAAAACTAAGATCAAACAAGTGATCTTAGGGTTTTTGGAAAAAACGTTTATCAAAATAAGTTGTTTTAGGGAAGAAGATCAACTTAGTTTGTAGAAAGAACAAAGAATATAGAGACACTTACGATGATTCTGTTAAGAATGTGGTGAGTGTGTGTTCTTGGTGTTATTGAGATTGCAGATTCGAGAGTAAAATCCTTTTCTTGCTTTGAATTCTTTGAGAGAGAAATGTAAGCGTAAAGAGTGAAATGGATTACGAGTGAGGTTTTTATACCTCGTGGTAGGAGAGAGAAAATGGATGAGAGAGAAAAGAGCGGCTAATTTCAAATGTAATGATGAAAAAAGAAGTTCTACGCGCGTTCACGCGCCTGACACACGTCGTGGGGAACAGGAAACGTCCATTACGTGTCAGTGCAGATGAAAAGTTTGTTTTTATTCAAAAAACTAAAAACCACCTTTTCAGGGGATAATTCCATTTTTATGAAAGAAGAGTTTTCTCGGAATTAGAGTACTTATCAGATAAGTACTGTTTTGGGAAAATCCTCTTATCACATTTAATGCGATAAGGTTTCAGGGACAGAAATACTTACCTGAGAATCATCAGTATTCGGATTTTGAACAAAGATTTTGCAAGTACTAAATAGAGTTATCTCCTGATAGATGTGTTATTCAGGAGTTGTTAAGAAAAGAGTCATGAGAAAAGTTATTCTATAGGATTTAACAACTGTTTGTCCTGATAAACTTCATTCGTCAGGATTTAACATCCCAAGTTCACTGATGAGCATATTAAAACGCGTTACATCTAGTGGTTTGGTAAAGAGGTCAGCAAACTGATATTCAGTAGGGACAAAATGAAGTTCAATATCACCATTCATCACATGATCCCTGATGAAGTGATATCTCACTTCAATGTGCTTTGTCTTGGAGTGTAAGACAGGATTGTTTGCGATGGCTATTGCTGAAGTGTTGTCACAGTATATAGGAATTTTAGAGAGTTGTATGTCATAGTCCTGAAGTTGATTTCTCAGCCACAGGACTTGAGCACAACAGATTCCTGCTGCAACATATTCAGCTTCAGCAGTTGATGTGGACACAGAGTTCTGTTTCTTGCTAGTCCAACTCACCAACTTTCCACCAAGTAGGTGACACCCACCAGTGGTGCTTTTCCTGTCGATCTTACATCCTGCAAAGTCACTATCAGAATAAGCTGTTAGATCGAACCCTGAGTCCTTGGAGTACCAAAGACCCAGATTAGGAGTTCCCTTCAGATATCTGAAAATTCGCTTTACAGCGGTCAGATGGGATTCTTTGGGTTCAGCCTGATAACGAGCACATAAACATGTAGAATACATGATATCAGGACGACTCGCTGTAAGATACAGCAGTGAGCCAATCATTCCTCTATAGAGGGTCACATCAACAGGTTTCCCTTTGGAATCCTTGTCAAGTGATAGAGGAGGGGCCATTGGAGTCTTCATCGGTGTACATGATGTGAGATCAAATTTCTTCAGCATCTCATGTACATATTTACCTTGATTGATAAAGATTCCCTTTTCAGATTGCTTGATCTGAAGTCCTAAAAAGAATGTTAGTTCACCCATCATAGACATTTTATATTCAGATTTCATGAGCAACTCAAACTTTTCGCAGAGTTTGGGATTTGTTGATCCAAAGATAATGTCATCGACATATATCTGGACAAGAAGGATATGCTTAGGATATTTCTTAAGAAATAAAGTGCTATCGATCTTACCACGAACAAAACCTTTAGAGAGAAGAAAGGTTGAGAGGGTATCATACCAGGCACGAGGAGCCTGTTTTAACCCATAGAGAGCCTTGTTTAACTTGTAGACCTGATCAGGAGACTTAGGATCTACAAAGCCAGGAGGCTGAGCCACATAGACTTCTTCATTAAGTTTTCCATTCAGAAAGGCATTTTTGATGTCCATCTGAAAAACCTTGAAGTTCATATGTGCTGCAAAGGCCAGGAAAAGTCGAATTGCTTCGAGCCTAGCAACAGGAGCAAAAGTTTCATCGTAATCAATGCCCTCTTCCTGCCTGTATCCCTGAGCCACAAGGCGAGCCTTGTTTCGAATAATCGTACCAATCTCATCAAGCTTATTCCCGAAGATCCACTTGGATCCTATGATTGTACGTTTTCGAGGCCTAGGGACGAGAAGCCAGACATTGTTTCTGATGAACTCTGCTAGCTCTTCCTGCATGGCTGAGACCCAGGCAGGATCACGCAAGGCATCATCTATTTCTTTAGGTTCATTTTCAGAGATGAAATTAACATAAAGACAGATATTACCAGATTGGCGTCGAGTTTTAACACCAGAGGAAGGATTTCCGAGGACTTGATCAATTGGATGATCTTTAGTCCATCGAAGAGCAGGTGGTTGATACACTTGTCCTGAAGTAGAGGCTTCATTTACTGATGGATCAGGAAGAAGATTATTAGGAGCAGGTTCACTAACAGTGGTTTGAGAAAAGTCTTCACTGTTAGTGGGTTGATCAGGTTCAGGTGGTGTGACTTGGGTGATAGGGGTGGCATTTATTATTGGAGGTAAGGATATTTGAGTGGGTGGAGTAGGAGGATTTTCTTCAAAACCATCAGGAAGGTCTTGAGGAGATGGATCAGTAGTAGGAACATCAGGGACTTGAAAGAAAGAGTCAGCCCACTGATTTATTTCAGAATTATCATGAGGGTGAGGAAAGGTAGGACCCGATTCATCAAATTTGACATGAATCGTTTCCTCTATGGTTTGTCTTCGTTTGTTGAACACACGGTAGGTTTTAGAAATAGAGAAGTATCCAAGGAAGATTCCATCATCAGACTTGGAATCGAACTTTCCAAGGTTATCTTTGTTGTTCAGGATGTAGCAGACACAACCAAAGATATGGAGATGTTCGATTGAAGGTTTCCTATTACGAAAGAGTTCGTAAGGGGTTCTTCTGAAGCGCTTTACTATCAGGGATCTGTTCTGGGTATAACAAGCTGTGTTAACGGCTTCAGCCCAGAATTGAGTGGCAAGGATGGCTTCACTCAACATAGATCGTGCAGCTTCAATCAGGGTTCTGTTTCGTCTTTCAGCAACACCATTTTGCTGAGGAGTTCTTACAGATGAGAAGTTCTGAGAGATATCTTTCTGATCGAAGAAGGTTTCCAGGGTACTATTTTTGAACTTAGTTCCGTGGTCACTCCTGATTGATCGAACAGTAAGGTTGTTGAGTCTTTCCATCTTCCTGACGAACAGAATGATTTCTTCAGGAGCATCACTCTTGGATCGAAGAAAGAATACACAAGTATATCTGGAATATTCATCAACGATTACCAGAGTATATTTCTTTCCAGCAATGGATTGGACATTGATAGGTCCAAAGAGATCCATGTGGAGAAGTTGTAGAGGAGAGCTGATGGAGGAAATCTGCTTGGACTTAAAGCTAGCCCTGGTCTGTTTTCCTTTCTCACATGCTGAACAAAGAGATACCTTTGTATAGCGAAAGTCAGGAAGACCAACAACAAGATTGTTGATGCAGAGTTGATTCAGCGTCTTGAAGTTGAGATGAGAGAGACGCTCGTGCCATAGCCAATTTGTATCAGAGGAAGCACGAGATACAAAACAGAAGTTGTCAGTGGAAGTATTCATGTTGATGATGTAGATATCAGCATGTCTAACACCAGTGAGAATAACTTCCTTGCGTCTGTTCTTGACTTTGCACTTTTTCTTCGAGAAGGAGACTTTGTGATTCTTATCACACAGTTGACTGATGCTTAGAAGATTATGCATCAGGCCTTCAACATAAGCAACTCTTTTGAACGTAGTTACTCCGTTGGTCAGAGTGCCATACCCTCGGGTTTGGCCTTTACCGTTTCCACCAAAAGTCACAGCAGGACCTCTTTCTTCACGGTAGTCAGAGAGGACAGATTTAGAACCAGTCATATGTCGAGAGCATCCACTGTCTAGGTACCAGATGCCCTTGTCTTGTAAAATTTAGAGTTTAAGTTTTTCTTGGTACCCATAGAACTATGGATCCAGAATTATCAGTAGGACTGGTGGAGTTAGTGATAGCCTTAACTGAGTTATCAGTTCTTGAGGCTGGAGTCTTGACTGAAGAAACAGTCTTGACAACCTTCTTTCCTTTGACTGAGTTATCAGTCTTAGGAGTTTTCTTTACCTTAGCTGATTTTTCAGTTTTGGTAGCATCAGGACACTTACTCGCAATATGGTCGTTAAATCCACAGTGATAACATTTGCGATATAGAAAGCGTTTAGTGGGGTCCAGGAAGTCTTTGAACTTCAAGTGAGCAGGACCAGTACCAAGTATGCCTTTAGCATTGGACAGAGGAGGAATGGGTTTCTTCTCCAGGGTCTTTTGCTTCAGGTCAATCTTCAGTCTAGGAGCAGGATTTTGAGAAAAGGATTTTGTTCCTGAGACTGAAGGACCACCACCTAGAACTTTGTTCTTAGGTTTAGGATTCTTGGTCTTTGAAGGTGTTACAGTTTTGGATTTTTCCTTAGCTGTTTTCTTTTTGCTCTTAGGAGCACCTTCAGTGTGTGTGTTGGATGAAGAAGGGATGTTTTCAGGGGCATTAGGATCAGGGATAGAAGAAACAAACATTCCAAATTTAAGCATGGAAAGATCAGGCCTAGTACATCCACTAGTGAATCCAAGACCCTTTATGTTTTTGACATTTCTCCCTGACGCTAATATTCATCAACCTTTTCAGAGGCGTCACTCCATCCTTTGATGGTGACTTTTTCAGCATTGAGTTCGGCCAAGGCTCTTTCTTTAACAGCAAGAGCCTTTTCTCTTTCGATACAGAGAGTTTGATTAACAGTGACCTGATCCTTATAATTTTCTTCCAGAATGGTAAGTTGTTTTATCTTTTCCTGACACTCTCTGAGTTGATCACGAAGATCAATGTTCATTTTCTCAGCAGAGGTTTTACCATTCAGGGCTTTATAGAGATCAAGGGTTACAAGGTCTAGTTGAGTTAGACTTTCAAGAGGAACAACAGGAGTAGGTACCTGACTGGCAGATTCAGTCGCAGAAGTAGAAGTTTCAGGAGTTGTAGAGGAAGAAACTTCAGGAGCTTGAGTAGGAACCTCTTCAGGAACCTCTTCTATCTTAGCCATGAGAGCTAAGGTAGGTTCTTCAATAATGGCCATCAGTGCCACTTGAGTATCTTCCTCATCAGATGAGTCATCAGAGGAGACATCATCCCAATCGCAGTCCTCTGCGATAAGACCTTTACCTTTGCGCTGAGATTTCATCTTTTTGTACTTCTCTTTCAGGCGCTGGTATTTGGGGTTTTTCGAAGAAGATTTGGTAGAAGAAGGAGCAAACTGATTTTTCTTGTACCTGCAATCATTAGCAAAGTGTCCTTTGCCCTGACAATTGTAGCAGGTAGCAGTGGCCTTATCAACAGATTCTGTTTTAGGCTTGTCAGTAAGAGTAAGAGGTTTCCTTCTTTGGAAGTTTCCCTTCTTGGCAAACTTTTTAAAGGAACGAGTGAGAAGTGCAAGAGATTCATTAAAATCAGGATCTGAGTCAGACATCTCAGACTCAGAAGATTCTAATTCTGTGATGGTGACAGAAGAAGGAGTAGCAACAGTAGGAACTGAATCAGAGACCAGTGCAACAGAGGTGCTTTTGGAATCTTTAGTATCTCTTATGAGATTCTTTTTCAGTTTCTTCTGTTGTTCTCGGTTTAGAAGAATATCGTACAACTCACTTAATGTGAGTGTCTTTATGTCTTTGGACATAGTTAAGCAGGAGGTATAGGTTTCCCAATGTTCAGGAAGTGCTTCCATGAACTTGGTAACCACCTCAGAGTTAGGATAGATAGTACCAATGGTCTTCAGGTCGATCAGGAGACAGTTGAATCTCTGATGTATCTGCGAGAGAGTTTCATCCTTCTGATGAATAAAGCTTTCGTACTGGCGAACCAAGAAAATCTTTCTTGATTCCATGAGAACAGCAGTACCTTCGTATTGAACACAGAGGGTGTCCCAAATCTTTTTAGCAGAGCAAAGGTGGCAGACAGAGTGGAAGACGTCATTAGGGAGTGACATGGCAATGAGAGACCTAGCCTTAGTGTCAATATTGACAAGGCGTCTATCTTCATCATTCCAATCCGTCACTGGCTTAACCAGTTCCCTTGCGAGTATTGCTGGTTGGTCACCAGCAGCAGGGATAGCATGGACAGGTTGTGTGGGCACATGTGGTCCATTTTCCAAAAAGTATGGAATCTGGGGATCAGAACCAGATAGGAAAAGTTCCATCCTGGTTTTCCAAAGAGCAAAGTTGTCTTTGTTGAACCTTGGAGGTTTTCCAGCAGAACCGGTATCAAAGTAGTTATCCTTAGCTTGAAGAGCCATGGATTGAGAGAGGATCACAAGATTTTTCTTAGAGAAGAAAATGAGAGCTTGTATCTGCTCTGATACCACTTATTGGTCCCAATGAGGTGACCTTCAAGTAAGGATAGTGTATGGGATTATAGAAGGGGGGGGGGTTGAATATAATCACACAAATTTCACTTTTAAATTCTTTGTTGTATTAACAATATGAATTTACAGATTGTTGCGGAAATAGAAAAGACTACAAGTCTAAACTAAATAATCTAAGTTCTTTCACTATGCACTAGAGTGAGAAGATAAGAGAAGAAAGAAACTAGAGGGAATAAGAAAGAAAGGATTAGGGTGTTTTTAGGATTTTGAAGAAGTATGGAGAACATCTCTTCAAGTCCTATTTATACCCAATGCATTAAATGCATACAGACTCACTTTTGTGTACGTGTCACAATCTAAGTGGTCCTATGTACTATTTACTATAAACAAATACCCTTTGCATGGTGTGCAAAAGAGGATGTGAGTAAACAGTTGCCTTGAGGTCTGATAAGTACGGAGGGAACAGAAAAGAGACTGTCCTTATGTACTTTTGTGTCAGTAAAGGCGGATAATCCTTTTGTGCATTAGACTAAGACATTACGCTAATCCTTCAGGATTAGGATACTGATCAGTGAGGAAAGCTCTGATACCGAGGATGATCAGAGGTCACTGTATCCTGATGCGTCTTCAGGATGTCATACAAATTTGAGCAGCCTGCTATCACTGAGTTCCGTCTTCAGATCACGAGCATGCTGGTCCTGTCATCAGCTAATTCTTTGACTTCGCTGATGGTTCTTTGAGTATGACTTGAATGTCTTCAGGAGGTCTTCACTTCGGTGGTCAGGATCAGTAGACTGCAGAACAGACTCATTCGTCTCCTGATCCTGATCCTGATCATAAAAATATGTTACAGCGTAAGTAACATGGAATAACACTGAACAATCTCAGTGATAATTCCTCAAGTTATAACAGAAGTAAAAACCTATTCACTAAGTAAAGTAACAGGATCATTATCATTTCATCAGGTCTTAGGAGAGCTGGATCAACAGATGATCCTAGAATCATCAATGGATGTAATTGGTATGTTTTGGGGTCGAATTACTCGCATGAAATCGCTGGTTATCGACCTTAGTTGTTGTGTAAAAGTAATTTGGGAGTTGTTAGTCGAAATTTGGGTTTTTGGCACAGTTTTCGAAGCAGATCGCGAGGGTGTGCGAGCAGGCAAAGCCCGCGACCTGGCCCACGACTTGAGGTCGCGGGAGGGAGGTCGCGCAACTCCCTGTTGTGCATTTCACATTTTTCGTTTGCGGTTCTTTTGGGAGTTGGTCTTGGGCTTATGTTAGGGATGTTATGGGATGCTGATGGGTAGATTTTGAGGGTAATTGGACTAGTCTAGCTATGGCTAATACTAGTGTTTCGGTATGGAGTGTCGAGTGGTCCTTTTGGGCTATGTTTGATGTGTTATGTATTTGTGTTTGGTTAGGTAGTTCAAAGTGATTATGTTAGCTTGTGGAGAGTGTGATTTGCTAGCATCTTTACAGGTGAGTACCTCACTTAACTCTTGTTGTTATGTATGTATGGTTACGATTGCATGTGTGATTATGTGTATGCGTTCCTTCGGGGACATGGCAGAGTACCTATGGTGGTAGTAATACCCCTAGGGAATTATTATGAGATGTGTTCCTTCGGGGACTTGGGAGAGTACCTATGGTGGTAGTGATACCCTAGGGAATTTGCAGAGGCCTGGTACCAGTGTCATTTATCTTTCCTTGATGGTATTGAGCCGTAAGGAATATTGGAGACTTACATGTATGTAGTTGCTATGTACTTGTGATTGTGTGTGCATGATGGTAAGTGGTTAAGTGTGTGCTCACTAAGCTTTATGCTTACCCCGTTGTTGTTTATCCTTTTTAGTGTCAGGTATGTCCCGGAAGGGAAAAGAGAAAGCTTCCAAATGAGACTCCGAGGTTGCAGCAGTTCAGTCTAGGCATGATGTTTAATGAATGACGTTGTTGAAAGGATGGGTTATATTTCTTGGTTTGACATGTAAGCGCATGGATTTGGTTGTTTAAACTACGTTCTTGATTTCAAGCATTTAGCTTATATTTTCTTAAAACTTATGACTTATAAAGGGTTTAATGTTGGTTTTGGACGAGCTTCCGCTTTTGTACGAACTTGGTTACTTTTCAGTAAAAGTGAATGTTTTAAAAATTGGGATGTTACATGATAAAGAAACTAATTTTGTATAGTCCATATTGCACTCTGTAATAATAACAAAATTAATAACATTTCTTAATTACTTTTATGGTGTCTTTTTAATGTTTGTTAAATACTGGTCTAAAGTGAAGTATCACCTTTCTTCAGTTTAGACCCTTTGATTAATGTTTACCAAATCAATCAAAGTAACAACCAAAAAAATTCAAGTTTGTGTCTATTGATACAATCTACTTGATTATGCTAATCTTTGTTTTTCAAACACTTTGAACAAAAATTAGAATCTTTCTTTATCATATTCCCTGAACTCGGAGACCTGGAAAAACTCCTAGTTTCTCTGAACATGTAAAGCTAGACTGCAACTTTCCTTAGTTGCTGTGTAGATAAGTGATTTCTTACTGAAATCTGATAAGATATTCATTTACCAAACTGGCAAGTGTCATTAGTTTTTCCAACATAACTTAATTATTGATTTTTTCTTAAAGTCATTTGTGACTTCGTTTCAAAGACTTTGAAACTTTTCTTTTACCTTTTGATTGAAAGGTATATAATACATCTTATAAATTCACAACCTACCTGGATTATGAATTCCTAGATGTATTTAATCAATAATTATATCATCTATTCTTTATCTTAGACTAGATAGAGAATTAACTGGGCTCCCACTGACTCATATGAAAACCAACTGTTACTCAAAATTTTAACTATTGATTTAGTCAAGAACTTTGATTAATCAATTCTATTTTAAGTAACATACTTGAGAATTTTGTCATTTATAAAACCTAACTGGATTTTATTAAATCCTAACTCCAGAACTTGGAATTATTCTTAGTTTTATAAATACTGATATTAATACCTTCACAATCCTTTACTCATAAATATTTTATCTCAAAAACGCATTCCTATAAAATAGTACTTCGTGTGTTTTTGACAGCTTTCATATAAGTTACTTCAATTTAAATTAAAACTATTAAAGTAACTTTGTCAGTGTAATAGGCAATATCTAGGATCTTTTATTAAATCAATCAGATTCAAAATATTACGCACAACAGATATTTCAATGTCAAGACAATAACTTTTAAATTTAAAACCATAGAATGTAAATTTAAAATTACTACTATCCAAAAATAAATGTTTTAAAACATAAGCTTAAAATAAAAATGTCTCGACAAAAATTGAAATAAACTGCTATTTAAGATCCTTAGCAACTCCTGGGCTCTGCACTTCAATAGTCATTTGCTCTAGGTATCAGTATACTTGTGAGTCAACAAGTAAAAGTGACAGATTTCATAGCAGTCATAAATATCTGAGGTTTACATACCTGCTTCGTGAAGCAGCGATTCTCGGTCCTAGCTTTGTTAGGCTTAACTTTCTTGCCCTTGCCTTTGCCATTCTCACGAACCTTGGGTGCACTCTGGACGGCCTGAACTGGACCCTTCCCTTTGCTGGTGCTTCCATGCCCATGTTTCTTTTTCACCCCTCCATCTCTCACCATTAGCACGTCCTTGGTTTTGTTCTTGGTCCCCATATTCAACTCAGCAGTCTTCAGCATGGAGTGCAATTCAGCTATTGTCTTCTCCATGTTATTCATATTATAGTTGATTACAAAAGGCTTGTAATCTTCTGACAGTAAGTTGAGAATTGTATCAGTTGCTAGCTGCAACGGAACTGGGTGACCGAGCCTTTCCAGGTGATCCATGTGCCGTTTCATTTTCATGACGTGGTCACTTACTGAGGTCCCCTTGATCATCTTGCACTCGTTGAATGCATTAGTGGCATCATAACATTCTGTGCGTGCTTGCGTTTGAAACATGTCCCTCAACTGGCGGATCATGTCATAGGCATTTGTGTTTACGAGCCCCGTTTGTAGATCTGGGCTCATGGTCGCAAGCATAAGACAACCAACATCCAGCAAATCGTCGGAATGCTTCTTATGAGCATTCCTGACAGTAGCTGACGCATTTGCTGGAGGGGCCTCTCCCAGAGGCTCTTCCAATACGTACCATTTCCTTTCATGCCTGAGCACAATCATCAGATTGCGCTCCCAATCAAGGAAATTGGAACCAGTGAGTTTATCTTTCTCGAGGATGGAGCGGAGAGAAAGATTGTTTGTGTTCGTTACTGTGTTTGCCAACTACACATTAAAAATTGGTTTTAACAACTGTAAATAGACTATTTCCAATAAATATCAATATACCCTTAAATGATCAATTTATTGGACTAGGATCCTTATTTCATACGCCCTGATGTGCGGTGTGTTCTTGCTCCACCAGGCCCACGTATTATTTCAGTAGGTAAGTACTTTTACCAATCATGTCTAACTGACATGACTCCTAGATCTTTTCGGGACAACTGTAATTATCTGTACATGTTTCAGTCCCTCTAAGTGCATTTTGGCCCGGTACCACCCGGTGAACTTAACAGAACCAAAATAGATCTCACCATTTTGGGACTTGGACACTTTACTCTGGCCGGTACCACCCGGAAATAATGCGCAGAGTCATGTAATCCCCCAGCTTCGGTTTGAATGCGGACGTTCAAGGTGTACTCTCTTACAACGCCCGCGTACCTTACGCTGGAGGTGCCCCCAATTGGGTTGCACTACTAATCTATGATTTTTCGGGGTTTTTGATTTAATTTTGAAAAGCCTTTTAATATCCAGTGTTTTGAAAAACTATAATTTTGAAAAACTGATTGTTTGGAAGGTAACTTGTGTTTTTAAACTAACTGTTTCAAACACACACGACTTCTAAAACTAACTGTTTTAAGGCCACTTGCTAATTCAAAACTAACTGTTTTGATAGCACACTAGTTGATTAAAACTAACTGTTTTGTCAACTTAAGAAAAACAATCATATAAGTTTTTAAATAAAATCTACCGTTTTAAAAGGTTTGAAAAATTGGCAATTTTAAATTAAAAACTATTATTCAGTTTTAAAAGCCCTCTCTATTTAAAACAACAAGCATATTAAGATCACAACCACGCAGTCAAAACGAATTATAGTTTTGCCAACTGTATTCCTAAGGACCATTAATGACCTATCACTATAGTATTTCTATTTCCTCGCGAATCTCCCACTGGCTTCAGCATCTCCGATGGAACTCCGAAAGAAATACTCTATCTTTCTCGCGTGCTCCCACTGGCCTCGACACCCTTGATGGAAATCCCGAAAGAAATACTAAAATAACTATCTTAAGGTCATTTTACAAAGGGGTTGTAAATGGCACGCAGGCCTCCCCGGAAACGAGTCAAGGGTCTAAGTTGGCAAATACTATAATATATACGGACAGGTATATTTAACAACCACACATTTATATATATAAAATAGGCAATATATAACACAAAAAGAAAGCCTTGATCCGTAAAAATTATTTTGTTTCGTTTATCGCACAACTTAGTTTTTACTGATTTTTAAAACAAAAACCCTTTTTTTTAAACCAAAACTAATGTTTTAAAAGATTTTCTTAGAATTTTATAAAAATATTTATAAACGAATAAAATCATTTTATAAAGTAGAAATCAATTTTATAAGATATTCGCCTTTTGTCCAAGACTATATCAAACCGGGTATTTCGGACTAACTGGTCAAAATACCCAACACTGGGCCATGAACTGTATAAGGTTTGACCAACTAGTCAAAATTGACACTAGACCTATTTGACTAAAAACCGAGTCAAGAATTGGGTTTGATAAACATAATTTTAATAATAAAAATTATTCTTATAAGGATTTTGGAAAAATTATTAAAAATAATGATAAACCCTTTTTGGGACATGGACTTGGTCCAAAACTGGGTTTTGGGCCCGACATTAAGTTAGCCCGATCGGACGAAAAACCCTAGAGGGTTCGGCAGCCTTGCTCGCGCCGCGAAGGCACGGCTCGCGCCCCGAAGGGTGAGGGCGACTCGCGCTGCGAAAGCCTCGTCAGGGCCTTACTCGTGCCGCGAAGGCCATGTCGAACGCCACCATCGCTGTTATGATCAGCGATCCACGACGACGGCAAAACAGCCGCTGCCGTATCTGTTTCTCGGCGATCGCGGCCACCATCCGCGACCATCTCCATCGCAATCGTTGGTTCGAATAACGCCGGCCACCGCTGATTTTGACGGTGCGGCCTTATCGGCGGCGATCGATTCCACCCCACCGCCACCGTCACCACAAAGTGCTGCCACCACCATGCTGGTGGCGCAGCCGTGGGCAATCCGCAACCCAGCCATAGCCGGGTGCAGTGAAGGTGTTGATTCGATTGTTTAATTGGCCAAATCGCCGCTACCACTCACTCTGGTGCGGTCGATGACAGCCAATGCCGCCGTCACTCGCCCTGGAAACCGCCGGCCACCACCATCTGATGGTTTGCCCATGGTTGGGTGGCGATCCGGATGCGACTATCGCAAAACACCGCCTCCACCACGCTGGTGGTGCGGCTGTCCCTATCGCCATTCATCGGCGACGACGGTAGTGAAGAGAACGCCACCACCGCCGCCGCTGCGGTCTGAAGACATCGGCCACCATCATTCGCCGCTACCACTCACTATGGTGCGGCTTACCGGGCGTGGCGCTCGGCCACCGAGCAACCACCGTCAACCATCGCCACCACCGAACTGGTGATGTGGCTTTGGCGTGGTTCGACCACCGCACGGCCCCACCGATCTGGTGGTCCGGCTGCGGCTATCGATCTGCTGCCACCACAAAACGGTGCTGCAGCCGAGGTTTGGTCCGGCCACCGGTCACGGTCACCTCCTGTCTGGTGGTGTGGCCTCGGTGGTTTACGCTCGGTGGCAAACGACCACCGAGCGATTGGTTCGGGTTTTCGTACGATAAGAAAAGTTTCGAACTTTGATAAAAATCGAATTTTTTTTGTTATATAAAAACAATTTAAAACTTGATGCACAAGAAACAATTTAATTTTATACGGATCTATAAACTGATAAATAAAAAACAAACGATTAAACCGATGCTCTGATACCACTGTTAGGTTTTTAAGGATCCCTCACATCGAACTGATACGAGGATCACTGTGGCTCTCAATCCTTAACTGGAAAAGATCCACGGTAAAACCTGATAATCAAACTGACCAAAAGGTTTAAACTTTATCAAACCTAATTGGTTTGATTACTGCGGAAGCTTAGAATTAAAAACCCGAAAAACATTCGATTGATCTTTAATCGTTTTGTTATTTAATCCTAATAAAAGGGTTTTGGTTAGTTTACCTGGATTGCTTAAGTTTGATCCACCCGTAAACGATCACACAAATTGCCTTCTAGTTGGCTGAAATCCCGAGATCACGAAACAAGCTGTTTGCGAGATGATAACCGAAAAACCGAACTTTGTGGGGTTTGGGGTTTTTTGTGCCGGTTTTGGGAGAGAGGAGAGAGAGAGAGAGTTTTTCTTTTGTGGCTTGATTAATCAATGAATGAATGATAACTGGTAAACCTTAAGCTTATATTTATAAGACAGAGTTTCCTATTTACCATATAACTCTATAATTATCTTTTGGTAATTATCTTTTCTTTCTCCCAAAGAAAAGAATCTCCATTAAACTAGATAATTATATTTTATTAATTAATAGTTTATTATGTATTTATTTTTCTTAATAAATACATAATTTACCAATTAATAAATCTATATATATTTATTTACCTAATAAATATATATAATCCATTTAAAACCTTTATCTTTGGGTTTTCTTACATAAAATACCCAACTGGTTTATAATTAACTATTATAAACTCAAACTCTCCATCATACGATTATCTTATTTGATTTACAGATCCTCACAGGTGTGACCCTCAAGTGTCCTATAACATTGGATGTGAAATCACTGGTTTATCAACTTCTGCACATAATTACTAACAAAGCCGAACGTTGGTATTATAAAGCCCGGCTCGTTAATTTAAACGAGCTCGATTATGTGTTTGAGATCGACTCGAGCTCGAGTATTATTCAGCTCAAGCTCGAGATAAACGAGCTAGAGCTCGAGTAGCTCGTTAAAAGCTCGACTCGCTTACACCCCTAGGTTGCTAAACATATAGTGCATCCTCCATAGTCCCTCCTAAAATTCTACTCCTCTTACAAAAACTCATTTACTTGATTATTAAATGGGAATACTTTCTCAAAATGTATCAAACTATCCCCAATATACTATTGTGTGTATCAACCTAAAAAAGTTTCTTTTGTATGTATCAAACTTTATTTTTGAGTCTATTGTGTGTATGGTGACTTGCTCAACCGGTCATCAACCGGTTACCAGCAGTTGGACGGCGGTCGGAGGTGTTTGCGGTGGAGGCAAGCGACGGTGGAGGTCGACGGTGATGGTGGAGGTCAGCGGTGGATGTTGGCGGTGGAGGTTGGCGGTGATGGTGGAGGCTGGCGGTGGAGGTGGCCGGAGAAGTTCGCCGGAGAAGAAGGGTGGCCGGAGAAGAAGAACGGTCGTCGGAGAAGATCGTCGGAGTTGCCGGCTAAACCGGTTACCGGTCATTTTGACACACAATAGACTTAAAAATAAAGTTTGATACATACAAAAGAAACTTTTTTAGGTTGATACACATTTAATAGTTTAAATAAACTATTTTGTTTTTTTAATATAAACTATTATAAAAAAATATACCATGGCTATATATAGTTAGTTTGAGTTAGCTGTGAGAAACCAACTTCCTAAATGTAAAAAACGCTCATAATTCTTGTATCTCACACTCTCGCAATCTCGTTTCTCTCTTACAATTTGGAAGTTATTCTCATTTATTTATTCTTAAAAAAAAGTTCACCGTTCTAGCAAATCTCGTATTTTTGTAGAAAAAAAGAAAAAAATTGGTCCTTCAAGGCCCAGCCCTTATTATCTGAGCCTTTTACACATAGGCCGTCCCAGGTATAAAACTCAAGGCCCGGCCCGGCCTGGGCTGAGCCCGGTCAAAGGAAAGCTCAGTCTTTATAAGGCTCGAACAAAACCTGAGCCGACGAGACTTTTACCCACCTCTAGGGGGTTAGTGCAACAAACCTTAGTATTTGTTTTTATTTTTGTCTTTTTCTTTTCTTATTTAATTGATAATATTCTTATTCAAAAAGTTTAGATTTTTCTATTATTTGTTTTTCTTCCCTTCCTATTTAATTAATAACCTTAAAAGTTCTGATCTTTATATTTCTATGTACTTCCAAGAAACTCCTAATATTTAATTACATTTTTTATTGTATGTACATAAGAGTCCTAATATTTACATTTTTATGATCAAAACAATTTTATATTGTATAAACATAAAAGATTTAATCTTTATATTTTATCATCAAAAACATTTTTTTGTATTTATATTAATAGCCAAAGATACTAGATGGACTTCTTTTCTAGCCTAGCTAAGATATTCAGTCCAACTAGTAAGCTTTTACTAAAAGTAGTTGAGGAACGAATTGGTCCACTCAAAGTAGATACAAATTTGGCGTATGAGGCTATAATGACATTTGAGTTAATCTTTGTTTTGCATCTCGAAAAATAAATAATGGAGATCACTGATTTACTTTGTCAAGCTTTATAGAAACAAAATCAAGATATATTTAACGCATTAAAGTTAGTTGCGTCTACCAAAGAGTTATGCAAAAAATGAAAGATGGAAATTTAGCTGGGATGATTTGCTTTGCCTTGGTAAGTCATTTTGTGAGGTATGTAACATAGTGATCCTACAATTGATGAACTCAATCAAGTAAATCTTTCTAATATATCTTATTCTTGACATGTTTTCTTTACGAAAGATAGATATTCCTGACTTGTCATCTTCCTACTTTAGCAAAGGGGTTCGGCCTAATAATGAGCATAGTGATCATATACTTGAGTATCATTATCGAGTGATTTTTTTTATAAAATAATCAATTGTTAATTGATGGGATTAGATCATCATTTTAGTGATAGTACCCTGGAGACTTTTAGAAGTCTTGATGTACGTCAACTTGAAGAGAAGTTTTATCCCAGAGATTTCAGTGATCATGAGAAAACAATTTTAAATATGCAACTTCAATAGACCCAACAATAAGACAACAATAAGAAATGACAAAAAAAATGTTGAAAGTATAGAAATACTCTTAAACTAACAAACTTTTATAATTAAATTTTATTCAAAAGTACCTAACTAAAAAATAGTGAGAGACCAAAGTCGATAATGAGTGTTAACCACATGGACCAAAAATGTAATTTACTCTAAATTTGGGGTAGAAACTATGAAGAAAAGTGAAAAATTGTCAAACTGAGAGTTAAATGGGTAAATTGTAAAAGTTAAATAAACCTTGGATTTATTGAAAAAAATTTGATAGCTTAATAAAGTAATTGGTAAAACTTAAAGAATGTTGGTAAAACTGAAAAAAGTTGAATAGTATGTTGGAAAAAATGATAATTCCCCCCCCCCCCCCCCCCCCCCCCCCCCCCCAAAAAAAAAAAAAAAAAAAAACACACAACTTTAATGTTGGATTTTTAATTTTCATGAGTCGGCCCGACCCGACAAAATTATAGTTGACACTTTTTTTCAGCTAAATTTTATTAGGGAACCAAGTGATTTTGTGTCCTAGATTCGCCACTGGTTGGTCCCTATGCTTAATAGACTGATTTCACATGGAGTTAGAGTTAAGGGACAAATAGTGCAATATAATATTAACTACATGGACCTTTTCCATAGTTATTTTAAAATAAGAACCAACACTAAATATAATGTAAACCATAAGAACCAAATATGTAATTTACCTGCTTAAAAAAATAGTGTTGGAAGTGATGATATCTATAATGACTATATAGATATTCTTTAGAGTGAATTGCAATTTTGGTTCATGTTGTTTATTTTTTTCATCACATTTGGTTCTTACAAAATTTTTATTGCAGAAAAAACACCGTAGTATATACTTTTGCTCTTTTTTTTTCTTCAAAACTAACTGCGTTAGATGTGTCTATTAAATCTCTCCTATGTGTCTTGCACATAAAGACATATATTGATCTTTTTTATGAAAAATAAACTACACAAACCATAGAGTATAAAATTGCGATTCACTCTTTTCTTTATTAATCTGTAGTACAATATGTATAAACTGCTTCTACAATAAAAAATTATCATACACTTATTACACAGTTTAACAAAAAAGGATATTTATAAAGTTAATATAAATTATAATGTTTACATATTTAATGAAAAAACAAGATATTTATAAATATCTTGTTCATAAAGTATAACATATATATTAATTTTGTACTTTATATAAGTATAATGGCATACAATTTTTACATGTTAACAAGAAACAAGATATTTATAAATATCTTGTTTATAAAGTAAAATATAACGTATAGTGTATAGTGTGTATATATATATTAAGCTTATACTTTATATATCTATATATATATATATATATTAGTTTTCTAAATATCTTGTTTTTTTGTTAAACATGTAATAGTTGTACGATATATTATACAATAAGAAGTGCTAAAAAATGAGAAGTAGAGAAGTGATCTCCACCACTCATTCGGTCAATAAAGACGGTTTTGATCTGGTCCCCTCCTTTAATAATCTCTACCCTCCCATGAATCGCGTCAATCCCCCATGATCGCGTCCACCGTAACCGGTCAAAGCCATCTTTATTGACCGGATGAGTGGTGAAGATCACTTCTCTACTACGTATTTTTTTAGCACTTCTCATTTGAACCTTTCTCTTATACATTATATATATATATATATCTATTAAAATATATATATATATATATATAGGGGTGGGTTCAAATGTGAACCACTTTTTGGTTGTGAACATGAGGACAACCGAGAGCGTGACATGTGGCGGATTGTTAGACCTCTTGTTGGGATGAGTCAGAAAATCTATCTTTATATGCTTTCTTTAGTTAACTGTTAGTTTGTCTGAACAATTTATCTTTTGTATTGCCCTTGTTTAGAGGTTTGGAACCTCGGGGGCCGTTTATGACATTTCTGTATTTTATCTCATTCCTATAAAAGGAATGAGATGGTTTAGGGTTTCAAGATGAATGCTTAATCTTTGGTATATTTTACTCTTTATTGCAATACTCAATATATCACCATTGATGCTTGTGTGAAGCTTAGTGTTCATCAATATTTCATAGATTTCAATCCATTTCTCCTCTATTCTTGATTATTGGGACAACAATTGGTATCAGAGCTGATCCTTGTTGATTCCTTGGCTTGTTTTATTTATTAAAAAGGGTTTTTCAAAGTTTTGTTTTTCAAAACTTTTTGGGTTTTCAATCCAAAAAGGGTTTTAAAAAGGGTGTGTATAAGTGTTAAGTGAGTTCCCCTTGTTTTCCTACTGATTTCTCACAATTGGGGGTCTTAACATTTATTTTTTAAGTGTTTTGAGGGTTTTTGAGTGATTTTTCGGAGTTCCTGTACAGGTTTTCCGAATCGGAAAACAAGGACTGAAATTTCAGTTCAAAATTTCCGAATCGGAAATTATACTTTCTCCGAATCGGAATTTATACCTTTTCCGAATCGGAAAACATTGTTTTCCGAATCGGAATTTGGTCTTCTGATTTGGGGTTTTGCTCCTTGAATTCTCATTTTCCGAATCCAAATAGCCTTTTTCCGAACTCAGCATTTTCCGAATCGGAAAACTGCCTTTTCCGAACCCTGTATTTTTGAGCCAAATCCGATTCGGAAAACGTCAGTTTCCAGATCGGATTTCGCCTCTTCGAGCCAGAACTCTTGCAAAATTGTTCCTCAAATCCGACACTTAGCTACTTTTCAAAAAATTTCAAATCTCAAAGCTATCTGTGTCCCAAGGCGCTCAAAATATTTGTTTTTCAAAAACCTTTCTTTAAGCCAAGTGAGTCATACTAGGAGATCCTCTTAAAGAGTGAGAGATGTCGAAAGAAATCATCGGAATCGGATCCGAATCTCGCCCTCCCGTCTTGGTGATGGGCGAGTATCAGCAATGGAACCGCCGGATGATACACTTCCTTGATCTTCTGGACAAAAACCTGATGAAATCCATCCGAGAAGGCCCAGTCAGACCTACGGTTACCGTAGCCGCAGTCCCGAGAACTGACACATGCCCAGAATTACCAGCATATGTTGTTGAAAAGCCTGTAGAGATGTACAACCCAGAACAGAGAGCACGTCACCTCGTTGACAAGCGAGCACTTACCCTCCTAATCATGGCTCTCCCAAATGACATGTACGCATGAGTCGACAGTCTAACCAACGCACGAGACGTTTGGCTGGAGATTGAGCAACAGATGCAGGGAGGTGACACTGCTCTAGAAAGCCAGAAAGAGAGCGCGCTAAATGCCTATGAAGGTTTCAAGTCCCGGGAGAACGAACCCCTCACAGAATCCTATCAAAGACTGAATTCCTTCGTCAATGATCTAAGAAGGCTTGGGGTTGAGAAGACCAAGTACGAGGTGAATGTGAAGTTTCTGAAGAATCTCACTGCGGAATGGCAAAACCTGGCCATCAACATTCAGCAAAGTAGAAACCTGGGAGTTATGGGTCTTCACGACCTCTTCAGCATGATGGTCCAGCATGAGGAATTTATTACCGGGGGAAGAGCCAAGAAAGCAGTTGATCCTCTGGCACTAGCGGCAGTGCCCTTTGGAGGACCGAACTCTGCTTCAATCCAACCCTCACAGTACAACAATATCCCTCCCCAGTATCATCAAGAGGATTACTACCAAGAGTTCAACCCGAACCTTGGATCGAGCGTGCAACATCCCGATGATCCTTTGATCATTACCATTTCTGATGAAGAACTCTTCAATGTGAATGAGTCGCTTGCTCTCATTTCCCACAACGTGCAAAAGTTGAACGCAAACCGTGGATTTAACAGATCACGGGGATCTGGATTTCCAAGTGGAGGCAGAATGGGGCAAGGCAGGGGAGGATAGTATCACATGGATAGATCTCAGTTCGGTAACCAAGGCAGAGGAAACTATCATCAAGGGGAGAGATTTCAAGCATACGATCAGGGAAGGTTTCGCAATGAGCAGGGAAGGTATAGAGAAGACCAAGGGAGATTCAGAGATCAACCCAGAAGAGACAACACTTACCTAGACTATCAAGGAGGTCCAGGGTATCAAAGAGACTGGAGAGGTCAGGTCTCCGACCTTAACTACCGAAGAAGCTTGAGGCAATACACTCCTGAGTCTGGGTATATCGACCGTCAAGGGTATGAAGGCGGATACGGAGGAAGATATGATGGAGGAAGACGTGATCAAGGACCGGGGTATGGATTCGAGCAAGAAAGGAATGATCGCTGGTCTGATGAGAGAATGGATCGCGGCAAAGGAAGCTACAATGGAGATGATCAAAGGGAAAGCAGTTCAAGACAAGCCCCGAGAGAAGTTCAACAAGCCCCAGCTGAGCAAGGTGGTCAAAGGTCAAGTCAACCCCCGATTCCCATGAAACAGAACCCTGCTCATCAACAAGCGGCAAGTCCCACCACCACTTGTTACAAGTGTGGTAAGTTGGGACACTATGCCAGAGACTGCTCAGTAAAGTACAAAGATGTTGCCTACTTCGAGAAAAAGGCTGCTTTGATGAGGAAGAAGGAGAAAGGGGTTGCTCTGCTTGTGGATGAGGAGAATTGGGTGTGCGAGGAAGAGAGCTCGGATGAGGATGACCATATGGTGAAGGGTTTGTGCTTGATGGCTGATTTCGAGGGACCAGAAGCTGTTGGTCCTAGCACTTACCAAGACATTGATCCATCTGAGGTATCCACTATTCCCGATATTACTGAATCTATGGCAATGTTAGAAGCTAAAACTTGTGACTTAGAGAGTAGTCTCCAATTGGAAAGGAACCTCGTCATAAAATTTAGAACTGACAGTGCCATTTACAAAAGCTCTCTCGAGGATTTGACCATAGATTATAACCGAGAGATACTTGAGTCTGGTATTAGAGAGTCCAACCTTTCAAACAAACTTTTATGTCTTCAAAAATCCCATGAGGAACTTAACAGTGACCATGGAGAGCTCATAATCAAATTCTAGTTACTTTCGGAAGAAAGAACTAGACTGTTTTCTAAAATTCAAGAGCTTGAAGATAATAATTTCAAAAGAGGACAATCTGAACAGACTCTGAGTATTCTCACTGAGCATGCCAACAAGAATCCTTTTTATAAAGCTAAACCCGGCCTTGGACTTTCCGAAAATCATGTTTTAGAAAAGGCACCTTCACATCTATACGACTTTGAGGACATGGCCGCCTCCAAGCCCAAACATGTCTTTGTAGGAGGACACGTAACTGAGGAATATGTTAGACAGACTGTCACGTACACCGAAGTAATCAATGGTGAGACCATCACTAGAACCACCAGTCCGTCAAACAGTACCTCAGGCAGTCCACCCACAAGTGCTGCTCCGAACAAACCGATATTCGTTCCTGCTAGTGATCCGACCAACACCCAGCCTACATGGGAAGGCATTAAGGCTAGAACCCCTCGTGTAGCTATGCCTCCCATCAACTACACCGACCTGAACACTAGTTACAACACTAGGGAAATTGAACTTTCTGACGAAACCTTAGTTATCCCACCCGAGGATGTTTCCGCAACTAAGTGTCCCGACCTAGTCAAACTAGAGAAGGAGGTGTTCGAACTTAGATTGAAAGCCATGGACTTAGATGCCTGTCAACATCAGATTCTGAATCTAAGAGCGATTGTTTCGGAAAAAGACACATTGGTTCACACCCTTGAAAAGGACTTACTTGAGGCTAACGCCGAGAGAATTAGACTTTTTTCAGAGTGTGAGACCGCAACCTCGGCCTTTTCAGATTTCAAAATCAAGGTTGCGGATCTTCAAACGCGATACATTCTCCAAGATATTCAACTTGACATAACAAAAGAACTTTTTCATGATGAAAGGATAATGTATCGCCAATCTTTAACTAACCAACGTGTGTCTAATTCCCTTTTGAAACGGAAAGTTGTGGATTTTGAAAACTTTTACTCCTTGGATTCTGATGATGATACGACTTATCCGGTTCTCAACCATAGTTTACCTAACCCAAAGCCCAAACCAGTCCTGGATCCCAATGTTGAATATGATGTGAAAGTATTTTTAGACGAGGGTGATGATCCTTCTGGTTTGGTTCCTAAGAAAGAAAAATCTGTTGTTTTAAAACCTGAGAAGCCTGCTGAGCCACAAGCTTCTGGTTCTGAGAAAGTAACCCCAAGGGTGCAAACCGTGCTGGTACTGACAAGGAGAAGTCAGTTAAGCCTCACAAACCCAAGGGACTCCAGAACAAGAAATCCAACTCTAACGATGCTTGTGCCTCAGTCAAACCCATCAAAGGTCTTGACTTTAATTCAAGTACTTTTGCCGTGGGTGAGACGTCTCGGGTAAAACCTAATCAACCTTTCAGTTCCACTAAACCTAAATTTTCAAAAATGTCATCTAGAAAAGGTGGCAAATCCATTTCTGATAAACCGTCCTCTAACTCACACCGTGCTTTGAATGCAGATGCGAGGAGGAAAGATGTTGGAAAGAATGTGAAGCCACCAAGAAAGGATCATCCGGAGAGAAACAACACCTTTACTGCTTTCCCTAAGAAGCGTAGTCCTGGTCGTGCGGGTTTAGGCTATGCTCCACCTAGTGTAGGATTTCATTCTAATATGTCTGTAAACCGTAATCGCAACTTAAACGATGCTTTTGATACGTTTCGCAATGACATGTGCTTTATGTTTGATAATTTCCCGCGCTATGGTGTGTCTAACTCTTTCAATGCTCCTCAATCTAATGTCAAATCCCGAAAGAGAAGGGGAAGAAAAAGAGGAAAATCTAAATCCTCTTCGTCAGTGGAGTCTCCTCCGCCTAAGGAGAAATCCGAAAAGGGGACTACACCGACTGATTTATCTGTCTCTAACCCAAAGGAACCCATTTGGCAATGGGTCCCTAAACAAGCTTAATCTGTCTTGCAGGTCAGTCATGTGTGGTACTTCGATTCTGGCGCATATAGACACATGACTGGTCAGAGATCCTTCCTTTTCGACTATGTTGAAAGGTTTGAGGGATATATTAAAAAAGCCGACAAGACACCAAAGCCAATGGTGGGTTATGGGAAAATTACGGACGGGAGATACATCATCAAAGATGTAAGGTATGTTGAGGGGTTAGGATACAACATGTTCAGCTCCAGTTAGTTCTGCGACAACGGATACTGGGTGAAGCAATTCCAATACGGAAGCGATGTGAATGATGAAGACAACAACGTCGTCCTTAGTGCACGGAGGAACGACAATCTTTACTCCACCGTCTTCCGTTCAATCCCTCAGACACACCCTCAGTTTGAAGCATTTTCTAATCCGAGGAATGCAATCTGTTTGCTCGCTAAGGCGTCAAAGGAGGATAGTTGGTTGTGGCATCGAAGACTTTGCCATCAGAACTTGAAGGACATGAACAAGCTGGTTTCAAAACGCCTCGTCAAGGGATTACCGGAGACTCGTCTTTCCAAGGATACACTTTGTCCTGCTTGTGAGCAAGGAAAGATGAAGAGAAGCTCCCATCCACCGAAGATGGATTCAAACAGCAAAAATCCCCTTGACATGATACACATGGATCTGTGTGGACCTACAAGAACTGAGAGCCTAGCCAGAAAGAAGTACATGTTAGTTCTCGTTGATGAGTTCTCTAGGTTCACTTGGCTTGAATTTCTACGAGCCAAATCCGATGCTGCCGATCGTATCATTGCCTTCATCAAACGGATTCAAGTTCTCTTGGGTCGCCGGGTGAAGAAGTTAAGAAGTGACAACGGAACCGAGTTTCGCAATGCAAAGCTGCAATCCTTTCTTGAAGACGTGGGAATTTCTCACAACTTCTCTGCCGTGCGCCCTCCTCAACAGAATGGAGTTGTAGAAAGGAAGAACCGGACGTTAGTCGAAGCAGCGAGATCCATGATGGCTCATTCTGGCGTTCCTCAATCATTTTGGGCTGAAGCCATATCAACAGCATGCTACACGCAGAATCGGACCTTGATCGTTATGCGGACCGGTAAAACCGCCTACGAGATGGTCGAACAGCGTAAGCCTAACATCGATTACTTTAGAGTTTTTGGATGTAAATGCTATGTTTTAAATGACCGGGATGATTTGGGAAAGTTTGAACCCAAGTCTGATGAGTCTATCTTCACCGGATACTCACATAACTCAAAGGCTTATAGGGTTTTCAACAAACGAACCCGAACCATCTGGAAAGCTCAAATGTTGATTTTTCTGAAACCGAAACCTATTCTGTTGCAAGTCCGAGTAATGTAGATGCCTCATTCCCTGAACTGTTCACCGCACCACCAAGCATAGATTCTTCCACTAACTCTTTTGCTTTAGACTTCATAGACCTCGCAGATTACGATCTTCCAACTCTCACGAGTCCGATTGTAGTTCCTGCTCATGCTGGTTCAACCTCTACTTCCGTAACATCTGATGCCTTCATCACTGAGCCTTCTTCAAGCACTTCTACAAACTCAGTGACACAAGAGTCGGCGGTCTCTCCCCTGAAACCTCATCCGCTGCCTCACCGGAACCCGTCCAAGAACAGACCCCACACCCTGTTCTTGCACCAATGCCGGAAGAAGCTCCGCTACCCTCACCTAGTTCAGCTCAACGAACTTATGCTCAGGTAGTGCGTGAGCCCCGGTTAGAGGCAGCACTGCAGACTAATCTGGAAGCGGGATCATCAAGTAGAAACCAGTGAGAGGTCTTTGCAGTACAAGATGAGAACGACGCATCCAACAACCAACAAGCCTATGTCACTCTTCCACACACTCGAAAGTGGACACGAGATCATCCCCCCTCCCAGATCATCGGGAGTCCCTCACAACCTGTCAAGACGAGATCTTCAAAGAACGTGGAGAACCTGATTCTATTCAGAGGGTTCTTAAGTGAATTTGAACCATCGGATGTTTCCCAAGCTCTTACCGATCCTGATTGGGTTTTAGCGATGCAAGAAGAGCTTGCGGAATTCAAGAGAAACAAAGTATGGCGTTTGGTAACCAGACCGTGGGGAAAGTCCATAATCGGGCTGAAGTGGATATTCCGGAACAAGAAAGACGAGAACGATCTCATCATCCAGAACAAAGCCCGATTGGTTGCCAAAGGTTATCGCCAGCAAGAGGGTATTGATTACGACGAGACGTTCGCGCCCGTGGCTCGGATCGAGGCTATCCGGATCTTCCTTGCGTATGCCGCACACAAGAACATGACGGTATATCAAATGGACGTCAAGTGTGCCTTCTTGAACGGAGTTCTTCAAGAAGAGGTGTACGTCGAACAACCAGAAGGATTCGTCGATCCCGGATATCCAAACCATGTGTACGTGTTGGACAAGGCGCTTTACGGTCTCAGGCAAGCTCCTCGGGCATGGTACGAAACTCTCACTGATTACTTGCTAGGAGTTGGCTACAAGAAAGGTACAATCGATCCCACTTTGTTTCTTAAGAGATCAGGTAATGACTTAATTATAGTTCAGATATACGTGGATGATATTATCTTTGCATCTACAAAGCCTGAGATGTGCCAAGAGTTTGAAAACACCATGAAATCCCAATTTAAAATGAGCATGATGGGCGAGTTGATGTTCTTTTTAGGACTTCAAGTTCGACAACGCCCTGATGGCATTTTTATAAATCAAGATAAATATGTTCAAGATCTTTTAAAACGTTTTGATTTCGGTGGTTCAAACTCTGCGGCAACACCAATGCCTAGGAACTTTCAACTAAACGCTGATTCTTCTGGTAAACCGGTTGACCAGAAGACTTATCGGGCAATCATTGGTTCCCTCTTGTATCTCACGGCTAGTAGACCTAACATTGTATTCTCCACGGGTGTCTACGCTCGTTTCCAGTGTGATCCTCGTGATTCACACTTGTCTGCAGTCAAAAGAATCCTTAGGTATCTCAAAGGCACACCGGATTTTGGCCTTTGGTAACCAAAGGATTCTGGTTTTGAACTAATCGCATATACAGACTCAGACCAAGCAGGTTGTAAGCTTAACAGAAAAGCACATCTGGTGCTTGTTAGTTCCTCGGAGATAAGCTAGTGAGTTGGTCATCCCGGAAGCAGAATTGCGTATCTTTATCCACCGCGGAGGCAGAATATGTTGCCGCTGCCTGCTGCTGCTCGCAAGTTCTATGGATGAAAACTCAACTTGCCGACTTTGGATACACAATGCAGAGGATTCCCATTTACTGCGACTCCAAAAGTGCAATTCAAATCACGGCGAATCCGGTTCAGCATTCTCGAACGAAGCATATCGACATCAGATATCATTTCATCAAAGACCACGTCGAGAAAGGTAATGTTGAACTATACTTTGTTGAGAGTGACTATCAGCTTGCTGATTTGTTCACAAAGCCGTTTGATGAGAAGCGTCACTTCTTTCTCCTAAGCAAATTGGGAATGCTAGACCTCCCTGCTTGAGGTCTAGGGGGAGTCGGGAATTCATTGTATGTATGCATGTGTGTAGGGGGAGTCCTTGGGGGTCTTTAGGAGTCTTTGAATGTTGCATGAATCGAGGGGAGTGTCATATCTTTATCTGCTTGTTTTTCTAACGTTCTCGGATCCACACTACAATGGATACCTTTCTAGACTTTATTTTGTAGGTGTGGATCCTCACGACGACTTCTGATTACTTCAGATCAGAACTCGCTCAAAACCCCGTTGAGACGTCCCAGGTAAGTCTCTTTTCTCGAGGATCGGGGGCTGAACTTGTAAATTTTTGTGAACTTGAAAGTTCAGGGGGCGGTAGAGTACATGTCTTGAACTTACAAGTTCGGGGACTAACTTTGCCACTTTCTGAATCTTATGTTCAGGGACTCGTTTTGCACTTATGTGAAACTTGTATCCAGGGTCTGTTTTGAAATTTTCTAAAACTACAAGTTTAGGGACTTGTTTGTAAGTTTCTTAAAACTTCAAGTCCAGGGGTGGTTTTTGCCATTTGGTGAAAGTCGGGTTAAGAGAGCCAAACAAGAGAGCCAAACAGTATTTCTCAGCCAAACACAGTACAATTTTTGGTAAAAATATAAATACTGATTTCAGAGATTTACTATTCACAATTTCAAAAACTTCATTTTTTCTCTCTGAATTCTCACCCGATAACCACTTCCCGCCGATTCCAAAATCGCTCGTTTTTGCTCCGTTCATCGAACCGATTACGTTTCTGGATTCCTGGTAAGTTAACGATCAACCCTTACGTAGTTATAACGTTTAAATCATTCGTTTTAAGGTCTGGATCGAAGCCTAAACTTTTCAAAACTTACCCGAAACCCAAACTTCTTGGAATGGGCTTTCGGGGCGTTAAATCGATCCATTGTTGCTTCTAAACTTACTTATTACTGATTTAGGATGCATGTTACTAGTTTAGAGCTTTAAATCGATGGTTTTTGGACGATTTTTGAGATCAGAAGACGAACTGTCTCGATTTTCCGAATCGGAAAACATGAACATTCATGTTTTCCGAATCGGAAAACATGAGTGTTCATGTTTTGCGAACTCAAAACCGTTGAGTATTCATGTGTGTTTTCCGATTCGGAAAACCAGATAAATCCATTCGGATTATCAGGTTTTCCGAATCCAAACTTGTGCCTTTCGTTTTTCAAGTTTTCCGATTCGGAAAACATGGAATTTTCCTTTTGGGATTCCTAGTTTTTCCAATCTCTTAAGAGGACAAGTTTTTAAATTTTTTTCTAAGTCAATTGTTTCCCGATTCGGAAAACCATGTTTTCCGAATCGGAAAACCCAGCTTATAGTGTGCTTTATTTTTCTAAGTGTGAAGTTTCCCGATTCGGAAAACCATGTTTTCCGAATCGGAAAACTTGTTTTTAAGTATGCCTTATTTTTTCTAAGTGCTGAGTGTTTTCCGAATCGGAAAAACCTCCCTCGTGTGTTTGCTCGTTTTCGACTCGGAAAATACGAAAACTCATTTTTGGGTTTTCGAGGTTTTCCGACTCGCGCCTAGTCGAGGGTATAGTCTTTTTCTCGTAGCATCTATCAAAGCACTTACTAACACCGTTTCATGGTTTTGACTTGACAGAATATGGCTCGTCAACCGACGCTCCTCCTCGCGATCAACAACGCCGCTGACCGAGCCTCATCTAACGGGTGACATCCGTCAGATCAACCAAAACAATGAATACGTCGACCTGACTAACTTCGTTGTTCAAGACGAGGTTGTACTCGAGATCCTGAAGGCGCATCCCCTTGCTTACGCGATGCAGACCATAGTCGACATACCACTGTTGTACCTTCAGCAGTTCTGGAAGACGTCTCGCGTAGAGACCAGAGATGGAGTGCAGACCATCGTGGGCCGTGTAGACCACACCGAGCTGACTATCACCCTGGAGGATCTAAGGCGAATCCTTCATCTGCCGGCCGCCACTCCCGAGGCTCCGATTCGAGCCACTAGTTTCCGGCCCCGAACTCTTCAGCGAGATTCTCGCGCTCGGGGTCCATATCACACCAAATCAGAGACTGAACGGGATCTCTCAAGTAACTCAAGGGATGCTGCCCCCATCTGGTTTTCCGTCTTCAACATCCTGAACGGCACACTGTCCTCGAAGCTCATGGCGTGGATAGGGCTACAACCCACATGTGGCACGTGATTCACTCTGTCGCCTACGGAAGGCGAATTGATGTTGCTCAAAAACTCAGGTTGGACATCGTCAATGACGTCCGGGCAGACCCTGCAAGGAACCGCCACACTTCCATCCCTTGGATGCGTTTTTTAGCATCATCATCCGTGATCACATGGATCACAATCAGACAGTCAGGCGCAGATCCGGCCACCCACGATTCCAGAGTCAACAGATCGGAAGGATGAACAGGAGAAATCTGCGACCCGGCCAGTAGAAATGCCTATCCCTGAAAATGTGTTGAGTATGGCGGACCGTAGGGCTGAGAGCGTTAGATTATACCGTGTGTCTATAGGCTTAAAGCCGCGTCCACGACTCCTCAGAACCGAGGAGCCCTACCCGGACGCGCAACTCGTCCTTCGTTGAAGTCGTGCCACCGGCACGGCGGGCCAAAGCTCCAGTGGGGGAGCTTTTGGCTTGGGAGTTATGAGCGTTGACGTAAGGGGCGAAGCGGGTAGAATTGTTCGTACGTCCGCCACTCTCACATCGAAGATGCCGAGGCCTATCCCGAGGTCGTGCACAGCACTCGCACATACGTCAAAGAAACGACACACGTTGCGTTGAACATGATATCATGCGTGGCTACCGGGTCAAGCAGTACACAGGGAACGCTCCAACAATCACCAGTGCACTCGTCATCCGAGGAACGCCGCACGCCGTCGCCGCCTCAACAAACCGAACAAGTGGGTGAGGAAGTGGAAGCTTCCCCACAAGAACAAGCAGAACAAAGTGACTTCCCAAACAAGCAACTTCCCACTCCACTCATACGGACGCGGCCCACAACAAACCGGCGAACCATCTGGAGATCCTTCCGGTGATGACTCCGACGGTCACGAGTCTTCTGATCACACACCTTCTGACCGTCGTGAGGATGATGACGAGGCCACAGAATCCGAGAAGCTTGATTATGGATCTGATTCAGAGTTCCAAGAGACCGAACCGGCGAAGGGCGGAAAGGCCCAGATGATTGATGTTGATGAAGCTACCTCATCATTCAACGACGACAGATGTACGAGGATCCCGTTTTGGGTGGGGATCTAGCTTCTGATGACCAGACTGTCGGTCGCGAGGAGGAAGAAGAAGCCGAGGTTGCTACCGGCTGGGGAAGGTTAGATAGTGAGGATGAGGAAGAGAGAGAGCGTTTAGTAAAAGAGACCGAAGAGGTAGAGGTCCAGTTAGACGAGCCGTGGGCTCAAATTCAGGAAGGAGGTGGAGAAGAAGAGCCGCATAGGTTAGAAACGGAAGTCCCCCCAACCCTGAGTCAAACCAACAGAGAGGCAACCCACACCGAGACCGGGCACCCCCACGGTGTCTGGTCAAGACGCTAGTAGCCAACTAGCGCATTTGCACACCTTAACCAGCCACTCGACCATCTCTCAACAGATGGTCGTTTCAGTCTATCACGGGGATGTAGCACAACTTCCACCGGCCACTCAATCAGAGTCTGCCGGTGTTGAGATAAGTGAGGAACTGCCCCACCTCTCGACTTCCTTCGGTGCACGTAGAGTCGTAGAGCCAATTCCCGGGACTTACACGCTCCCTTCGATTTTTAGGACATGCTCGTCGGCTACTCTAGCGGAGATCCCATGGGACTCCGCCGGAACGGGGAGAGTTGGTGCGTCAGAAGATGCCCTTCGAGGATCCGCCGGAAGCCCTGACACCGTCAACATTACACCAGCGGTGACATCAGGCCGAGAGAGCACCTCAGTAGGACTCTTCTCGACAACCGGAGCTCAAGCAGCTATGGGTTTAGTAACATCGGGACCGGGTCCGACAGACTCGAGCGAAGTCTCTAAAAACGCTCACGCAACAACGGGGCTTTTAGGCCTAACGGATTCGGGTGGAATCCCTAAAACCACCCCAGTAACAACGGGACTTCGAGGTCCGACGGATTTGGACGACATCCTAAAAGTCGTCCACTCAGGAATGCTAGCGATGGAAGAAGCCAACAAGGCTAGGGATGCTCGGGTCGAGGCGCTGGAGCGAGCCTTGGCCGAAACAGAGAGGAAGAGGTTGGCAGACTTTGAGGCTTCCAGAAAGCGTCAAGAAGACCGGGATGAGGAGCTTTTCGAGCTCAAACGCCAGATGAAGGGTAAACACGTGGTGGATGCCTCGACTACCGAAGCCCCGATTCCCCGACAGTCAGAAGACGTACTCAGACTTCCATCTCCTACCTTGGGCAACCTTCCTGACATCCCTGGATATGTCACGGAGGCGTAGCACGCGATCATGATTTCATCCTATACGACGCAGAATGATCGCCTCTCCGCCCAGCTTCGCGAACGAGACGCCCAGATAGAGCTCCTTCAGCAGCGCATACGGGAACTAGAGGCCACGTGTCGGTCTCAGGCTCAGCCTTCCAAACGGAGGCATGACGACCCTGATGACTCGGCACCGGGTCCTCATGAGGGGGAGGTGCAGGCTTCCAAACGGCTTCGCATCGACCTCCAATCTGCCTCTGGTTCCGGCTCATCCTCCGCTCCTGCTTCATCTACCGCTCCGTCAAGCGCTCCATCAGAGTCGGCCGCCGATACTCCGTACGTAGATTCAGACACGGAGACTCTTGATGTGTCGGGTTGGCATTACAAGTCAATCCCGTTAGATGAGGTAATTCAATTCCCTCATCTAACCTAGACAGCTGACATTGATGTCATTCCCCCAGAAGCAGCACCGACAGACTTATCAGAGATCCAGATTCCGGAAGAAGCCCGGAGAATCCTTCGGTCGCTAGCCCAAAGCATCCGGATTTATCAGAGGGGGGACGACATCCTCCGAGACACAGATTACGACAACCTCCTTTCCACGATTGAGTTCCCCACTCCAGAAGCTCCGCAAACGATCTCCACAACAACTCCTGAATCCTCCACTCCTACCATCATCCAGTTGAACTGGAATCATATGGTCATCTTCAGGCCGTTCCTCGAGGAGTCTTTCACCCGGATCTTCCAGCAAGAGAAACTACATGTATGGTATCGAAAGGTCTTCTTCGGGATCTCCCACATCAAGAAGCTGCGAAGAAGAACTGCATACGTCCACCAAAGGAAGTGCAACTGGGCGACCCACGGACGTCAAAGAATCCGACGTCGATTCACGAAGGTAACTGGTGTTCGTGCTTACAAACACGGACATCAGTTATTCCTCGAGTTCGATGTTCGCATGTACGGGACCGGCATTCTTGCGGGAGAGTTGCAGAACTGGACGTTCACTGAAGCAGATCTGGATCGGGTTCACCTTGAAGACCTCCTCACGATCATCAAGTATCTGGAAGGCCCAATCCTTCGATTCGACTACTACCGTGATGGCACCGAGATTCTGAAGAAGTATGTTCGTCATGCGATCACTTTTGCACGTGTGACGGACTACCAACTTGCCATTGAAAGCCGACAACCTAAAGTCAACCTTCTCCGTCCAAAGTTGCAAGTGCCCGGTATTGATGCTTACCTTCCTTACATGCCATCCAGGATACCGGAACACGGGGTCGTCTACATAACGAAGAAGAAGAAGGAACGCAAGTTCATGCGTTTCAGCGAGCTTCCAAAATTCTACAACGGCACCCTACTCTACGTCTACAATGGGATGAGGAGCAGACTTCTGACAGATCAGATCCCTAGCTCAAGGATCATTGATGGGAAGGGAAAGGTTTTGGAGGCGATGAACCTGATTGAGCGCAAACTGAAGGAGAGGCTGATGTATCGCCGGGTCGAAGCCGCGATGAAGATGAGGACAAGGATTATAGGAGATTGGGACGAGTTCGTGCAGATGTCCAAGTAGGAACCGGGATTGGAGCTACCGCCACCTTTCTGACTTCTTCCCAAAGGGGGAGATTGTTAGACCTCTTGTTGGGAAGAGTCAGAAAATCTATCTTTATATGTTTTCTTTAGTTAACTGTTAGTTTGTCTGAACAATTTATCTTTTGTATTGCCCTTGTTTAGAGGTTTGGAACCTCGGGGGCCGTTTATGACATTTCTGTATTTTACCTCATTCCTATAAAAGGAATGAGATGGTTTAGGGTTTCAAGATGAATGCTTAATCTTTGGTATATTTTACTCTTTATTGCAATATTCAATATATCACCATTGATGCTTGTGTGAAGCTTAGTGTTCATCAATATTTCATAGATTTCAATCCATTTCTCCTCTATTCTTGATTATTGGGACAAATGACTAGGCGCCACGTCAGATGACAAGGCACGGTTCATGGGAGGGCATTGAATTAAAGGGGGGGACCACACTCAAAGCCGCCTTTGTTGACTAGTCTTCGCCACGTGTCGCGCTATCGGCTGTCCTCACGTTCACAACCAAAAAGTGGCTCACATTTGAACTTTCCTCTATATACATATATATAAATATATATAGGAAGATTCATGTGAGAAGCATATAAATTTAAAAAAATGTAAGGAGCAATGTTAGCCACTCATCTTCGGTTACGGTGGACGTGATCACGGAGGATTGACGCGATTCATAGGAGGGTAGAGATATTGAAAGGGGGACCGGTCAAAGTCGCCTTTATTGACCGGATGAGTAGCTGATATTGCTTCTCACGTTTTAAAAAAAATTATGTTTCTCATTTGGACCTTTCTATATATATATATATATATATATATAGGTGAAAGTTCAATTGCAAACCACTTTTTCATTGTGAACGTGAGGACAAACGAGAGCGTGACACGTGGCAAATAAAAATTCTGACATGCGCGACTTGTCCCGCGACTTAGTGTTATTCAGTCTGAATAATAGTGTTATTCAGACTGAATAACACTAAGTCGCGGGCTTTTTGGTTACAAGTCGCGCGTGTCACTCTGAATTCCGGCGACTTAGTGTTATTCATACTGAATAACACTTTATTCCATCTGAATAATAGTGTTATTCAGTATGAATAACACTAAGTCGTTGAAATTTCAGAGTGACACGTGGCGCGCTCTCGTTTGTCCTCACGTTCACAACAAAAAGATGGTTTGTATTTGAACCCACCCCTATATATATATATATATAAAGAAGCGGTTTCATACAAGAACGTTAACTATTTACGAGAACGTGAGAAATTTTTTTGATGTACAAAAATCATATATAATTCACATACAAAATCATGTAGAAAATCTTATCTAATTCACGTACTAAATCACATATGATTCAGTGACTTTGCCTGCAATTTTATATACAAAATAAAGTATGATTCATGGGAAGTTACCCGTGAGTTTAAGTCGTTTATATCTCATTTTTTCTGTGATTTTGCACATGGACGAAGCTCCTTGTATTCACGTAAATAGTTTGCATTTTCGTTTGAACCTGTGAGGTGATAAACAATAAATTTTCATTGTGTTTTGCTATTCTTTTTATACTTCTTAGGAACTTTTTTTGATTTTATATCCAAAATTGAGTCTTATTTTTACCAATTCTATATTTTATTGTTTCAAAGCTATTTGAGGATGAATGACCTGAAATATCTCAATATTAGGTTGATTTGTATGTATTTTATTTACTGGAAGCTTTGGCAGGATTTTGACAGCATTCCTGAAACATTAATCTGATGGAAGTTTTTCTACAGAAGAAAATAACTTTTGGGTCAAAGTTTTACTTTTACATTTATGTAAACACTGGCTAGAGTATTTGTATTTTCTAGTTGCTTGCTTATTTAGTTTTTGTCTTATGTTTCTTCCATTTAGTATAAATAGGAAAGCAACTTTACAGGTTGTGCATGAGGGATCCGAATCCGGATCAGATGCTATGAACCCCTCAAGCCTTATCCAATCCACTACTTGCATTTTAATTATCACAATGAGTATCTAATTTTCTCAAGATTAGGTTTGAGATGAAAAATATTAGTTTTTAAATACAAAATAAAGTAGATGTTCCTCAATAATAGCGTTCAATCATTTCATTAATAGTTTTATAATTTTATACGATGCTCTTTGACAAATTGATCGCTTGAAAAACGTTGAAGCGCCATGGACTTACGAATAAGTTGTGTGAATACGCATCAATTTGAATGATATGAAGATCTGTTCAAAGGAGTTTTTAACAAAGGAATATGTTGTACCATATGAAATGAGTGACAATTCAAAGCATGATTAGCAAAGTGTATCTACACCAATTTGTATCTAAGTTGTCACACTTTGCTATTGTATGTACTGAAATTAAAAACCTACCATTTAATGTATCAAAGTTCTATAACCTACCAAATAATGTAATGTAACCTGTGATTGCAACTTACAACAGGTTAAGTACCCCAAAATGTATCCAAGTTGTCACCTTTTGGTATTGTGCGAACTGTAATACTAAACTTACAAAGATAAAAAAACCATAACTCAAGAAACATAAATTATCACAAAATCACAAATCGTGAATCGTAATCTCAATGAACACTCATCTTCCCAAAAAATACAAGGAATCTTCAAAAGCATTGATATCAAAGAATAAGAGTTTCACGACAAATGATGAAGAAGAAACTCTTTTCTGCTTTTCCTCTCTACTTCCGGCTTCAATCATGGCGACAAAGTTTTCTGGGTTCAATTTTGGGTTTGTGGGTTCGATTTTGAAGGGGTTCTATGTTCTATTTAGGGTGTTTCTAACGAATGTTTTTAAGTTAGATTTTGAAGGTTTCTGGGTTAGATTTAAGGTTTCTACGATGAAGGTTTTTGGGTTTGATTTCATCGTCGGGGAGGGGGACAGTTTTTTGGTTTGATTTCTTGATCTGGGTTGTTTTTTCCATATCTACTTCTCCAATTTAGGGTTTTTTAAAGATGAAGATTGTTCATTATCTTCGTGTTCATAATCATCATCTTCATGTTCATAATCATAATCATCATCTTCATACAAAATCCATAATTCACCCTTAAGTTAATATAAATGTATCCAAGTTTTCACATTTTGCTATTGTATGTACTCTTTTACCAACCGGATAAGAATGTAAAAGAGTACATTATTTAGTAGGTTTTATAACTTTGATAGTTTACATGGTAGGTTTAAGAATCCACTACACACAATAACAAAAGTTGACGACTCGAATGCATTTTTACGTATTTAACCCATTTTCTTTATTAATCTATAGTAAAAAAAAGGTAATATGCCACTTGTACAATAAATAATATATCATACATTTATTAGACGTTTAACGGAAAAAGATATTTATAAAATTAATATAAAGTATAAAGTAACATACAGTTATTACATATTTAACAACTAAAAAAGATATTTATAAATATCTTGTTTATAAAGTATAATCTATATATTAATTTTATACATAATGTGTCATACAGTTATTACATGTTTAACAAAAAAAAGATATTTATAAATATCTTGTTTAAAAAGTATAATATAAAGTATTATATATATATATATTAAATAAGAGGGAGGTTCAAATGTAAACTCTATATTTCGTGTAAACTATGTAAACCCATCGTGGCCCTTGATCAAAAAAATCAAAGGAGGATATGGATATATAGAAAGTATGGAAATGTGAAATATATGGTAAGTCAATGATTATGGAAATATGAAAATGTGTAATATGGAAACGTTTTTGAAAATCAATGGTGTGGATTGGTTTACATAGTTTACACGAAATATAGAGCTTACATTTGAACCTCCCTCTATTAAATAAATACTTTATATATAAGATATTAGAGGAAAGTTCAAATGTGAACCACTCTTTGGTTGTGAACTTGTGAACCACTCTTTGGTTGTGAACTTGAGAACCACTAAAATCGTATCACGTGACAGTTTGAATAAAGCGCCTAAGCTTATGCATACTGCATAACGCTATCATTCAGACTGAATAAAGCTTTATGCAGTATGCATCAAGCTTAGGCGTGGGCTTAGTCGCCTAAGCTTTATTCATACTGCATAAAGCTTTAAGTGTGCCTAAGCTTGATACATACTGCATAAAGCTTTATTCAGTGTGAATGATAGCGTTATGCAATATGCATAAAGCTTAGGCGTTTTTTTTTTCCAGGTTGTCACGTTGTTGGTCCGTTTCAACAAGATTCAGGGGTAGAGAAGAATAAAGCAACAAGAATCGATGGCAAAAGAAAGGCATTCTTGATTTATTCGAGAGCTCTCACGGTTACAAGAAAACACACACAAACACACACTAAACGACTCTCATGTGAATGACTTCTTACACTTCCATACCTTTCTATATCTTACAACTAACCCCAAGACACCTTTATATATAGGTGTAGCTTGTTCTATAAGCTAAATGATAAAGCTTGTTCTATAAGCTAAATGATAAAGCTTGTTCTATAAGCTAAATGATAAGCTTGTTCAATAAGCTATATGCCAAAGCTTGCTCTATAAGCTAAATAATACAATTAAGCACAAAGCTTGCTTTATAAAACTTTCACTAATTAGGACAATTTGGTTTTAACAATCTCCCCCTAAAGTTTTATAAAGGAAGCATCTCCGGTCTTTGGCGATGTTCAACAACACTTTGATCTCCAAGCTCCCCCTCGATTGAAGCTCTTTATCTTCAGTTTCAACGCGTGTTGAGTAGGAATTCAACATAAGAGCTGAGCTTGGATCACCGAAACATCATATGGAATGAAAACCTGGGAGAAGTTGCTTCGATAAGATTTATTTCTTTGACCCTCAACTGTTCAGAGGATTAGCCAATTTCCTGAATTCTCTCAAAATAACAAGTAACCAGATCCATATCTAGTCTTCTTAGTCAAATGGATGACGACCGTCACTCAAAACTCTAGATCGCAACCGAGCCTCCACAACGGTAAAATGGTTAGGAATTAAGCACATGACAATAGTACCATTCACCGAAGGTGGCATCCAAAGGAAAAACTCAACTCTCACTCCTAAGAGGAATAATTCCATCTAAAAAACTCTAGAATAATGGTTGCAGAGCGTCAGGCTTCTGAGTAATCTAACCAAATACAGAATCCGATCACGGTGTTCAGAAATCGTTACAAATCCGATCACTTGTTGGTCTGTTTCAACAAGATTCAGTGGTAGAGAAGAATAAAACAACAAGAATCGATGGCAAAAGAAAGGCGTTCTTGATTTATTCGAGAGCTCTCACGGTTACAAGAAAACACACACAAACACACACTAAACGACTCTCATGTGAATGACTTCTTACACTTCCATACCTTTCTATATCTTTACAACTAACCCCAAGACACCTTTATATATAGGTGTAGCTTGTTCTATAAGCTAAATGATAAAGCTTGTTCAATAAGCTATATGCCAAAGCTTGCTCTATAAGCTAAATAATACAATTAAGCACAAAGCTTGCTTTATAAAACTTTCACTAATTAGGACAATTTGGTCCTAACACACATGGTGCGCTCTCGGCTGTTCTCACGTTCTCACCCAAAAAGTGGTTCACATTTGAACCCATCACTAAGGTATTATATATATTATTTTTCTAAATATCTTGTTTTTTTAATCATTTAATAATTGTATGATATATTATACTTTATATATAGATAGGGAGAAAGAAGCGGGTTCATACAAGAATGTTAACTATTTACGAGAATGCAAGAATCTTTTTCGATGTGAAAAATCACATATGATTCGCATACAAAAATCATATATATTTCACATACAAAATTATGTAGAAAATCATATATGATTGACGAAAAAAATCACATACGATTCATGTGACTTTTCCCGTGACTCTATATATATAATAACATATGATTCACACAACTTTGCCTCCGACTTTAAGTTGCGTCTAAAGTCGTTGGCGTCTCATTTTTTATTTGTGTAAAATCACATGTGATTTTGTATATGAAAGAAACTCTCGCGTTCTCGTAAATAGTTAGTGTTTTAGTTTAAACCTTTATATACACATACATACACACATAGGGTTGGGTTCAAATGGAAACTCAATTTTCATTGTGAACATGAGAACAAATCTCAGACATTCGTTAAAATTTCATAGATCAAATCAACACCTAAATAATACAGTTGCAATCTTGTAAATAACAAGAAAACTTTGTGTAATAACCAAGAAATGTAAGATCAACAAGTGAAATTTAATGTCAATTTTACCTCTTTTTGTAAGAATGAATAGGAGGAGGGACTATTTGTGTCATGTTTTGAAAGATTTAAGATTTTGGGCTTATACCCTTTTTGGTATGGGCTTAACCTTGAGTCCAAGTGATGCGGTAAATTATATATATAAAATCGTAACCAAGTTTTAACCTCAAAATTGCCTAACCACTATTACCACATTCACAGGCAAGCGTACCTGATCGCGAGTAATATAGTGTAGGAAAGTCCAGATATCGTTCTTACCACTTGGAACGGTCAAGTTTTTCAAAATAAATCTTATCAAAAGTTTAATTTATCTAAAAAGGGGGATTTTTATAGAAAATGGTTTTGACTAACTAAAAAGACTAAAAAGACTATTACTTTAACTAGAACTCAAAATAAAGATGATTTAAACCAATAAGAGAAAAGATAGTATTTATTATGGTTATGGAAATTCCCCTTGTGGATGATTCAATTAAGCCAAAAGTATACTTTAGTTGGTTATTGTAAGAATTTAAGCCAAAGGCACCCTAGCATGTATTATCTGAGATTATAAACCAGGTTGGTCTCCCGGCCCAATTACAGGGACTGGTTGTCAAGCAGTCTAGTAAAAGTCGCCCTAATTAATGCCAAGTCGTGGGACCTTACTGTTTAGTCTACTCTCGGTCCAAGCAAACTACTTACCACGTCTCCCCGCGTCACTAGAGCGAAAGGTAAGGGAGGTTGATTAACCTAACGGAGTCTACCTATTTTATTGTCAGAAAAACAGATACACCCAACCAACAAGTTCAAGTAGCCACAATTAAGACATTAACTTCGGAATCAAAGATAAACATTCAATAAACCAAACCAAACTAATAATATATTAAAATAAAAACATCACCCAACAAGGTTCATCAAACCACAATAAGTACTAAAGACAAACTACTCACTAATCATAACTAAAACAGAAAACAAAGCTAAAAAGAGAGACATTATACCGACCGTGCAACGAGAGATGATCGAACACCGGATAAACAACTCCGGGTAAGAATCAGCTCACGTTCAAGGCTCATAAAACTACTCTCTTCCTCACTTCTGAATACTACTGACTCAATATGAATATTGACTATTTGATTTCTGGATATTCTGAATTAATGGGAGGAGGCTTGTATTTATAAAGTGGTGATCGACCCATTTCGCGATCGCGAGGCTACACTCTCGCGGCGCGAAACACTAACGAAGCCCTATCTTTCCTTTTCTGCTCATTCTAGAATCTTCCGTAGAGGGTCTTCATCAACTTCGCGGCGCTAAAATTTTCTTCTCCAACGCGAAACGAGCAAAAGCAAAAATCTTCTAGAATACACCCACTTGGCGGCGCAAGACTTAAAACTTCGCGGACGCGAAGGCCTGTCTGGATCCAATTTGCACATTTTTCATGCTTTTTCACCTCTTTTCGTACTTTTCCGTTCATGCTGTCTGGATCAGCCTTTGGGTTCCCCCCCATCGGTCTTCGACCTGATTGGACTAAGCCGAATCGACTTTTGTGCCAATTTAGGATTCGGCCATTGGACCAGTGTAGTTTCCTGATTCGGCTTTTGACAATCTTTTTCCCGAATCAGCGTTTGGGCCAGTTTCCCGAATCGGTCTATTGGCCTCCTAACCAACATCTCTTCAAGATTGCACTCCATGGCCACGAACTTCAGCAAAATACGGAACTTCAGCAAAACACGATTTTTATGCGGAACCTCACTTAAAAAAGAGAAAAATTTCAAAAATAAGACTTCCGTAAAATTTTGCGGAAGTTGGGGAGTTCCGCAAAATTTTGCGGAAGTTGGTTAATTTTTTGCGGAACTTGGTTAATTTTATACATACATAGATACATACATTGATATATACATTTTTTGTCTTTTTGCTAGACTTCCGCAAAAAATTAACCGACTTCCGCAAAATTTTGCGAACTCCCCAACTTCCGCAAAATTTTGCGGAAGTCTTTTTTCCCCCTTTTTTAAGTGAGGTTCCGCAAAAATCATGTTTTGCTGAAGTTCCGTATTTTTGCTGAAGTTCGTGGCAATAAAGTGCAAAGTTGAAGAGATGTTGGTTAGGAGGCCAATGCATATTTTATGGATGGCTAGTATGGCTAATTTCCCCTGTGGTATAAATGGATGGACTTTAAACATCAAGTCCAATCCACAAATTACAATAAAGGAAATTGGTTTAAACTAAGGGCTATGTTCACCACTCCAGAGTGTATCCAACTTGTCACCAAAAGTTATTGTATGTACTAAACCTGAAAAATTACCGTTTGACGTATCAAACTTTTTAGAAAAGCCTATTGTATGTATCCAACCTATTATAGCAGGTTACCCGCTGATGTGGCACCGGTTTAAGTGATGTGGATGCTGACTGGACGCTGACTTGTATTTTTGTTATTTAAAAATAGTTAAAAAAATTAAAAACAAAAAAAAAGAAAAAGAAAACCCAATTAGGGTTCTTCCCATTCAATACGTTTCCACACCTTCAATACGTCTTTACCTTTAATGTAGCCAGCCGGCAGCCGGTTGCCAACACTTCCGATCGCACCATCGGCCGCCGGCCGCCAACCCTTCCGATCGCACCACCGGTCGCCGTCAATCTCAGCCACATACATTTGTCAATCCGCCGTCAATCGAAGGAGAAGATTTGGAGTATGGAGATCGAAACTTTCGCCGCCATTTCCATCTTCACCAGGCTCTCTCCTACGTGTTTCTCAGCTCCCCATCATCGGCCCTCACTCACCGGTCAGACCTTGCATTGTCCTCCCTCAGGTTTCTTATTTGGGTTCACAGATCTGGATTTAAGGTTTTTGGTTTTTAGGTTTCTTGGTAAATAGTTTTTAGGGTTCTTTTATGTTGCTATTTTGATTTTGATTTTGGTAAATATATCTGCCATTATAGATTTTGATTTTGGTTTTTAGAGTTTCACTATGTATGTTGTTATTTTAGATCTGTTTGTTTTTGGATTAAGGTTCAAGATCTACTTTTTATTTTGGTTTCACGATTTTGGTTAATATTCATCTCATTCATTTTATCTTCTTCATTTCTGGGTTTTGATTTTAGCTAGGGTTCTTGCTAAACAATTTCAAGTTTTGATTTTAGATTTCAAGTATTGATTTTAGATTTCTGGGTTTTGAAACCCTTCATGTTCTTGGTTATTGTTCAACAAAGATGAAGATGAGGATGAATCTTCAATGATCTGTAAATTAATTAAGATTTGGTAATTTAAAAAAATCAAAAATTATAAAATTTACATGTTACTTGCTTAGCAGGTAACACGATACATACAATAGACTTTTTTTGAAAGTTTGATATGTCAAAAGATAATTTTTTTAAGTTCAGTACATACAATAACTTTTGGTGACAAGTTGGATACACTCTGGTGAACATAACCCTTAAACTAATTACAAAAATGGTCCAAACTAACAAAGGTTACAAATTGACACAACAAAATAAATCTAACAAAAACACACACATATATAAGTATATATAAGTATAGTTTTTAAAAAATGTATATACATATAATATAGAAATACAGTAAAAAAATAATAAAAAACTAAAAAAGAAAAAACCAATATATAAGTTTTAAATTTTTTGAAATTTAAGGATACATATATATTACTCTATTAACCACAAGGATTGCATATGTAATATTTCTAATATGTTTTTTTTTCTTACATTTTAACTTCCTTTGTTAACATAGTCAGAGACAGGAACAAAAATAAAAGTAAATTGAAACCACAAAGGACGAAAAAGCAATTTTTAAACCATATGGACAAAATAGTTATATTAATCAAACCATAGGGACGAACATCGTAGTTTACTCTTCCCTATATATATATATACATATATACGGTGGGTTCAAATGTGAACCACTTTTAGGTTGTGAACGTGAGGACAATCGAGAGCACGACACGTGACGAATGACTAGGCACCACGTCAGATCCACGGCGGATGACTGGGCGCGATTCACGGGAGGGCATTGAATTAAAGAGGGGGATCACACTCAAAGTCGCCACGTGTCGCGCTCTCGGTTGTCCTCACATTCACAACCAAAAAGTGTTTCACATTTGATCTTTCCTCTGTATATAGGTTGTATCAAATAATATAATTGGCGACCTATTCAAATCCTATCAAGTGGTATAATAAAAAATATAAAAAACAAGAAAAAGTTTCAAGAATAAAGATTGAGATAAACATTAAAGAAGTGTCTTATGTGTAAATCGCCTTTCACATTTGCAAAGGCACAAACATGTTTTGTGTAAATAAAGATGATTTAAAACATGAGTGGAAAGGAGCACGATCAATCAAACTTTGATAATGGGTAATGGAAACATTGGTTTTTATGCAAATAAATCTTTTTCTATTTTGGGATAAAAATGGAAGATTTACACCGTGCTTTTAACTAGTATATATTTATATATACTTTTTTTGATTTAAGCAATACAAACATTTGAGAAAACTAAATTACATAACTTTAATGCATTTTAATTTATAATATAAGATTATTTATGTTATATAATAAAAATATATAATTGAAAACAAAAAAAAACAAGAAATTAAAAGTAATATAAATAACTAATCATTTGTGTACCATCTAAAAAGTAGGAAATTAAAAGTAAAAACTAAATAACTAAAAAGCATGGAATTAAATAAGAGCCTAATTGAACTAATGTAAATTGCGTTCACGTATATGTTTAGGCAGAAAATAGTTAGTTATTTATTATATATAAATTTTTATGAAAACAAATACATGTTTGTAACACAATGGGAATTCAATCCAAGTGAATATTGCAAATATGAATTTTACCGTTGATAAAAAAAGAAAAGAAAAGGGTTGTCGGTACCCGCTGATTTAGGTAAATTGCATCTTTAATTCAACAACAATATGAGTACCATCTTTTAAATTAAATCATGCATGTTTAAGCTTTTTTGTTTATATAATGTTTTTTTTTTTTTTTTTTTCATGTATGTGTGTCCATATGTGGAGCATCTATGGATGGAAACCATTTGCTACCTTTTGGTGCCAATATAATAGTTGATTCAGGGGGTTGGAGTTGCAACAACAATTATAACAAATCCTTTGTGGGTCGTTAAGATAAGTCTATCTATTTATTTTATTTTTTATAGATATGATTTTGGTGTTTGTTTTTATTATATTCAAGTTAGATTTTGGTGTTTGTTTTTATAATATTCAAGTTGACTTTCAAATATCACAACCATATTTATGGTGTTTATTGAATATTTAATGAATTATACTCTTTTTATAAAGATATGGATTATAAAGGAATTAGGGTTCTGTTATTTACACCCTTGTTTAGGTGTAAATGATATTGAAAAGGAAAGTTTTAAAAAAACCAATATTATCTATGTTTATTTATGTCAAGATTTTTTCTTTCTTCTTTTTTTGTTAAGTTAAATAAAGAAGAATATTTATTATTTTATAACTTTCATTTTACTAACTCATTTTTCTTTACAAATCTCGGTTTTATATATACTTCTCATTTCTATACAAATCATGTTATTTTACAAATCTCGTATCCTTGCCTTCTTCTTTTGTTAAAGAATAACTTCGTTTAGTAAATCGCTTGCATTTTTATAACATATATATATATATTAATTATTAACAACACTATTTCATCTATATAAATTAATCTCTCTAATCTACTATCACACCACACATCAAATAATTTTATATCACTCTCTTTTCTTTTCTAAAATTTTCAATACTTGAAATGACAAAAATATTTAATTTCATGACGTGGTTTTTGAAAAAAAAATTATACTATATTACTAAAATAAATCTTTAAAAAAATCATTGTTGCTAAAATTATTTTTATATGAGATATATTTAACAATAATATATTTATTGCATACATGAATATATTAGATTAATTTATAGTTGTAGTTGTAGAAATAATAAAAAAATATATCAAATAATCATTATTAAAAATAATTAAAGTGTAATAGTTAATGTTAAAAAGAATTAAAATGTTAATATTATAACTAATGTTAAAAATAATTTTGTAAAAGTCTATTGGATAATTAATGTTGTAAATAAAAAAAATTAAGGTTAAAAAGAAATAAAGTAATTAATGTTGGAGTAATTATAGGATAATGATTACATTGTAATTAGTAGGATATCTAATGGGAGTGAGATAAGAGAGTGTGGATGGGGTGTAAATAAGAATTCAAGGGTGTGGATGGGGTGTAAATAAGAATTCAAGGGTGGGATAAGAGGGTGTGGATGGGGTGTAAATGATGATATCTTTAATGATTCTGGACGTCTATATAGATTTTCTTGATTAATCTATAATACAACATAAGTGATTATGATTGTAGGATCATCAATAATATGTGATAAAGTTATTACACGTTTAACAAAAAATAGAATATTTATAAAATGTGTATATATTATATCAAACAGTATTACACGTTTAACAAAACAATATATCTATAAAATCTTATATATATATAATTACCAAGTAATTTGTGATGCTTCTTTTTTGGAAAAAAGGCCGCACAACTCCAAATAACATAATTGGTGGACTATTCAAATCCTATCAAGTGGTATAATATAAAGTATATAAAAACCAAGAAAAAGTTTCAAAAATAGAGATAGAGATAAAGATTGAAGAAGTGTCTTATGTGTAAATCACCTATCACACTTGCAAAGGCACAAACATGTTTTGTGTAAATAAAGATGATTTAAAACATGCGTGGAAAGTAACAACGAAACGATATAAATGGATAGGGGTGTAAGTGAGCCGAGCTGTTCGTGAGCTACTTGGGATCGACTCGTTAAAAGCTCAACTCGAGCCTTATTTCGAGCTCGTTTAATAAACGAGCTCAAGCTCGAGCTTTGACAATTAAGCTCACGAGCCTAAACGAGCCTCAACTAATATATATATTATATAAATATATTAAAAAATAACTATTAAATAATTAAATAATAAAAAATAAAAAAAAAAAAATACAGAATAAATTTTTGATTTATAGGTAAACGAGCCGAGCCCGAGCTTGCTAACTTCTTGACGAGCTCGAGCTCGAGCTTGACACATAAGGCTCGAAACGAGCCGAGCTCAAGCTCGAGCTTCATACGCTTAAACGAGCCGAGCTCGAGCCTAATCGAGCTCGAGCTCGGCTCGGCTCGTTTACACCCCTATAAATTGGTAACGGAAGCATTGGTTTTTATGTAAATAAATATTTTCCTATTTTGGGATAAATGGAAGAGTTACACATCTTCTCAATTACACCGTGCTTAATTTCAACTAGTATATTCATTTTTGAACGGTCGATAACTCATGTACACGTCTCGCTACGAAGTCGACGATGTATCCGGGATCTATACTGGCACCCGACTAATCCTCAGCGATCATGGACCGATTTGAAAGCCGGACCCATGGTCAGGGTGTCACCACATGATCACCCCGTTAATTGAACCCGAGTAGACAGGAATACCATTCACTATCCCTCCCAAAATTGTTACCGATGATAAGGCTAATAATGCTTTGATAACATACTTTTTCTAATTTAAGTAATATAACATTTGGAAAAAAATAACTAAATGACATGAACTCAAAGAATCACATGACATTTAGAGTTTTACTAGTAGAACACTTGATACTTAGACTTCAATAAAAATGAACTTTTTTTTTTTTGGAATGTCACACATTAAATTAATCGAATAATAACATATCATATCTAGCTCATTTGATCTTTCTAAGGGCGGTAACATATTTTGTTTAGGGGAGGGGGGGGGGGGGCTGTGGATGGTATCCTAGCGGCAGATTGATGGGTTGCCCGTGGATGCCCGATACCGCCGGAGAGGCATGCGTGCGTGTTCATGGTAGTCGTTCATCGCTTCGATACCGCTATGCCTTCCAAAAATAATATCGAACAATAAATTCTTTCATGTTCTTTTACATCCGATCTTACGTATTAAATACAATCTTAAAGAAGAATAATAGAAGATACCATTATAACATATGAAGGTCTAAAAGGTTATTTATAAGATTATACATGCATAACTTGATACATCTTTTATAGCTTTTAATTATTAATGTAAAAGTACAAAATAAAAGATATCTATAATTGTAATGCATATTCAAATTAAAAAAGCAAGCTTCATTATTTTAATAATAGTAGTATTATCAAGAATATTATTGTTCCTCCTGCGATTGGCTTCATGAAGAACCTTTTTATAGTGCTACAAAAGGCAAGCATAAACTTATAAGACAAAATCTCCATGTCACCTTTACATTTAGGAAATTTCCAAGCTCCTTCTACGCAGATCTAAAGAAAAAGGTCAAAGGGTTAATGGAATTTTTTTATTAGTTTCTTAAATCAGTCAATAACGACTTTAAGATTTTAAATATGTAGTGTCTCCTTTTTATACAAACTTGTTAATTTATGCAAATTTTACAAACTCATCTAAACCGTTCAATGAAAATATTAATAGATTTGGTCGATTCAATATTTTTTGAATTGGATTTTTGGTTTTTCGGATTTGGTCGAGTTTTGTTCACCCCTAAGTATGAGGCAATTATAAAAAAAGGAGAAAATCAATCTACTTACTTCCAGGGGGTAGGATGAGACAGGGTTGTCCCACTCTTGTTCTACTTAGTTCTGGTGTGTCCCACATAGATCCCTACCAAACATTTGACAAGTCTGTTCTGTCTGTTCTTGTCCTATCCTGTCCTGCATACCAAACGCACCCATAGGAAATTAGGTTACAACCACACAATCACATCCAAAAATATAATCACATAATCTTATCCAAAATTATAACCAACCTGTTAGAACCTGACTGGTCCGTTTGTAAAGAAGTCAGGGGCGTCTTTTGATATTATGTAATAGTTAGTTTTAAAACAATACTTTTGTGCGCCTCTTAGAAGAGTCATAGACTCTAGGGGTTGTTTTGTAACATCGACTCTATATATAGGGGTCGATAGTTAACGTTATTAAATGTTCTTGCAACTAACAACTTTAGTTATATGCTTTGTCGTATTGTCGTGTTCTTCATATTACTTGCATATCTGATTGCTTGATCCATTACATTGCATTCTTGTCGAATATCGGACTCACAATTGGTATCAGAGCTCGTGTTTTGGTAGTTTTGGACAGAAATCTAACGTTGTTTTTGATCTCCCGAATCGGAACATCAGTTCCCGAATTGGACACAAGTGTCCCGATTCGGAACATCTGATTTCCCGATTTGGAAATCTCAAACTCCCGAATCGGATCTTATATCTCCCGAATCGGATCTTTTGCCACTCCCGAATTGGAAATTTGAACTCCCGAATCGGGACTCTCATTTCCCGAATCGGGACTTGGCTTAAAACTCCCGAATCGGGACTCATTCTTACTCCCGTATCGGGACTTGCATCTCCCGAATCGGGACTTGCAGTCTTTCCCGCCTTAGCCTTTCTTTTTGAAATTCTCGAATTTCTATAAAAGGAACGCTTTAAGCGCGGAAGCTCTGTCCAATCAGAAATCACAAACTACTCAAAACAGATCCTATTTCCGAGGACGCAATGTCAAAAGAAATAATCAGTATCGGTTCTGAAACACGACCTCCAGTATTAGTCGTCGGCGAATACCAGCAATGGAAACGCCGAATGATTAACTTCCTCGACTTACTGGATGACAAACTGATGGTCTCTATCACTGAGGGACCAATCAGACCAACGGTTACTGTAGCTGAAGTAGCCAGAACCGAGGTCACTCCCTATCTACCTGCATATGAGGTTGAAAAACCTTACGACATGTTCACTCATGAACAACGAGCCAGGGCAGCCATTGATAAACGTGCTCTCACGTTACTCACTATGGCTCTACCTAATGACATGTTCGCGAGGGTTGACAGCTATAAAGATGCCAGAGCAATGTGGCTGGGCATTGAACAGCAAATGCAGGGTGGTGACAAGGCACTAGAAGGCCAAAAGGAGAACGCTATGAACGCGTACGAAAGCTTCTGTGCTCGCGAGGGAGAGACGCTGACTGAAACCTACAATCGTTTAAACATCTGTGTAAACGATCTGCGGAGACTTGGCTTAGAGAAGAACAAGTACGAGGTGAATGTAAAATTCCTCAAAAGACTGAACAAACTCTGGCAATCTGTCACAATCAGCATCCAAGTGAGCCAGAATCTTGGCCAGCTTGGACTTCATGATCTGTATAGCATGATGCTACCTCATGAAGAAACCTTATTCGGTAAAACTGAAAAGACAATCGATCCTCCTACCTTGGCTTTATTGTCAAATAGAGGATCGTCCTCTCATGAAAACTACACCGTTGAAGAACCAGTAGTTCTTGATGATGGACTTACCGAAGAGGAGATGTTTCAGCTGGAGAACTCATTCGCCTTGATGGCTAAATTCCGGGGAAATCCCAACGCTTCAACAGATTCAGACAAGGACCTCAGTTTGTGGGAGGTCAGTCTAGCCAAGGAGGGTACCAGTCAAGAGAAAGCTTCCAAAGAAACGATCAAGGAAGAACAAACAACTATCAACAACGTGATAGGTCTGGGTACAACAATCAAGGATCTTATCAAGATCAAAGACAAAGCTACAACAACAACAACCAGCAACAGCAAAGGGATCAGGAGTACAACTCCAACAACTACCACGGTAACAGAGGTTATCAAGGAGGTGGTTACAATCAAAGGTGGAACGACCAATCTGGTTCTAACTACAACAACCAGAACCAGAAAACAAATGATGATGGTCGTCAGCACAACAACACCGGTGGAACTGAACCTCCACAACAGAACAAGCTACCAGCTCTAGAAGCTCCACCCGCAGCCAATCAGAATAGAAACCCCGCTCGGGTTCCCACTTGCTACAACTGTGGTGACCCGGGTCACTATGCATCGGAATGCAAGAAGAAGCTCAAAGACTCTGCTTACTTTGAGAAGAAGGCTGCCGTGATGAAGAAGAAAGAGCAAGGCAAGGTGCTGTTAGCTGATGAGGAAGACTGGATCATGGAACCAGAAGACTCGGATGATGAAGGCCCATCAGCCGTACAAGGACACTGCCTCATGGCTGACTTTGAGGAACCATGTATATCTGGTTCCCCAAACGACTCTACTGATGAAGAATCTGAGGTACATTCTTGTTCGTTATTGTCAATACCTGATGAACTGTCTATGTCTGAAACTCTAAGACTTGAGAGCCAACTCCAAATGGAAAGAGCTCTCGTCGCGAGATTCAGAATAGAGAGTGCTGTTTATAAAAGTAGTTTAGAGGACCTCGCCGAGAACTTTAACAGAATGGAACTTGAGTCTGGGATTAGAGAATCTATCCTCGAAAACAAGCTCTTTGATCTTCAAAGATCTCACGACGAAATTGAAAGTAGTCGTGAAGAACTCAAGCTCAAGTTTCACCTTCTTTCCTTGGAAAGAACAAAATTATTTGTAAAAATCGAAGAGCTTGAGGAAAATAATTTAAAGAGAGGACAATCTGAACATACCTTGAGTCTGCTTACCAAGCAAACCACTCAACATCCCTTTTATCAAGCCAAACCTGGGTTGGGACATTCAGAGAAAAGCATTCTTGAGAAAGCACCTGCACATCTATACAACTTTGACAGTATGAGTGCTTCCAAACCTGAACCTAGGTCAGTCAAAGGACAAGACAATGACAACTATGTGATGCAGACTGTGACCTTTACTGAAATAATAGATGGAAAAGCTGTATCTTTTACCACCAGTCCTGCCAATAGTTCAACCAGTAGTCCACCTTCCAGTCGTGTTGCTAAAGGTCCCATCTTTACCCCTGCTAGTAATCCAGAGAATACTTTCACTAGCTGGGAAGGCATCAAAGCTAGGACACCTAAGGTAGCAATGCCTCCCATCAACTATGAGGACTTAAACTTTAGCTATGACACTAGGGAGATAGATACATCCGAGGACGCTGATGTTATCCAACCGTTGGATGTTTCCGCAACTCAGCCTCCTGCCCCAGTGTGTGTAGAAAAGGAATTGTTCCATCTTAGGTCCAAAGCCGTAGAACTTGATGCCTGTCGCCATAAGTTAAAGAACTTTGCGTCAATTCTTTCTGAAAAGGACAGCCATATCAAATCATTGGAACATAGTTATCATGAGGCAAATGCCGAAAGGATTAATATGTCAACCCAATGTGAGATCGCAGAGCTTTCTTGCTCATGTTTTAAAAACAAATTTGCGGATCTCCAAACACAACTAGTCGTCCAATTTATTAATAACACAATGGAAAAGGACTTCTTTTATGAAAAGGAACTGATATTTGGTCAAACTTTCGCGTATCAATGTTGTCAAATCAATCAGTTAAAAAGACGGGTGTCCTTCCTAGAAGAATCTGACTCTTGGGATTCTTGTACTTGCAATTCACCAATCACACCAGACTTTAGGTCAACCAAACCTAAACTAGTACTAGATCCTAATGTTGTGTATGATGTGAAGGTGTTTTTGGACGCTGATGATCCTCCTTCAGGTTATATACCAAGAAAACCTGTTTTGCCAAAGGCACCTGCTATAAAGCAAATCTGTTCTCCTGAGCCACTTGCATCAGTGTCTGTGATAAACACTGAAGGTGCAAAAGGTGTTGGTACTGACAAAGGGAAGTCAGTTAAGCCACACACACCCACAGTAACACAGACACGGAATTCAAAATCTACTGATACAAGTAGCTTGGTAAAGCCCATTAAGGGACTAGACTTTCATTCTAGTTCATTTGATGTGGGTGAGAACTCCAAACCTAAACAACCTTTGAAAATGTTAAAATCAGTTTGTCAAACCACCGCAAATTTCAAAGGTGGTCAATCCATTCTAGTTAAGCCGTCACCCAACTCACACCTTGCTTTTCATGCAGATGCGAGGACAGGTGATGGAACTGCGAATGTGAAGCCACGAAGAAGGAGATATCGGAAGAAGAAGAACTCTTTTAATGCTTTCCCTAAATGGGGTGGTCATGATCATGCTGGTCTTGGCTACAACCCGCCTAGTTGTAATTCAAACATGAGATCAAAGTCTGTACACATTAATCGCTCAGCGAATTCTGATAATCTTACAGCTTTCAAAAATCATATATGCTCCTTGTTTGATAATTACATGCGTGTTGATATGCCTGGTAATGAAAATGCTTATAGTAATTCAGGTAGTCCTCACCGGGAAAGAAAAGAGAAAATGACAAAGCCAAATGCTTTGCCTCCTGTGAAGTCTCCTAAGCCTAAGGAGAAATCTGAAAAGGATACTTCACCGGTTGCTTTATCTGTTTCTAACGGTAGGACACCCATGTGGCAATGGGTTCCTAAACAAATTTGATCTTGCGCTTTGCAGGGCAGTCACATGTGGTACTTTGATTCTGGAGCCTTCAGGCATGTGACTGGGCAGCGCAACATTCTCTTCGACTATGTCGTTAGAGCTGAAGGCTTTGTTAAGCTTGTAGACAAGAGACGTCTACCGATCATAGGATATGGAAGCATGACGAATGGAGAACACGTCATCAAGAATGTGCGATATGTTGAAGGACTGCCCTTTAACCTACTCAGTTCTAGCCAATTCTGTGATGGAGGATATCTTGTGAAGACATTCATTCTCGGGAGCAATATTGAAGACGAGGATGGGAACGTGATTCTACGCGCTCGAAGGAACGGTCACCTATATACCACAATGTTTTATGCTGTTCCTCAACAACTGGAAACAGTGGTATTTCTCGCAAAAGCAACAAAGGAAGAAAGCTGGCTGTGGCATCAGCGTCTATCTCATCAGAACTTCAGGGATATGAACAAGCTCGTATCTAAACACCTTGTCAATGGTCTACCGGAGACGCGACTATCTAAAGACACCCTATGCTCATCATGTGAGAAAGGGAAAATGAAGAAGAGTTCGCATCCTCCAAGGATGGAGACAAACTGTCACCATCCTCTTGACATGCTGCATATGGATCTCTGTGGACCGATGAGAGTCGAAAGTCTTGCACGCAAGAAATATATGCTTGTACTTGTCGATGAATACTCTCGGTACACATGGCTCGAGTTCCTTAGAGCCAAATCTGACGCTGCTGATCTAATCATCGCCTTCATCAAACGTATCCAAGTCCTCTTGGGTCATCTGGTGAAGAAGCTGAGAAGCGACAACGGTACAGAGTTTCGAAACGCGAAACTCCAGTCTTTCCTTGAAGAAGTGGGCATCTCTCACAACTTCTCTGCTGTACGTACTCCCCAGCAAAACGGAGTCGTAGAAAGGAAGAATCGTACGTTGGTCAAAGCTGCAAGATCCATGATAGCACATTCGGGTGTACCTCTATCCCTGTGGGCTGAAGCTGTATCAACTGCCTGTTACACTCAGAACAGGACTCTAATCGTTAAGCGGACTGGTAAAACCGCGTACGAAATGGTCAACAAGCGTAAGCCGAATATTAGATTCTTTAGAGTTTTCGGTTGTGTATGCTATCTTCTGAACAACAGAGATGATCTGGGAAAGTTTGACGCTAAGTCGGATGAGTCTATCTTTATTGGATACTCACATAACTCAGCGACTTACCGTGTATACAACAAACGGACCCGATCCATCTTTGAGAGTCGGTACATTGACTTCTCTGAGACTGAGATGTATTCTAGTGCCAGCCCTAGTTCAGATAGTTCTGTCTTCCCTAAATTGCACACTGTTTCACCACCGAGCACAACTGTTCCTACTAACTCGCTTGGATTTGATTTTGTTGACTTAGCAGAATTTGATCTAACGACCCTCGTTGGTCCAATCATTGTTCCTGCTCCTGTTGATCATTCCATTCCTTCATCAACAACCATATCCGCAGATGCATTCGTGAATGAGAGCACATCCTGTTCTACCGTTGTAGGAGAAACCTCTTCTGACTCTGTAGAACCGGTGTCTGTACTTAACCCAATCACAGAAACAGAATCCTCTTCTAACACCTTGATTGAGGAAACTGTTCTCTCCCCCTCTCAGCTCTCTTCAACACAACCCTCTCCTGAAACTGCAGTCGAAGCGGTCCGAGAACAGACAGTGTCCACTGTTCTTGCACCAATTCCTGAAGTTGTTCCGCCACCTTCTCCATCCAGAACTTATGCTGAAGTGGTTCGTGAACCCCGTCCGGAGACTGTGTTGAATACTGATCCGGATGCTAGTCTTCTCTCCTCCGCCATTCGGGATGAGAATGACTCAAGAAACAACATGGAATACGATCCTATTCCCCATTCCAGAAAATGGACCAGAAGCCATTCCACTACCAACATCATCGGTAGTCCATCTGCTCCAGTGACAACTCGCTCTTCAAAGAATGATGAAAAACTGATCCTCTTCGGCGGATTCCTGAGTAAATTTGAACCAACCAATACCCAGGACGCTCTTACTGATCCTGACTGGGTAAGGGCCATGCAGGATGAGCTTGCCGAATTCGAGAGAAACAGAGTCTGGCGCCTTGTAGAAAGACCAAGAAAAATCAGAATCATTGACTTGCGGTGGATCTTCCGCAACAAGAAAGATGAAAACGATCTTATTATCCGTAATAAGGCTCGTCTGGTCGCCAAGGGATACCGTCAACAGGAAGGCATCGACTACGACGAGACATTCGCTCCGGTGGCTAGAATCGAGGCCATCAGGATTTTTCTCGCGTATGCAGCTCACAAAAACATGAAGGTCTTCCAGATGGACGTCAAGTGCGCGTTCCTGAACGGAGAACTTCAAGAAGTAGTATATGTTGAGCAACCTGAGGGATTTGTTGATCCCAAGTACCCGGAACACGTTTACGTGCTCGACAAAGCACTTTACGGATTGAAGCAAGCACCTCGTGCCTGATTCAGATCATGCAGGCTGTAAGTTAAACAGGAAGAGCACGTCAGGAGCCTGCCAATTTCTAGGGGACAAATTAGTAAGTTGGTCCTCGAGAAAACAGAACTGTGTATCCCTTTCAACAGCTGAGGCAGAATATGTCGCCGCAGCGTGTTGCTGTTCACAGGTTCTTTGGATGAAAATTCAACTGGCAGACTATGGCTACACCATGCACCGGATTCCGATTTACTGTGATTCTAGCAGTGCCATTCAGATTGCGGCAAATCCAGTTCAACACTCTCGGACGAAACACATTGATAATAGATATCACTTTATCAAAGATCACGTCGAGAAAGGTAACGTTGAACTATTTTTCGTTGAAAGTGAACGTCAGATAGCTGACTTGTTCACTAAAGCTTTTGACGAGAAGCACCATTACTATTTACTTAGTAAATTGGGCATGCTAGATCCCCCGGCAGATTTCTAGGGGGAGCCAGTAGTTAATGATTATGCATGTGTGTAGGGGGAGCTCCTGTGTCGCATATATCTAGGGGGAGCCTTTTATGTTGTTTAAATCTAACTCTGTCGGATCCAATCTGCACTGGATACCATTCCTAAAAATTTCACGCAGGTTGTAGAACCGACGTACGGTTTCTGAATACTTCAGTTCAGGACCCGGGATTCAAAATAAGATTTCTGACCGTTCGTGTCAGACTCGGTGATTAATCCGATCTCGGAACTTCCAGGTTAGTCGTTTCAATAAACGTAAAGGGGCTGAACTTGTAAAATCTATGAACTTGTTAAGTTAGGGGACTAGAAGTGACAGGTTCTGATTCTGACTAGTTCAGGGACCAGATCTGCCAGTCTCCAAAACTTCAATGTTCAGGGACCGTTTTTGCAAACTTTTGAAAACCACAAGTTCAGGGGAAGTTTTGAATTTCTTTCAAAACTTAAGTTCGGGGTTCATTCGGTCATTTCGTGATAGTCGTGATCTGTGAGAGCAGTTATCAGATAAAATTTTCAAAAAACCTGATAAGTTATCAAAATTATAAAAGCGGGAATTGATAACTGCATTCAGTTATCACTTTCAAAATTCAAAACCGCTTATCAGTTTTTCTCTCTGACGATCAAGAACACGAAGAACACCCCGTTCGATCCATCGACTTCCCGGCTTCCCCGAGCGTTCGTTATCGATCCGTTCGTCGATCCGATTACTTCTTTACGTTTCTGGTAAGATTTCTAACGACTTAATGTATTCAGATTCATCTAAACAACGTCGTTTATTGATCGGATTGAAGCCTAAACTTTTTGGATAAACCCCGAGACTCCAAGATCCTTGGATTCGAGTTTCGGGACGTTAGATTGATCCGTTCTTCTTCCTAAACTTGTTTATAACGTTAATGTACTTCATAGAACTTGATTTAGGACTGTTTAGAATCGTTTTTTGGGTCGATTTGATGTCCGAATAGTGAACAGTCGCGTCTGGTTCGGAAGAGTCCCGAATCGGGACTCTTCGTGTTCTTGATGCGGGACTCTTAAGCTCTTGATTCGGGACTCTATATAAATACATGTATCGGGAATTTGAATTTCCCGATTCGGGAATTTCACTCTCCCGATTCGGGACTTTATATTTCGTTTATCACATCTCCCGATTCGGGACTTAGAATTTTATATACTTTTCTTGTATACCATATGTCCCGATTCGGGACTCTCCATTGTATACCATATGTCCCGATTCGGGACTTTTAACTTATATACAGATGTGTTTGTGACTAACCCCCGATTCGGGACTTGATCCCCGATTCGGGACTCGGCTTTAAACGAGAATCGTTCTTAACAAATCACCTTACGGGATTTGTCCGTAGACCGATTCGAGTTCTAAGCCGGTCCTGAATCTGTGGCTTCGAATCCTGTTTCGGGTTTTATTAAAATCTCGACATGAGTTTCGCGGGAATCCGTTTTACAAGTTCGACTCAGTTTTAAAGATTCCCTCGGGAATCTTCGATAAACTGACTCGCGACTAGTCGAAACTGTGCCGAATTTTTGTCAGAACACATAATTCGTGTTATGAAGGGACTAACTTTTAAAATTATTATCTGTTTATGTCAGAAATGGCAAACCAGAGAGAACACCCTTCTTCCCCAACTGATCCAGAAGCTGATCGAGCTCTGATTGAGCAAACGGACATGGTTCACATACTTCAGAACAACGAGTATGTGATCCTCTCTACTGTCCGGGTGCAACACACGATCGTACGGGAGATCCTACGAGCTCATCCTATCCTCTACGCCATGACGGCCACTGCAGATGTACCGGGCATTTACCTGCAGCAGTTTTGGAAGACAGCTGTTCTGGACACCAGGTTCGGAGTCTTCTCGATAATTGGTCGAGTGGATAACACCGAACTGGTAATCACTATGGAGGACATCCGCCGAATCCTTCGCCTCCCTACCGCTACTGATGGCGGCCACCAGCAGTTCGACGAGCTGGTATCGGGGCCCATTCTGTTGAGCGAACTTCTAGCTCTCGGGGTCACCGAAGAGGTGAACGGCGTGTCTCAGATCACCACGAGCCATCTACCACCAATCTGGGCTCAACTATACAACCTGATGAACAGGTGTCTTTCTTCGAAGACGAAAGGGTTGGACAAAGCAACGACGTCCTTCTGGCATATCTTTCATTCCGTAGCCTACGGACGCCACATCGACATCGCCGCCCAGTTATGGCTCGACATAACCAAGGATCTGACGACCAGGGAGCGCACCAGGCATCACTCCATCCCGTGGTTGCGGTTCTATGGTCTCATCATCCGTGACCATATGGAACGCAATCCGGACATTCCACGCCGCTCCGGTCATTCTATCATCAAACCGAAGAAGATCAGCTGGATCGCCAAGCGTGACTACACCGAAGGCCAGTACGAGATGCAGATTCCTGATCACGTCCTCAACGGCCTGAACCAGCGAGCACCGAGCGTCATTAGGTATAGGAATCGCTTAGGTCTAGGAGTCGCACCTATGGACCATCCAGAACCGGAAGGTCCTGCCCAGGGTGCGCAACCCGTCCCTTCTAGTCCTCGGGCCTTACGTCCGAGGCGCCGGGGTCCCACTGGGGGGGCCTCTGGCTCGGGAAGTGTGATGAGTGTAGACGTAAGGGAAAACCTGGGTAGTATCATCCGCAGATCCATGACCGCTCACGAAGCTTCTACATCTTCCGATCTTCCAAAGACTCGAGAAGAAAGGCTCAGTCGCATTCGCCAACGAATGAACGATGATCCGCAGTTGCCGACTCCACGAGTAAAGGAGTACGTTCCGCAACGTCGTTCCACGACGAGACTTCCAGGGCTCCCGACTGTGCCCGAGTCCCCAGAAGACCAGGAACCCTCTACTCCTAGAGATGCCACTGGACCTACACCTCCTGGATCTCCAAAAGAGGTCACTGCTGCCTCGCCAGAAGAAGAAGAACCAGCCCATACTTCACCGCCTCCTCAGGCCACCACCTCTAGACTCCCGACGGATCCCTCTGGTGATCCTTCCAGCAGCTCGTCTGACACGCCACCACCAGAGTCCGATCCAGAGGAAGGCCCGGCAGAGGGAAAGGGTAAGGGCAAAGGAAAAGGAAAGGGGAAAGGAAAAGGTAAAGGCAAGGCCTTAGACGACGACGTCTCCACTTCCTCCTTCAACGCAAGCGACTCCGTCCAATTACTTGATTACTCCGGGACGGAAGAGCGAACGTTGAACACCGAGGCCGCCGAACAGGCTGAGAGCGAGTCTTGGATGAAGATCGGTGCGGGTAGTGAAGGTTTCGAGGGAGAGAGCCAGGGTCCAGTACATCAAGAGGCCGAAGGAGAAGAGGCCCAACAGGATGTAGAGTTGGTAGACACCCGACAAGAGGCCGAAGTAGAAGTGGCCCACCCTAGGCAGCCAGAAATCGGAACCCAACCAGCCAAGAGTCTATCCTCCACACAGGCATCCCACACAGATCCTACTCGGCCAATGCCGAGTAGTCAAGTCGTTGGCAGCCAACCAACGCAAATGCACACCCAAGCCATCCACTCGACCACCTCCCAACAGGTGGTCGTTTCATCAGATCACGGGGCTATACCACCTATTCCACCTTTCACTCATTCGGAGTTGATCGGTGTTGAATCTAGAGATGCTCATCCCCAGCACTCGCTTTCTTTCGCACCACATCGAGTCTTAGAGCCCCTAGATTCACATCTGGCGACTTCCACTCGAGGCCCCGCTGCACTTGACGCTACACCAGTCGTCAGCGCGGGCCAAGGGAGCACCTTTGCGGGGCTTTCCCTGTCCACCGGTTTCGCAAATGAACCGGTGATGACCCTCTCGAGTTTGGAACCCAGGGATTCGGACGGCATCCTTAAAGCTGTCCAAAGCAGGTTGGAAGCCATCGAGAAGGCTGACGCGGCGAAAGACAGACGTCTAGTGGCCATTGAAAAGGCCCTAGCAGTCAAGGAACAGGAAGACCAAGCCCGTCGAGCGGAGATCGAGGCACTGCGGAAAGCCGACGAGGACCGTCAGAAGGAACTGGACGAAGCCAGACGCCTTATCAAAGGCAAGTTCCAGGAAGGGGAGCACCCGTCTTTCGGCGATTCGAGCCGCTCTCCTACTCCCGTCCTCCGTCTCCAACCACCACCTATAGCTGAGGAGATTCCCGGCTTTGTCTCTGAAGCCGAGCACCAGATTGTCATCGCTCAGCTCACCACTCAGAACGATGCCCTTCAGAGACAGGTGGATCAGTACAAGCAGCTGGTAGCCACGAGGGATATGCAGCTGGAGATCGCATTGCGGAGGATCCGCGAGCTTGAGGCAACTTGCAGGTCTCAGGCTCAACCCTCCAAGCGCGGGCATGATGATCCGGACGATGCCGCCAATCCTCATGAGGGGGAGGGACCGTCTAAGAGGGCTCGCCTAGACCTCCCCTCCGGCTCCGGAACCGCCGCCGATGACACACCAGTTGACACCACTCCACCTGCAGATCAGCCTGCCGATATTGCAGATCCGGCAGATCGTCGGGACTCGGATTCTGATGAAGAGATCCCGGCAGAGGCAGCGAACTGGAGATATGAGGCTATCCCCGTGGGTACGACCGTCCAGTTTCCTCACGAGAAGGTGACTCCTGCCATTGATCTGATCGATCCAAACACCGCGCCGTTGGATCCTTCCGACCTTCGTATCTCTGACGAGGGAAGGAAGATCCTGAACCAGCATGCCCAGAGCCTTCGGTTTTGGAAGAGATCAGATGACGTTGTCTCTGGTGAGGAGTACGACGCCTTTCTTCCCACGGTACAGACGCCAGAAGCTTTCACAGGTCAACAACCGATCAGACTGGGTTGGAACCACACCGTCATTTTCAGGCCCTTCCTGGAGGAATCCTTCACACGGATCTTCCAACAGGAACGCCTCTTCTCGTGGTCCAAGAAGGTCTTCTTCGGACTATCTCATGTCAAGAAGCGTCGCCGCCGTACCGCGTACGTCTACCAGAGGAAGCTCAGCTGGAGCGAGCATGGGCAGATCAGACGGAAGCTCAGATTTACCAAGGTAACTGATGTCCGACCTTACAAATTTGGACACCAGTTATTCCTTGAGTTCCATGTCCGTATGTACAACCCAGGCAAGCCTGACGGAGAACTCAGAGACTTCATGTTCACTGAAGCCGATCTGGACAGCATAGATCTCGATGATCTTCTCACTTTGATCAGACACCTTGAGGGCCCGATTCTGAAACCAGGCTACTTCAGAGACGGTCTGGAAGTCCTCAAGAGATATGTACGCCACTCGATCAACCTCGCGCATCTCACAGACTATCAGATGGCGATCGAGAGCAAGCAACAGAAGGTAAATCTTCTCCGTCCCAACCTGGAGGCAAATCTACTGGACCAATACCTGCCCTACTTCCCAACGGAACTCCCAGAGCATGGTGTTGTGTACATCACCTTCAGGAAGAACCAGCGGAGATTCATGCGCTTCAGTGAGCTGTCTAGCTTCTGTGACGGCACTCTGCTGTATGTTTACAACGGGATGAAGCGTCGTCTGATGGAGGAGAACATGCCAATGTACAAGGGGACTCAGTGGAAGAGAAAGCTGAAGGAGGCCCTGAATCTGATCGAGGTGAAGCTTAAAGAAAGACTGATGCTGAGAAGAGTGGAAACTGCGATGGAGCTCCGTACGAGATCGATCCGCGAATGGGACGAGTACCTGCAGCTCTCGCAGTGGGAACCAGCTTTGAAGTATCCGCCGCCTTTCTGACTTCTTCCCAAAGGGGGAGATTGTTAGAACCTGACTGGTCCGTTTGTAAAGAAGTCAGGGGCGTCTTTTGATATTATGTAATAGTTAGTTTTAAAACAATACTTTTGTGCGCCTCTTAGAAGAGTCATAGACTCTAGGGGTTGTTTTGTAACATCGGCTCTATATATAGGGGTCGATAGTTAACGTTATTAAATGTTCTTGCAACTAACAACTTTAGTTATATGCTTTGTCGTATTGTCGTGTTCTTCATATTACTTGCATATCTGATTGCTTGATCCATTACATTGCATTCTTGTCGAATATCGGACTCACACAACCAATGGATTCTGATTGGTGGAAACATGATTTGCAAAGTTTGCACAAATTAATGAGTATGTAAAATAAGGTGACTATATATATATAGGGGTGGGTTCAAATGTGAACCACTTTTTTATTGTGAACGTGAGGACAGCCGAGAGCGCGCCACGTGGCATACATCTTTGGTTACGGTGGACGCGATCATGGAGGATTGACGTGATTCATGGGAGGGTGGAGATTATTAAAGGAGGGGACCCGGTCAAAGCCGTCTTTATTAACCAAATGAGTGACTGAGATTCGTCCTCACATTCACAACAAAAAATGAGTTCACATTGGAACTTTCTTCTCTCTCTTTATCTCTCTCTCTCTCTCTCTCTCTCTATATATATATATATATAGGGGTGGGTTCAAATGTGAACCACTTTTTGGTTATGAATGTGAGGACAGTCGAGAGCGCAACATATGGCGGATGACTAGGCACCACGTCAGGTCCACGACCGATGACTAGGCGCGATTCATGGGAGGGCATTGAATTAAAGGGGGGGGGACCACACTCAAAGCCGTCTTTATTGACTAGTCTCCGCCACGTGTCGCACTCTCGGCTGTCCTCACATTCACAACCAAAAAGTGGTTCATATTTGAACTTCCCTCTCTCTCTCTCTCTTATATATATATATATATATATATATGGGTGGATTCAATCGAAAATGACATCAATTTAAAAGAATACGAAAACAATTCTCAGCCACCATTTTTTCCTTCAAACTCAAACTCCACGCGGTAGATTAGTAACCTTCAATTGCCAGCCGCCATCCCCACTTCAAAGGATATGCAATATATTAATATTTTGTGCATATTTTAATATTTAAAAAAAATATGTGATTTGCCTTATTTTAATATTTTGTCCAAAATACTCATGATGTAATCATATGTGATGCATATTTACTCTTTAAGATTCAAACAACTTATTTAAATAATTGGTTAATCTAGGGCTAGGGTAAAAATAATTTCAGGAAAATAAAATTAAGGAGAAAGTACATCAAATATATTCAACTTGTCACGTTTTATCAGTGTATGTACTGAAATTGAAAACTTACCCTTTAATGTATCGAACCTGCTAAACTTGCCACTGTATGTATCATTTTACTTGTTGCCTACAAAATGCTGACGTGTACAAGTTATATCTGATGTGGAATTTTTTTTTAATTTTCAAAATGAGTAAACTACAAATTTGGTCCCTGAGATTTTCTTTAGCAAAAATGAAAGAATAAGGGTTAAATTGTAATTAACCCTTTTATGATATCTTTACTCTCTCTCTCTCTTGAACCCTTCTCCTTCTTCACAAACCCTTCTCTTGAATCATGTAATCGAATGGTAAAATTGGGGGAATTTTATGAGATTGGTTTCCGGCATGTCGTCGGCCACGTCTCCGGTCAGACCACCCCCATAACCACCACCTCCGGCCTCCAACCTCCGGCGACTTTCCTCTCTCTCTCTCTCTCACCTCTCTCCACTCTCCACTCGTCGTCTCATCTCGACCTCCCTATTCCAGATTGGCCTCTTCATGATGGTCCAGATCGGCGACCTCTTTTGCTTTTCGCCGACCCCCGCAAAATTGGTGATTTGGAGGAGGCGGCGGCAGCGGTGGCGGGGGTGGTTTAAAGGCAACAGCGGTGGTGGTGGTTTGACAGCAGCAGCGGTGGTAGTGGTTTAAAGGCAGCGGTGGTGGTGGTGGTGCTTTGGAGGAGGAGGTGGTGGTGGTGGTGGTGCTTTGGAGGTGGTGGTGGTGGTGGTTTGAAGGCAGCGGTGGTGTGGTGGTTTGGAGGAGGATGTGGTGGTGAGGAAGTGGCGATGGAGGAGGAGGAGGTGGTGGTGGTGGTGGTGGTGGTGGTTCTTCTTCAAAAGAATGGCAAAACATGTCCTTGAAACAATACCCAATTAGTAAACTAGAGGGACGGATTTTCTAATTTACTCAAATAAGACTTGGCATCCTATGTGGCATTAAAAATAATAAAATTATCGGTTACCTTTTTAGTAGGTAACTTGATACATATAATGGCAAGTTTAACAAGTTCGATACATTAAATGGTAAGTGTTCAAGTTCAGTACATACAAATTACAATGATAAAACATGACAAATTGGATACATTTTGGTGTACTTTTCCCTAGAATTAACAATCTTAGGTGTTGTTTGTTTTCTAAAATTCAGGACTTAAAAATCACTTTTCACTTTATCGGCCAGACATCTTTCAATTAAGGGTTTTTTTTAGGTTTTAAGAGTCACTTCTTACTTATACTCGTCTGGAAGAAAAAGTGGGAACACGTCCACTGTTTTCGGTCGGACCTAAAACAATTGAGAACCATTTCATTTCTACTTAAACCCGCATCTCCAAACTTACCGACTTCCTGCAACTCCGGCTCCACCTTCTTCCTCCCTTCCGCTATTGTCTCCTTCATCACCTCTGCCACCATCCCCTTTGTCTTGCTCATTGACCTCCATCGATTTCATAAGGATGTCAATTTCAGGCATCGATTCTTGCCAATTTCAATACCAAATTGATTCCATGTCCACAAATCTCCAAATCTCCAAAATCGTTGCCCTATATTGAGTCGATCTCTAAAATTGACTCCAAGGTCGAATCGATCTACAAAAAATCGACTCCAAAATCGTGGCCCTAAATTTATTTGTTTCATCCTTACTCGTGTTTCAATGCATTTCATTACATCCTTCTTCATCAACGATTTCTTTCAGGTGCGTCTCAATTTTCTTTTAACTTCATTTTACTGTTCATTCATCTTTGCTTTCCAGCGATTGGATTTGTAAGTTTGGGATTTATATTTGGGTAGAAAAAACATCACCTACTTACTTATTTAATAGTTTGGAGTCTTTGGACAGTGGGATTTACAAGGCAAAGGAGTTTTGGTGAACGTTCTTGTTTAATAGTTCGGACGGTGGATTTGATACATTATACAAACACCTAACCTAACCGAAAGATGGATCAAGATCAATTTGATAGTTTTTGGTGAATTTTTGACAATTGCAAAACACAAGGGTATTGACATTTTTATGGATAAAATACTACCTTGGAAATCAGTCTTTAATATTCAGTTTGCATTTACATGTACAAAAACAAATAGTCTCTAAGATTCAGTTTCAGATTTCAATATCACCACTTAAAAATCAGAAGTAGAAACATATCCAGACTTTATCACCGCTTAAAAAACAAATGACACCTTAATCTTTGTTATATGCAAATATTGTATCCAAATTACAAAGCCCGAAGCTAAGAGTATACATAGCATAAGTCAAAGTCAAAGTTAGTTTTGTGTTTGTAATAGTTAGTTTGTAATAACTTTGTAATAGCTAGGGTTAATTTTATAATAGTTGTAAAGTGTGAGGGTGTAATGTGTAAATACGTCTGATGGTTTGGATTGAGTGTTAGATTAGGTGAGAACTTTGAACATATTATTTTTATTAAGTGTAACTGAAGGTGTTTAGAGAGTGAGGTCGAAAGCTTTGATTGTATACTTTGATTCATTGAATGGGAAATGATTGATTAATGTTAATTGTATCATGAATTAAAGCTTGATTACTGATTTAACAATCTTATTCATAGTTTCTATGTTAGTAAAAGTAACATAACTAGTTTTGTATATGCTTAATGAACTATTTTGTTTCTCACAAGTTTATTACATTATTGCATATTCTTTTTCAATGCATATTTAATTCATATATTATATTCACAACTAAATAAATATATGATTATCGATCAATATAAAGTTCTAGTTTTAAACGAAAGAAAATTCATATTCAATATTACCTTATGATAATAGTTTTTAAATTATCATAATATATTAGATTCTCAAATGATTAAATTTATATCATAAGCAAATGATATTTGTTTAAAAGAATACCAAAACTAAAAAAATCATATATGATTTTGCATTAAATTTCTAAAAAGGCCACTTGGATGCCTTTGACAGGAAATTGCAAAGTCCCGCAAACCGTATATGATTTTATACATGAATCATATATAATTTTCTTAGTTCTCGTATTCTTTTAAATAGATATCGTTCATTGTTCAATTGAATGAAAGTGTGTCATTAAAGTGTTTACTATAATGAAATTGTTTCATATAATTTTTTCTTGACGGATTGCTTCATATATATTTGGCTCTCTGTAAAAATGAAATATAGTTCATACATGAATCATACGGGTTCACATATTTACCTGTTTGACGCCTATGTGTAAAAGTTACGAAACTATCCCTCTGTTTTTGGCATAGTCGTAAATTTTGATTAATCAAAGTCGATCTTGACAATATGAAGGGTTAGGATCACTTATATACATATACATATACATATACATATACATATACATATACATATACATATACATATACATATACATATAGAGAGAGAGAGAGAGAAAGAAAGAAAGATAAATAGATAGATAACCAAAGGTTCAAATGAGAAATGTTTAAAAAAATTGAGAAGTAGAGAAATAATCTTAGTAATTCATCTAAGAGGTAGAGATGATTTTTTTTATGAGAACTTCAAAATTTATGAGATCCATGAGAACTTCTATCTTATGTCTTTGTTTCACATGAGATCTTTTTCATTGAAGGGTGGTATATAATGTATTGGTTAGCATACATGTGTTTCACAATGTGATCGTTTCATATGTATTTGTTTTACAATATGAAACTTTTTTATGTGTATTTTTTGTTTCACAAATACGAAAAAATGTGCACATTGTGAATAAATTGCATAAGAAGCAAACACATTTTGCACAAAGTTTTGTTAATGAATATTCTAATCCCTAATCTTATATGCAAAAAGATCATGTAAAATAGCACATAACGCATTAGCTTTCACAATCATCACAATTTCATAGGTTATTAAAAGAAAGTGGGTCACATACATAATTTCTACTTGTATTAAATAATAATGAATAATCTAAATTAATAGAGGAAAAAACGTCAATGGCGTATAGCTCAGGTGGTAATGGATGAGTGATAGACTTACATGATATCAAATGGTCTTGGATTCGAGTCTGGAGCACCTCCATAACCACAACCGCTTGACAGTCGATTGTGGACCGCCTGGAATTTTCGATATCAACTTGATTGCACAATAAAGCTTATAAACATTTTTATAAAACAAGACACGTAAGGTAAGAAAAAAACTTAAATGACATAAAAGAATTAAAAAAATAGGCTTTGACTCGCCATATCATGCCTCATATGTAGAAAAGGTCAACATGAAGGCATGTTCCACACCATTAACATCTATTTTAAAAAAAAAAACATTGAATATAACTGATCAATCGGTTAACAATCATCATTCTCGTTTTAGAAAATAGAAAAAAAAAACTTTTAAGAGTGTATTTTTATTAACTTTTACAAGTTCTTTTACATCTAATTAATTATAACATACATCTTTCGAATATATTATGATGTAGTAGTAGAAATATTCCACATACAATAACGTATAAATAAACCCTAATTCATCCAATAGCGATGGTAACTGTTTTTATCGAACCAAGTTTATTTAAAGAGAAATTAACTATTTAGCTATTTTTGAATATCATTAAAACTTCCTAACCATTTTCTTTTTAAAATTGTAAAAATAATTATCACTTCCGGTGATATAGGAAAGTCTGCTATTATCACTTCTGCTAATAGTGGAGTAGTTAAAAAAATTACTTTGCAAGTCTCTGAAGGACATACACTTAGGCCCTTTTATAATTTATACGCTTCTTTATTATTAACAGAGGTACAAAATAGTGGAGTTCTCTATTTTAACAAAGTTTATAACTATTTTCAAAGTTTTTAACGAAAAATGATTAAAAATATTAAAAGTATTTAAAAATAACTGAAATAATTAATTTCTTTTGTTTAAATCACATTCCAAAGTGTTGGCTAAATCGTACCTTGGTGGGAGAAAGAAAGAAGAAGAAATTGTTGGTGAAAGAAAAGAAAAAACTCCACACGTGGCACTATTTGATTTGGAGATAGTGGGTCGGACCCATTTGAATAGAGGTCCATTAATTAAGAAATATTACACAACTTAGTGGAGGATCCAAATTATTAGAAAATCAGAGAGATAAAATCGCACATGGTGGCTCCAAATCCTCTTAAGAATATCCCCCTTTTAATCAAATAAAGAGGACCCTCCTTTAATGATCTCTCTCTATACATTACATGTGTATATATATGTGTGTTATTTAGTGAAGTCTTCCATTGAATTCCCATCTAGACAAAGCTTTGAACAATTATCACAAAACAAGCTAAATATGTCAACCACTTCCACAATGCTCTTTCATGATTTAGAGCATTTTTATTCAAGAAAACTTCTACTTAAAACTTCATATCAACAACCGCCATCGGCAGTAACAACAACGACGATGACAGCTCCATCACCGTCAAGCTCATTTACAACGCATAGCAACTTTGATTCGAATGTGGTAATGGTTCTCTCAGTGCTTTTGTGTGCTTTAATTTGTTCGCTAGGGTTGAACTCCATCATCAGGTGTGTATTAAGATGCACAAATCTTGTTGGCTCGAGAACCAACACTAGCCAAGAAAGCACTTCAGTTAGATTAGCTAACACTGGAATTAAGAAAAAGGCACTAAAGACATTCCCAACCGTGAGCTATTGGGAAGGGTTACAATTGCCAGGATTAGACAAAGAATGTGTTATATGTCTAGGTGATTTTTCAAAAGGCGAGCGGGTCAAGATCTTGCCTAAATGCAACCACGGATTCCATGTACGATGCATCGACAAATGGCTCAGTTCACACTCATCTTGTCCTACTTGTAGACACTCTCTACTTGAGACGTGTCAAAAGATTCTCAGCGGAGGAAATTGCCCACCATCACAATCCGAAGCACAAGGTCCAAGTACTACTATAAGCATTATGCCTCTACAACACGAAGGTTTTTTAAGAAATTACGAATCATAACCCCTTTCTAAATAAACCTATAAAGCAATATGTAATTACTGTAATCCCATAGATAGGTAGTACTTGATGTGATCTATAGTTGTGTTAAAACCAAAAGTTCTTTTCTACCATAAAGTAGAAGTCGTGTAAGCTCACAATTGTATCATAAGTTTTTTTTTATCTCAAATGGTCAAACTGTTATCATACCACATCAATTCTAAAACATTTTAGTGCAACATCTGTTTTTAATTATAATTAAACTGAAAGCATACGTTTAGTAAATACATAACATTGGCCATTGAAATTCATAGGTTAAAACAATCATATTATACGCATACATAAATCTTAGTTTCACATTTAGGGTGTGATATGATGTGTAAAGTCCCTATCTTTTGTCACAAAAACACCACAACATGTAGATAACCAAGAACAACATTGTCTACTCTTTTAACATGTATCAAAAGGTGAGGACTTTAACTTTGAATTTAGCTTTTTAACACTAATGTTGATTTGTTGATCTTGGCTTTGAAAATTGAAATTTTCATAGGTTTATGACAATATGTGTCTTAAAATGTTCATCTAGTTTCTGTTATTATGAATTGACTCTAAGTAGTGAACAAAAACTAATGGGAATATTATTAAATACCTCAAATAATAGATTATAATAAATTGTGGCTATTCAAGAAGTCAAAGCAATAAGAAAAACATGTGCTCTTAAAATAGGCTTGGAAACAATGTATAGTTAATATAATGAAATCAGTTATCATGGAAATAAAAAAATGATACTAATAGTGGGTTTAATGGCATTACAACAATAAGAAACATATAGGCCCTCAAGTATACTATATGGGATATTGGTAGGACATGTACATAATACAACAGTTGAAACAGTGTTGTGCTAATGATTCATTTAATGCTCAAAACATATTTATAACGATATTCCATTAAATAACTTCATTAGTTTAAATTAATTATGAAAAAACATTTAGTGGTGATGATAATTTTTTTTATGTGTAAGATATATAAAAACAAAGTATCAATGATGAAAGGAAAAAAATGATGAAGAAAATGTACATACTGCAAACAACCCATAAGTATTTTGAGTTGAGATATATGGCGAAGGTTCGTTCTTTTACCTTGTTTTGGATTATTTTTTTTACCTTGAAAGTGTTTTTTTAGTATGAGCATTCGAGTTTTATTTACCTTTATGGTGTTTTGTTGTGAAGTTTTATACGTTAGGTCTTAGCCTCACGCGATCTTACGGAAACAGCTTGGTCTCACGCTATCATAACGAATCAAAATAAAACAAAATATAAAAATTTATATCATATATTACATTAAAAGTCATGCGAAAATTGCAAATGACTTATGGCATAGTTTGGGTGAGGATACTATTTGTCCAAAAAAGTCAACATAGAACAACAAAATAAGTCTTAAAATAGAAATTAAAATTATAAGCTTACTTATAATTTTTCTAAACATTTTCGAAATTTGGAATCGAGAACCGTGAAATACGGTAGAAGTATACTTATAAATTTGGATAAACGTTAAACACATATAATTAGATAAATACTCATACAGTGTTTGGTTAAAATGAAAATTGGTAAAAAAAAAAAACTGTAAAGTAAATAAATGATCTTAGTCATTCATACGGCTAAGATCAAGGTTGAATACTCAAGGATTGCGGCTTTGACAGGTAAAAGTTGCAATCTTTGATCGGTCAAAATGTACAACTACGCGATAATAGAGGGGTAATTTCTTAATTGTTACAAATTGGCCAAAATGAACCTGTGTGATTCATATATAAACTATACGTTCATATATGAACATGTGGAGTTCACTTTTAACTATTTTTAATTTATTCATATATGAATAATACATTCATATATGATATTGTGTAATTCATATATACGTTCATATGTGAACTTGTGTAGTTGTCTAATTCACTAACTATTTTTAACTTATTTATATATGAACTATACGTTCACATATGAAACTGTGTAATTTACATATTAACTATTTTTAATTGATTCATATATGAATTATACGTTCATATATATGAACTATATGTTCATACATGAACTATATGTTCATACATGAACGTGTATTATTCAAATATTAACTATTCCGTTGTTACTTGTTTTATTATTTATGTTCTTATTTGGTCAACAACTTGTGTTACTATAAAAAAAACAATATTGAGAAAATGCATAGATTAATGAAATTAATGCATATAATGTGCATCAAATTTCATGCATTAATTTCATTAGTGTAAGAGCGGGCCTAGCTTTATAGATACTGTGGTATGTGTTACCGTTTCATTTTATCGTCGTAGTGTAAAAAATTACAGGTCTTGAAAGGTACCATCATATTAATTTGTTGTGTGCTACCATATATGTTTTGAAACTGCATATAACTTTTCCTTGCTAGAGTTGGTAAGTTCTTTGCTTTTTAAAGTTAAGGTCTTCAGTTCAAGTCTTGTTAAAGACATTATTTTACACTAGATTTTAGTTTTAATTTAATATTTATTGTGTTTATTAAAAAAATTGCTAACAAGACACAAACTTGAGACTTTATACTTGAAAAGAAAGAGAGTAACCACTAGACCAATATATGTTTTTTTTATTAATTGAGTAATCAATCATAATTAATTAACTAAAATGATCAATGGTTTCAGATGAGCTAGCACGGTTTCAACCTTTCAGAAGGTTAACGAAATATAAATTTTGAATAACTGTAAATATGAATGTAGATTTCAAGTAAATTTTTATGAAAACACAACTTGTGTTTATCTTTTTGTAGAGAAGATGTATCACAACACCACTAACCTTGAAGTTTAGGGTGAATGCATGGAGCCATCAAGTATAAGTCATGCACCTGTGAAATATTACAGCAATAAACGTTTGCCAAACATAGCATTAGCATATGATAACTTGTGCAATTTGTAATACCAAACCCTATGTTAAGGAAGTTTGTTTTTGACCAAACTTGAAATACAATTATCAGCAAATCGAAGCGCTTGATACAGAAAAAAAAAAAGTATCGAATTGCACTACAAACATTCTTATAAACACGACCATTGTGTACATAGTTTGAAGATAAAGCCTACTATATTCTAGAAGGAAGTAACCAAACCAGCAATGATGACTAGTTTTTGGTCAATACTCATGCATTGTCGCTGAATATATCTTGATCTAAAGACGAGAGCTCGAAACGTCAATAATTTTGTTTAACATTTCGTTTTATTCGTTGTACAAAGATGATTTTATGATTTTATGGTTTTGTTTATTGCTTTTTTAAACCCATCTATTGGATTAGTGGTTTGTACCAATGTGATCTAACGAGATGCAAAGTTTTATAAAAAGAGAAAGATAGGATGGTGAATTTGATGAAAAAAAAAAAGATGGTGGAAAAATATAAAATGATACAAAGATTCAAAATTATTATAAAATTATGGTTGTTAAAAATAAGCATGAGAGAAGGTCCCATTCATGTAAAATGATGTTGCTAGGTCAAACAACCCACTATCAATGTTACCATCAAATTCACAATGTTTTGGTGTTTTAAAAAGAGAGTATCGTTTATAATGAGAGATTACCTCTAACTATTTAAATGTTTTTTTATGCAAAAGAATCATGGTAGGTTTTATGGGTATTGTAGAATTTGCCTTGGGTTTTTTTAGAATTTGGTACAATGAATTCTAAGTACACATAGTCACCATTCATTTACACCCCAACTATGATGATCACCATGATGCCTTTTGTGAAGCTTTTTGTGTAAAAAATAATGTTACACCAACAAAGTATAAGCTTCTATTTTTTTTTTTATGATAACTCACTTCTTTTAAGAAAGGAGCATTACCCATTTTTACATATAGGGGATACCAATTTTGTAAAAAGTTCATTAATAAAAAGCAACTTTAAAAATTAGAATGGGCATTACCAATTTATCGGATATTTTCTCAATTAACTATTATACACTTCAATCAAATGCTTTAACTATTTATATCTCACTTTTATCGAAATATCACTACGTCTGTGAAAATTAGGTCTGTTTTTTACGAACAACTGAAAAACAATAAAATAAATATATCTTGTCAACTTTTCTATAAAAAAAAGAACATTGTATGGACTTAGGTCAATAAAAAATGGATTCAGATTCGTAATTTACTGACCTAGATATTTTTGTTTAGGAAATCATATTTTTTGTGGCGTTTATCTAGGTCTATTACAGATTTACTGATATTTAAGTACACATATAAAGAAAAAAAATGACTAGAAGACTAATGTTAAAAGTATATATATACTAGTTGAGGGCTTGAGGGAATTATCATCTATTTACATGTAGGAACAAGAGATGGCCAAAAATCGGTCCCGGGCCGGTTATAACCGGTTAGGGATCGGTTAGGTTAAAAACAGTAGTCGCCCGTAACCGGTTAAAGCGTAACCGGTTACGGTTCGGTTACGGTTAAGGGGTCCCGGGGTAGGGATGGCAACGGGGCGGGTTTGGGGCGGGGATTGGTCCCCCCGTCCCCGTCCCCGTTTAAAAAAACCATCCCCGTCCCCGCTTAAAAACCCGCGGGGATTTAAACGGGGATCCCCATCGGGTAATTGGGGAAACCCGCGGGGAAACGGGTATCCCCGTTTAGTATAAACGGTTAATTAAACGGGTTTCATTGCGGGATCCCCGTCATCGTTTAAACTTTACCACAAATGCACAAGTCTCGGAAAATGATATACTAAATTACATAACATTCTCGAATCCATTCTTTAAACATATTCGAAAGAAAATTAAAGTCCTAAAGTTGAAATGCATCCAAAATATTAATAATTTAGCTATATATATAGTTTAAATGCATCCAAAATATTAACAGTTGAAATGTTAAAGTATATATACGACCAAACAAAAAAACCATTTAGCTATATACAATATATTGTCTACTAAACAATCATAAAATAAAAATAATTTTAGGGATATAATCGAGGATATATTCGGGGATATAATCGGGGAAATATTCGGGGATATAATCGGGTAATCGGGTCGGGATTGGTCCCCCCGTCCCCGTCCCCATCCCCGTTTAAAATAAGCGGGTTTTCCCTATCCCCGTCCACGTCCCCGTTTATCGTCCCCAAACCCGCCCTATTTATTTCGGGTTTCGGGTTTCCCCATCAGATTCGAATTTTTTTGCCATTCCTATCCCGGGGTCTTAGCTGTCTAAGCTTAACAATTAACCGGTTAACCTCGACCGGTTATAACCGGTGACAAATCAGTTAAGGCTATTTTTTAGAGTAAATTACGGATTTGGTCCCTGTGGTTTTATACTTTTTATGGAATTGGTCCCTAAACTTCATTAATTATGGATTTGGTCCCTGTGGTTTGCAACTTCTTTTGGATTTGGTCCCTGGACCAAACTGACGTCTACTTGATCTGTTAAAATTGGGGATAATTATGTCTTTTTATCTTTTAAGTATTTTAGCATGAATTTTTATTACCTTTTTTTGTCCTTTTGTGTTTTGTCTTTTTCTTTACTTATTAAATTATTATTTAACTTTAAATACTATCATAATATACATACAGACCTACATCTAATCATTATATATATAGAGGAAAGTTCAAATGTGAACCACTTTTTGGTTGCGAACGTGAGGACAGCCAAGAGCGCGACACGTGGCGGCTTTGAGTGTGGTCCCCCTTTAATTCAATGCCCTCCCATGAATCGCGCCTAGTCATCCGTCATGGACATGACGTGGCGTCTAGTCATCCGCCACGTGTCGCGCTCTCGGCTATCCTCACGTTCACAACAAAAAAGTGGTTCACATTTGAACCCACCCCTGTTGATCCAGCTCTCCTAAGACCTGATGAAATGATAATGATCCTGTTACTTTACTTAATGAATAGGTTTTTACTTCTGTTATAGCTTGAGGAATTATCACTGAGATTGTTCAGTGTTATTCCATGTTACTTATGCTGTAACTTATTTTTATAATCATCAGGATTAGGATCAGGAGATGGACGAGTCTGTTATGACGTCTACTGATCCTGACCATCAAAGTGAAGACCTCCTGAAGACATCAAGATCATACCCAATAACCATCAGCGAAGTCGAAGAATTAGCTGATGACAGGACCAACATGCTCGTGATCTGAAGACGGAACTCAGTGATAGCAGGCTGCTCAAATTCGTATGACATCGTGAAGACTCATCAGGATACAGTGACCTCTGATCAACATCAGTATCAGAGCATTCCTCACTGATCAGTATCCTGATCCTGAAGGATTAGTGTAATGTCTTAATCTAATGCACAAAACGATTATCCACCTTTACTGACACAAAAAGTACATAAGGACAGTCTCTTTTCTGTTCCCTCCGTACTTATCAGACCTCAAGACAACTGTTTACTTGAACCCTCTTTTGCACACCATGCAAAGGATATTTGTTTATAGTAAATAGTACATAGGACCACTTAGAGTGTGACACGTACACAAAAGTGTGTCTGCATGCATTTAATGCATGGGGTATAAATAGGACTTGAAGAAAGGTTCTCCAAACTACTTCTTGATCTTACTTATCACCCAAATCCTTTCTTTCTTATTCCCTCTATCTTCTTCTCTTTTCTAGTCTTCTCACTCTAGTGCATAGTGAAAGAAACTTAGATTGTTTAGTTTAGACTTTAGTCTTTTCTATTTCCGCAACAATCTGTAAATTCATATTGTTAATACAACAAAGAATTTAAAAGTGAAAATTTGGTGTGATTATATTCAACCCCCCCCCCCTTCTATAATCCCATACACTATCCTTACTTGAAGGTCACCCCTTTGGGACCAACAAGTGGTATCAGAGTAGATTCAAGCTCTCTTCTTCTCTTAGAAAAATCTTGTGATCCTCTTTCTCTTTAATCCATGGCTCTTCAAGCTAAGGATAACTACTTTGATACCGGCTCTGCTGGAAAACCTCCAAGGTTTAACAAAGACAACTTTGCTCTTTGGAAAACCAGGATGGAACTCTTCCTATCAGGTTCTGATCCCCAAATTCCATACTTCTTGGAAAATGGACCACATGTGCCTACACAAACTGTCCATGATGTTCCTGCTGCCGGCGACCAACCAGCTATACCCGCAAGGGAACTGGTGAAACCAGTAACTGACTGGAATGATGAAGACAGACGTCTTGTCAACATTGACACCAAGGCTAGGTCTCTCATTGCCATGTCTCATCCTGATGACGTTTTCCACTCTGTTTGTCATCTTCGTTCTGCCAAAGAAATTTGGGACACTCTCTGTGTTCAATACGAAGGTACTGCAGTCCTCATGGAATCAAGAAAGATTTTCTTGGTTCGCTAATATGAAAGCTTCATTCATCAGAAGGATGAAACCCTCTCCCAGATTCATCAGAGATTCAACTGTCTCCTGATCGACCTGAAGACTATTGGTACTATCTATCCTAACTCTGAGGTGGTTACCAAGTTCATGGAAGCTCTTCCTGAACATTGGGAAATTTACACCTCCTGCTTAACTATGTCCAAAGACATAAAGACACTCACACTAAGTGAGTTGTACGGTATTCTTCTGAACCGTGAGCAACAGAAGAAACTGAAAAAGAATCTCATAAGAGATACTAAAGATTCCAAAAGCACCTCTGTTGCATTGGTCTCTGATTTAGTTCCTACTGTTGCTACTCCTTCTTCTGTCACCATTACTGAATTAGAATCTTCTGATTCTGACTTGTCAGACTCAGATCCTGATTTTAATGAATCTCTTACACTACTTACTCACTCTTTTAAAAAGTTTGCCAAAAAGGGAAACTTCCAAAGAAGGAAACCTCTTACTCTTACTAACAAGCCTAAAACAGAATCTGTTGATAAGGCTACTGCTACCTGCTACAATTGTCAGGGCAAAGGACACTTTGCTAATGATTGTAGGTACAAGAAAAATCAGTTTGCTCCTTCTTCCACCAAATCTTCCTCCAAAAATCCCAAATACCAAAGGCTGAAAGAAAAGTATAAGAAAATGAAATCTCAGCGCAAAGGTAAAGGTCTTATTGCAGAAGACTGCGATTGGGATGATGTCTCATCTGACGAGTCATCAGATGAGGAAGATACTACTCCAGTGGCATTGATGGCCATTGTCGAGGAACCTAACTTAGCTCTCATGGCTAAGATAGAAGAGGTCCCTGAAGAGGTTCCTACTCAAGCTCCTGAAGCTTCAACCTCTGCGACTGAATCTCCCAGTTAGGATAAGGGCATCTGGTACCTGGACAGTGGATGCTCACGACATATGACTGATTCAAAATCTGTCCTCTCTGACTACCGTGACGAAAGAGGTCCTTCAGTGACCTTTGGTGGAAACGGTAAAGGCCAAACACGAGGTTATGGCACCCTGACCAACGGAGTAACTACGTTCAAAAGAGTTGCTTACATTGAAGGCCTGATGCACAATCTTCTTAGCATCAGTCAACTGTGTGATAAGAATCACAAAGTCTCCTTCTCAAAGAAAAAGTGCAAAGTCAAGAACAGGCGCAAGGAAGTTATTCTCACTGGTGTTAGACAAGCTGATATCTACATCATCAACATGAATACTTCCACTGACAACTTCTGTTTTGTATCACGTGCTTCTACTGATACTAACTGGCTCTGGCACAAGCATCTCTCTCATCTCAACTTCAAGACGCTAAATCAACTCTGCATCAACAACCTTGTTGTTGGTCTTCCTGACTTTCGCTATACAAAGGTATCTCTTTGTTCAGCATGTGAAAAAGGAAAGCAGACCAGGGCTAGCTTCAAGTCTAAGCAGATGTCCTCCATCAGTTCTCCTCTTCAACTTCTCCACATGGATCTTTTTGGACCTGTTAATGTCCAATCCATTGCGGGAAAGAAATACACTCTGGTGATTGTTGATGAATATTCCAGATATACTTGGGTATTCTTTCTTCGATCCAAGAGTGGTGCTCCTAAAGAAATCATCCTGTTCGTCAGGAAAATGGAAAAGCTCAACAATCTTTTTGTTCGATCTATCAGAAGTGACCATGGTACTGAGTTCAAAAACAGTACGCTGGAAACTTTCTTTGATCGGAACGGTATCTCCCAGAACTTTTCCTCCGTTAGAACTCCTCAGCAAAATGGTGTTGCTGAAAGACGAAATAGAACCCTGATTGAAGCTGCACGATCGATGTTGAGTGAAGCTAATCTTGCCACTCAATTCTAGGCTGAAGCCGTTAATACTGCCTGCTACACCCAGAACAGATCTCTGATAGTCAAGCACTTCAGGAGAACCCCTTACGAACTCTTTCGTAACAGAAAACCTTCAATCGAACATCTCCATATCTTTGGTTGTGTCTGCTACATCCTGAACAACAAAGATAACCTTGGAAAGTTCGATTCCAAGTCTGATGATGGAATCTTCCTTGGATACTCCTCAATCTCTAAAACTTACCGTGTGTTCAACAAACGAAGACAAACCATAGAGGAAACGATTCATGTTCGTTTTGATGAATCGGGTCCTACCTTCCCTCACCCTCAAGACAATGCTGAAATAAATCAGTGGGCTGACTCTTTCTTTCAAGTCCCTGATATTCCCATTGCTGATCCAACTCCTCAAGACCTTCCTGATGGTTTTAAAGAAACTCCTATTCCACCCTCTCAAATATCCTTACCACCTATAATAAATGCCACCCCTATTACTCAAGTAACACCTGAACCTGATCAACCCACTAGTAGTGAAGATTTCTCTCAAACCACTGTTAGTGAACCTGCTCCTGCTCCTACAAATCTTCTTCCTAATCCATCGATAAATGAAGCCTCCACTTCAGGACAGGTATATCAACCACCTGCTCTTCGATGGACCAAGGATCATCCAATTGATCAGGTCCTCGGAAATCCTTCCTCTGGTGTTAAAACTCGACATCAATCTGGTAACGTCTGTCTTTATGTTAATTTCATCTCTGAAAATGAACCTAACGAAATAGATGATGCCTTGCGTGATCCTGCCTGGGTCTCAGCCATGCAGAAAGAGCTAGCAGAGTTCATCAGAAACAATGTCTGGCTTCTCGTCCCTAGGCCTCGAAAACGTTTCATCATAGGATCCAAATGGATCTTCAGGAATAAACTTGATGAGGTTGGTACGATTATTCGAAACAAGGCTCGTCTTGTTGCTCAAGAATACAGGCAGGAATAGGGCATTGATTACGATGAAACTTTTGCTCCTGTGGCTAGGCTCGAAGCGATTCGACTATTCCTGGCCTTTGCAGCACATATGAACTTCAAAGTTTTTCAGATGGACATTAAAAATGCTTTTCTGAATGGAAAACTGAATGAAGAAATCTATGTGGCTCAGCCTCCTGGCTTTGTAGATCCTAAGTTCCCTGATCACGTCTATAAGTTAAACAAGGCTCTCTATGGGTTAAAACAGGCTCCTCGTGCCTGGTATGATACCCTGTCAACCTTTCTTCTCTCTAAAGGTTTGTTCGTGGTAAGATCGATAGCACTTTATTTCTTAAGAAATATCCTAAGCATATCCTTCTTGTCCAGATATATGTCGATGACATTATCTTTGGATCAACAAATCCCAAACTCTGCGAAAAGTTTGAGTTGCTCATGAAATCTGAATATAAAATGTCTATGATGGGTGAACTAACATTCTTTTTAGGACTTCAGATCAAGCAATCTGAAAAGGGAATCTTTATCAATCAAGGTAAATATGTACATGAGATGCTGAAGAAATTTGATCTCACATCATGTACACCGATGAAGACTCCAATGGCCCCTCCTCTATCACTTGACAAGGATTCCAAAGGGAAACCTGTTGATGTGACTCTCTATAGAGGAATGATCGGCTCACTGCTGTATCTTACAGCGAGTCGTCCTGATATCATGTATTCTACATGTTTATGTGCTCGTTATCAGGCTGAACCCAAAGAATCCCATCTGACTGCTGTAAAGCGGATTTTCAGATATCTGAAGGGAACTCCTAATCTGGGTTTTTGGTACTCCAAGGACTCAGGGTTCGATCTAACAACTTATTCTGATAGTGACTTTGTAGGATGTAAGATCGACAGGAAAAGCACCACTGGTGGGTGTCACCTACTAGGTGGAAAGTTGGTGAGTTGGACTACCAAGAAACAGAATTTTGTGTCCACATCAACTGCTGAAGCTGAATATGTTGCAGCTAGAATTTGTTGTGCTCAGGTCCTGTGGCTGAGAAATAAACTTCAGGACTATGACATACAACTCTCCAAAATTCCGATATACTGTGACAACACTTCAACGATCGCCATCGCTAATAATCCTGTCTTACACTACAAGACAAAGCACATTGAAGTGAGATATCACTTCATCAGGGATCATGTGATGAATGGTGATATTGAACTCCATTTTGTCCCTACTGAATATCAGCTTGCTGACCTCTTTACCAAACCACTGGATGTAACACGTTTTAATATGCTCATCAGTGAACTTGGGATGTTAAATCCTGACGAATGAAGTTTATCAGGATACAAAGTTGTTAAGTCCTATAGAATAAGTTTTCTCAGGACACACACCTAACAACTCCTGAAGAATACATTTATCAGGAGATAACTCTATTCAGTACTTACAAAATCTTTGTTCAAAATCCGAATATTGATGATTCTCCTCAGGTAAGTATTTCTGTCCCTGAAACCTTATCGCATTAAATGTGATAAGAGGATTTTCCCAAAACAGTACTTATCTGATAAGTACTCTGATTCCAAGAAATTTAATCTTCCACCAAATTGGAATTATCCCCTAAAAAGGTGGTTTTTAGAATAAAACAAACTTTTCATCTTGCCAGACATGTAATGGGACGTTTGCTGTTCCCCACTACGTGTGTCAGGCGCGTGAACGCGCGTCAAGCTTCTTTTTCATCATTGCGTTTGAATTTAGCCGCTCTTTTCTCTCTCATCCGTTTTCTCTCTCTACCCAAGAGGTATAAAAACCTCACTTGTATTCTTTTCACTCTTTACGCTCTCAAAACTCTCTAAATAACTTAAGCAAGAAAAGAATTACTCTCAAACTGTTTCACCAAGAACACCAAGAACACGTACTACTCTCTTCTCTAAAGAATCATCGTAAGTGTTTTTAATCCTTGTTCTTTCCATATTTAAGTTGACATTCTTCTTATTAACCAACTTAATATGATAAACGTTTTTTCAAAAACCCTAAGATCACCTTGTTTGATCTTAGTTTTGCCCAAAATCTTCAAAGATTTTTGTTAAAACTGTTTATATGTTTTTCTTATTTCTTTTAAGAAAATTCATACAACTCCTACTTTGATATAGTTCATCAAAATAGAAGTTCTCTTTAATACCAAAACACATTCCTTTTGTGATTTTTGGTATCTAATCTATTCCTAAGTAAAAGGATTTCACCACTTTTATGAACATTTTCTGTGTTCATTGAAAAGTGAAGAAAAGATGCATATTTTGGATTTGTTAATCATCCACATATGTTAATCTCTTTGTTTACAGAATGGCTGCTACTACTTCCACTTCTCTGGATGCTCAACTCTCCACTGAGGCCACTACCTTGCTGACTGCCTCTGGAAGCCTGCCGATCGTCATTCCTCAACATGACGTACAGTTCAAGGCCAACAACTCAGTGGGCCTGTTCGACCTCCCTAAAGGAAAAGAATACCTTCAGCCTGCAAGGGACTTTCTTCTGAGCAGTCCTCTAAAGACTGCCTTTACAATCAACCCGAAGCCTTACAAGCCTATGCTCATCCAACTATGGTCTACAGCCATGGTTGCCCAGGAGAAGAACTCTAAAGGCAAATTGCATGAGGTGATCAAGTTCCAGATCAAGGAAGATGTCATCTCCTTCGGGATTGGGACCCTACGCAACGTCCTACAAATCCCTGGCAAGAAGCGATATCCTCCTCCCCCATCCTCTGAAGAAATCATCGCTCTCCTTGACGACATTGGTTACAAATGGCCTGAGAAGGAAGGAGTCATCCTCAACAAATCTTCTGCTACTGTCCAGAAGACAGGGCTGAATGCTACGTTCTACTACATATGGAACACATTCGGTCTCTGTCTGACTGGCAAGACAGGAAGCACAGAGCAATTCCCCACTGCCATCCAGAACATGGTGTTTTCCGCTCTCAAAAGGCGGAAATTCGACTACGTTCGCCATATCTGGGATGATATGGTCAAGAAGATCAAGACCCCAAAGCGAGTGGTCAACGTTCCATTCACTCGCTTCTTCTCTGCTATCCTGGAACTCCATATGAATACTGCCTACCCCACTGAAGGCACCTTCAACAATTACGCCATAGGACCGAAGTTCCTGGATCAGGTTCCTCCTTGTCCTGATGACGTACCTCTATCTGCTGTCCTGGTTCTTCCTGAACCAGACCAGGACACAGAAGAGCAGCTCGCCTCCCCTCCTGCTCAAGCTGCACCATCTTCTTTGACGCTTCTAAAGCGTCCACCTCCCTCTGGATCCTCTCCACCCCCACCCAAGCGCGCCAAATCTAAGGCGTAGAAGAAAAAGAACAAGGGAGTTGCTACTGATAGTCCTGCTCCACAACAGAATGAACCTGAGGTTGTTCACCTGGAACACTCAGAGAATATGGATGGCAATCGTTCTGATGTCGTTCAAGCCTCAGGTTCAATTGGAACAACTTCTCAGGGTCATCCTCAACTTCATCAGGATGATCCCTTTGATGAGTTCGTGTTAACGGACTCCGAGCGCCAGCTCAGCAATGCTGAGCTAAGGCGCCAGTCAGCTGAACGGCAACTTCAGGATGCCAGGGCTGCACTGCAACTCCAGGAGGATGCCCACAAGGCTCGCCTCCAGGCCTTGGAGCTGGAGCTTGCCTCTGCAAAGGCTGCCGCTGCCTCTGCTGAAGCCGCTGCCACTTCTGCCGCCGCTGCTTCCACTGCTGCTGCTCCACCACCAACAGGCGTGATCCTGAACATACCTTGTTTGGATAATCTCCACGACAAAGTATCCCAAGTGGCCACCTCCTCCAACACCCTCCAGGCATCCATCCAGGATATGAAGACCTCAGCCCTGCCTGCTCTCACTACTGTTGTCAACACCAGCACCAACTCTCTCACCTCCTTTCAGGATACAGTGGTGCAGAGGTTGGAAGCTCAAGAGGCAGGGCTCCGGGCTCTTCAGGAGAAGGTCACTGAGCTCTCCACCGCCGTCAACGCTGTCTCCACTGCTCCTCCACCACCGCCAGCGTTCACCAACGCTGACAAGAACTTGCTTCAGTCCCTGGTCAGCTCCTCCATCATCACCACAAAACTCCAGACGGACATGGCCTCTCTCCTTCAGAGGTGTGTTTCAACAGCTGCCTTCTCCAGGGCACCTGTTGAGGGGGAGAGACTGCCACCTCACCGTCTTGGAGACCATTCCGTCTATTCCCCCTCTACCAACTAGAATATCAACGAGGAAGGGGGAACCAATGAAGATGACGATGAAGATGATGATGATGATGATGATGACGATGACTTCATTGTCGAAAAGGTTGCTGCACCAACGCCCACTCCAGGGTCTGCACATCCTCAGGGGGAGAACCCTGGTGCTCCTGGTAAGTCATCACCCTCTAGTTCTGATAATCTCCCTATCTCTTCTCTATTCAAAACCAAACCAAACCCTGAAACCATCACCCTAACCGATAGCTCTCCTGAAGACTCTCCCATAAACAACCTCCAGATAGTTGTATACCAACCACCTAACCAACCTACCCCTGAACCAACCCTTGAACCTGAAACCCAAACCGAACCTGAAACCGAATTTCAGGATGTTAACTTCGGCTCTGTCACTGGTGAGATTGTACGCCTTATGGAGAACAGTCCATCAGAACAAACACGAGCTGAACTTAGCAGAATGACTTTCAGAGTTACACCCTTAAACCATGAACCCTTACCTTTACATCCTGTCACCCGTTTTCACTCTGAAGCCTCATCCTCTAGAACCCAAGAACAACTTGGTCCTCCTGAAACCGTTGTCCTATCGTCAGATGATGAATTCATCTCTGATGATTTTTCTACCCCTGCCTCCTTACCAAGATCTCCTCCCTCTAACTCTCCTCGCTCTGAAGGTGAGAACTACCCTGACACGTCTACTCATGTAAACAGGGATGGGCGTTTAGACGTTGTGATAGAGCGACTTGAGAGTACAAGAGTAAAAATTCCTCTTCGTACCTCTTGGGACTCTGAGTTCGCCTATCTATCACAGGAAGAGCACGAAGAAGGAATAAGAGCTCAGGAGGAGCACAATAAAAAGCAAAAGGAAGCCTTCCTTTCTGCTCAAGCTGCGAGAAGGCTTGCTTCGGATTTTGTTGAAGAAGACGACGAAATAAGTGCTGATCCACTTCTAGCACAGAAGGTCGTGCTGAAAGTCTTCAACAGGAATGCTGAGGAACAGGCTGAAGAAGCTAATGCAGAGCTTGACTGGTGCAGAGATCGTCTACATCTCAGGAAGCATGGTGCTGCCATCTCAGGAATCCATCTTCGTCGAACCCGCGGCAAGAGATGTAATCCTGGAAAAACCTGGATCACCGTCAAACGCTCAGGAGTAAAAGATGTGCAACACACTCTTGACAAGTTGGAAAGATACAACTTGTCAGAGTGGAATGAAATCAGAAGCCTACTTCCCAAAGCCAACAAGAACTACAGGGCGGAAGTAGAAGAAGTCATTGAAGGACTTATTGCACGAATCAGAAGGACAACTGAAATTCCTGATTCTTTACTCCAACCTTCTTCAGCACTGCCAAAGCCTCCTGTTCGACGATCAGCAGGCACTTCAACAAGGAGACCCACTCCTTGCATGCCCAGGACTTCATACAAGCCAATGGATCTCTCGATGCTTGATCTCTCCTTTCCCTCTGGAGTAACTCTCTCTAAAGGTCAAGTCATCAGAGAACCTGTTCATGGTATTTGTGTAGGTGACAACTTCAACATCCTTCGCTTTCAACGCTTCAGCGAACTACACAAAGCACCCACTGAACACTTGGTGACAGTCCTCTTCATTGCAAATAAAGAAAAGAAGATTAAAGAAAACAAAGAGTTTGCTCGTGCTGTTAGAGCTATCCTTGATCGAAGAATAGCTACCGGTGAAACTCCACTCACCATCCAAGTCAAGACTGAAGAACTTAGTGAAGACTCTGATAGCTAGGACTTTTGTAATTTTCTTTCAGTACTTCATTCATGTACTTGTGTATTTTCTTTACTCTTGTAAAAACTTATATGAGATTAATGGAAATGCATTTCAGTGCATCGTACTTTATTCCAACACAGTACTGAAAAAGATCCCTCAAAACAGTAAATGGGGCACGTACCTTTATGAGTTCTATTTCCTACTGTTATCTCTAGACATATAATTTTATTTCTAAACCTTCTAGATTAAGACACTTTCTCTGTTGTCTTATCATTATCATTTAGGGGGAGATTGTTGATCCAGCTCTCCTAAGACCTGATGAAATGATAATGATCCTGTTACTTTACTTAGTGAATAGGTTTTTACTTCTGTTATAGCTTGAGGAATTATCACTGAGATTGTTTAGTGTTATTCCATGTTACTTATACTGTAATTTATTTTTATAATCATCAGGATCAGGATCAGGATCAGGAGATGGACGAGTCTGTTCTGACGTCTACTGTGACCATCAAAGTGAAGACCTCCTGAAGACATCAAGATCATACCCAAGAACCATCAGCGAAGTCGAAGAATTAGCTGATGACAGGACCAGCATGCTCGTGATCTGAAGACGGAACTCAGTGATAGCAGGCTGCTCAAATTCGTATGACATCCTGAAGACTCATCAGGATACAGTGACCTCTGATCAACATCAGTATCAGAGCATTCCTCACTGATCAGTATCCTGATCCTGAAGGATTAGTGTAATGTCTTAATCTAATGCACAAAAGGATTATCCGCCTTTACTGACACAAAAAGTACATAAGGACAGTCTCTTTTCTGTTCCCTCCGTACTTATCAGACCTCAAGGCAACTGTTTACTTGAACCCTCTTTTGCACACCATGCAAAGGATATTTGTTTATAGTAAATAGTACATATGACCACTTAGAGTGTGACACGTACACAAAAGTGTGTCTGCATGCATTTAATGCATGGGGTATAAATAGGACTTGAAGAAAGGTTCTCCAAACTACTTCTTGATCTTACTTATCACCCAAATCCTTTCTTTCTTATTCCCTCTATCTTCTTCTCTTTTCTAGTCTTCTCACTCTAGTGCATAGTGAAAGAAACTTAGATTGTTTAGTTTAGACTTTAGTCTTTTCTATTTCCGCAACAATCTGTAAATTCATATTGTTAATACAACAAAGAATTTAAATGTGAAAATTTGGTGTGATTATATTCAACCCCCCCCCCCCCCTCCTTCTATAATCCTATACACTATTCTTACTTGAAGGTCACCCCTTTGGGACCAACAACCCCTATATATATATATATATATATGTAATATATACATGTGTGAATTGTATCAAACATTAACCCATCATCACCACCATTAATCCACCGTCATTAACCTGTCACCACCACCACTAACCCACCACCATTAACCTACCATCACCATCACCACCACCACTAACCCACCATCACCACTACCACCACCACCACTAACCCACCATCACCACTACCACCACCACCACTAACCCACCATCACCATCACCACCACCACTAACACACCATCACCATCAATATATATATATATACACTACCGTCTCCGGCACCGGCACGAGCCACCATCTCCGCCACTGGAACCCCTAAACCCCAAATTCAACAACAAAACCCTAATTACTTTCCCTAATTCAATTTCAGAACACCATCAATCAACATACAATTGCAAATCAATTTTCGATATTTTGTTGTATTAAAAGAAGAAGAAGAAAAAACCCTAAATCCCAGGGACTCCGATTAGAACTAGAAATCATTAGGGATTGTGATTGCTCGTGGTCCTCAGCAACTGATTTTGTAAGACCAAATTCGAAATCTTTTGTTTCTCCATTTGGAGAAATGAAATGAAGAAAGGGGGAAAGGTTTATAACAAGATGAAAGCGGTGGGGTATGAACTTTCTTGATTAAAAGAGTTTTTTATTCAAAAAATAAAAGAAAGAAAGAGTTGGACGGATTTGCCCTCTTGTGTTAAGCACGTGGGGTGAGTTAACAGCAACAAACAGACGGCCGTCTATGGTGGGGACCAAATCCAAAACAAACTTGAAACCACAGGGACCAAATCCATAATTATCAAAGTTTATGGATCAATTTCATAAAAAGTATCAAACCACAGGGACCAAATCCGTAATTTACTCCTATTTTTTTTATTTTTTATTTTTAAACATTATAAATTATTTAAACATTATGAGTTTAAAATAGAGGAGAATTGAGAGAGTAAAACTTGCGAGAAACAAATAAAACTCGAAACTCGAGAACACGAAATCACAAATTATAGCGAGAATTTTGCGTTTTTTGTAAGTTGGTAACTTGGTATTCAACCCAAATACCACACAACTTATTTATAGAGTATATAGGGGTAAATAGGCCAAACAAATGTTCAAAAATGAAGTCAAATGGCTCCTAACGGCTATAATAACTTATATAAAACGGCTATGTTTATGAATTAAATCAGTCCCGGTTATAACCGGTTACGGTTCGGTTACGTAACCGGCTCCGGTCCGATTATAACCGGTTATGGGAAAAATGTCAAAAACCTTAACTGATCAGATTAACCGGTCTCTTAACCGGTTATGAATTGGTTCGGTTATAACCGGTTAATGACCTGTCCAGTTATCGGTTAACCGACCGGGCCGGTTATAACCGATTGGGTTTGGGCATCTCTAGTAGGAACACCTACCTAAAAAATGTTTTTGGATTATTCTAAAAGAGCCTAAAACCCAAACCCAAACCCATATTAAAAACCTTTTCCATTTTAAACCCAACTCCACAAATAAAGCCTATTAGCAATTCGACCACAGCCCACTCTTCAACTCGATTTCAAAGTTAAGTTGGCTTGTGTGTTCTAACAAGGTTTTGATACCCGTGCTTCGCCGTGGATCATTATGTATATGTAACCTTTTTTATTACTAAATTTTGAAGTTGTAGACGATTTAAAGTTATTGAGATGATTATTAATGAGTGTCATTAACCAAAGGGGGTAAACCGTAACTTTTATAATTGGAATAATATAATCTTTTTATTTTTTATTATTAAAATAAAATTTTGATTAAATGACGTTTTTAGCTCTTTTACTATTTTTGAGTAAATATATAATCGTAATATATACGGTATACAATAAGATAATTAGATAAAAAAAAATATTCAATATTAGACTCATTTCGAAGGTATCGACGATACGATTACAATGGCTAATTTGTTTAAACTGAAACGCATTTTTTTTAACATATTTTACCAAGTATATGATATATGGCTTAAATGTGAAATGAAATATAGAAAACTAAAATGTATAAAGTGAATAAATATTATAAGTCTAAGGGGGTAAAATGTAACTTTCACAACTAAATTAACACAGCACACCATCATTTAGCTATTGCAGTTCTTTTCCTGATAGCGGGTCACATGTATAGGAACAATTGGGCATTGGTCATGGTCTAAAAGATATTTTAGAAGAAAAAAATATTAAAAAATGGTTTAAACACTATGATAAATGTATGTATTACTAATATTAATAAATCTCAATGACACTACATATAAACATAATAGAAGACAATGACATTTATACCTCTAGCAAGGTTTCGTAGCGAAGATTCCGAATACGTAATTATATTGATGTCCCATCAGGAACTTATTATTTTATTATAATTATAATAAAAATTAGGCATATACTTGGCAGAAATTTATTGGTTACCTGAAAAATAAGGTTGTTACACTAATTGAGAAAAACAAATAATTTCATACACTAAATAGGAACCAAGACAAACTTGGTTACATTTTTGATGCATTTTAGCTCTTTTTCTTAAACAAGATCTAATAATGTATCTCAAATACAACTTTATCTTGTGGAGTAGAAATGCACAAAAGCCGGGTCGGAACCGAATCGGGTTGGTCCAGAACCGAACCAGTTTTTTGGCCCAGAACAAGAACCGGATCTAGGAAGAACCGGGTCGGGTAAGAACTGGTTCTGAACCCAAAAAACCCTACCTGGTGGAACCAGTTCCGGGTAAGAACCGAACTAGGTCTAAAAAACCGGTTCTAAAATCCCTATTTTTTCTAGAAATCAAAACAAACAATCAACTTCTTCAGGAAGGAGAGGATGTACACACTCAGGAAGACGAGAGAATCGCCGGAGCTCAGTTTCACGGCGGCGGAGCCCTTGGACGAAACCCGAGGTCACTCCTGCTACGTCCATTCGTTGGCCCAATTCCTCTCGCCTACACACTCCGATCAATTCGTTTCTCCGTCTCAATCGCTCCGATTCTCTCCGCCGCATGAATCATTGTCGGCGTCGGCGTGGTCACGTACGGCGGTGGAGACCGGAGGTTTCAAGACAATATTCGGCGCCTCGGTAAGTGAAACTATTTGTTTGTTGATTTCAAAGTTAAGATTTGCAGAAGGAACTAAAAGATAGATGAAAAGCAAATGATTGTTGGTTTAGATGCAGAGACTGTTTTGATTTCAAAGTAGAGCAACAGAGGAGAAGAAGACAAATAACAAGTGGATGCAGATATTAAAATAGTTCTTTAACAACAGGTACCACCAAATTTCCTTTGCAATAGTATATATAATAATATAAATTCATCATGGCAAATTAGGTATGCAATCCGGTCTGAGAACCGGGTCCAGAACTAGGTCTAGAGAACCGGTCTCATAACCGATTCGGCTAGAAATCTAAGAACTGGTCCCCACAACCAGGTCTGGTGTGAGACCTAAACCGGGTATGCTAGAACCGGTTTTCTGGAGAACCGGTTTCGGGTTTTTTCGACCGGGTCCGGAATACCCGGTTTTTTTGTGCATCTCTATTGCGGAGGAATGTTAATGAAAAGAAGATGATGCAATGTACATAATATGTGGATGAATTACACATGAATGGGATGCCAAAATGGCAATCTTGTTCTCACAAATACAATAATCTATACACTTTTTCTAATGTAGTAGGCAAATAATCAAGCAACACATGAATGTTTTACCAAGCTATTATTCATATCTATTTTGCTCATTTTCTATTATGTAGCCGACATTGTGGTATTCTTTCGCTCAATAAGATTTGAGAGTGCGCTATCAATCTTTGCGAATACATCCTCCTTGGGACGACTTCCATCCACCTGAAACACACATACTTATTTAGTGCTCTTGAATTTAAAACTGCTTGTAGACAAGGTTTTAAAAATCCCAATCCCTACTCAAGGCGTAAGCCTCGAGACATGTATATGATATGTGTGTGTGTGTGTGTGTATATATATATATATATATGGACGTGTATATGATAAGTGTACGTATATGGGGGTGTATAATCCAGAATATATACTAAATATACATATACAAACTTTATGAGTGCATGCAAGGTGGAAAACATAATTCATACCAAATAAAATTCATAAATACTAATAATAAGCAAAACATAAGTCCATACCAAACATCATAAGTTCAAAACTACAGCTATAAGTCTAAAAGCATAATAATCTACATGTTATAATTCCCCGTAACATGACCAAATTGAGAGAGAGATGAAATGCAGTTGAACTTTGATGTCTTCGGTGGTGATTCGAAGAAGAAACCGAGAAAGATGAAAATTTGATCTCAAAATATAAAGTTAACCTCTTTGTTTCTTCTCGAGAAGAGGAAAGTCAAAGGACACCCAATTATGGGTTTATGTACTTTTAAATAAAAGACGCATTTGACTTTCTAAAAAAGACAAGGTAATACATAATAAAAGGATAAGTTCATTTTTTTAAGCCTCACTCTCACCAAGTCTCACCAAAATCATAAACTAGCTTTGGCTTGCACCTCAGGCAAGCCTCAGACCTGCCTCTTATGCCTCGCACGCGGTTTTGGATCACCTCTTTCAAGGCTTACACCTAAAACGCTTTTAGAAACCATGCTTGTAGAGTTTCAAGCATTCAATAAAATTTTAATCAAACCAGACCAAGCGTACTCAGAAAATCCCAGTCGGAAACAGGGACTAAAGAGGATAAGATGTACACAGACCATATCTCCACCCCTAGGGATAAGAGAGACCGTATCTATAAAGACATATGACTCGTAGAGCGCATGAGATATAGGGGAAAAAAAGAGTGCGAACATGCAACATGAACAAATTTGTTACAGCCAAGTTACATTGTTATATATAGAAGAAAAAACATGCCAATCTAAATTGATGTGGTTGCTTATTTTTAGCATTTTTTTGGTATGTAACTAACTTGGTAGGATAGAAGGACAAATTCCCTTAATCACCAACCATCTAAAAAGATCTATTCTCATATTAGAAATCACTTCGACTACGTTGATAATATAAGGTCGCACTCGAGGTTGTTAAAGGCTCACGATGCACTTAGGTGCAAAGGGGTTTCCTAGTCTACGCATGGGGCGTGGGCCTCAAGAATGTGAGGCGCGTCTTGTGAAATATATATATATATATAATACAGAGAGAGAGAGAGAGAACAAAGTAGAGAAGTGATCTCAACCTTTGATACGGTTGATATCATAGTTGAATAGTCAAAGATTGCGGCTTTGACCAGCCAAAGCCACAATCTTTGACTAGTCAAAGTTTGGTTGGACACGATTCACCGAGGGCAGAGGTTAAAGCCACCTTTATTGACCGGATGAGTGATAAAGATCACTTCTCTACTTCGTATTTTTTAGCACTTCTCATTTGAACCTAATACTATATATATATATATACACACACAGACAGTTACACACAACTCAAACAAGCAACAAGTACAAGCCTCCAATGTAGCAACCAACACTACTTCAATAAGAGCAAAAAGGGATAAAGGTTTAAAGCGTGAACCATGAGAGAAATTTTAAGGTTTGGGTATTTACTAAAGGAGGCCCGAAGATCTCATGACTGGGTAATAAATATTATGGATTGACTTGCTTCATCTATTTAATAACTCTTTATTTAAGAAGTTAGGAGATGAGAAAATGAAAAGATTTATTAAATATTCTGGTCTGACTAGGTATTTAGCAACTACTTATAAGGTGCGCCTAGGCCCACAAGGAGTCGCAACCAATACGCAGGGCCTAAAAAAACCCAAGACCTTTAATCTATAAAGTATGAACTAGATTAAGAAACCCTATCACTTGAGAGCAAACCATGTACTGAAGGATGGATAATCTATGAATGAAAATAAGTAGTTAACGGGAACATATTAACATCATTGATTATCAACCATGGTTGAGTTCGGAAAAGCTCAATAGTGTTGCATACCTTGATTGTGATATCTTCAAACAACGCAAGGACCGATTTTACATTTTGGTTGTGTGTTTGTAACCGAAGCTTTACCTAATCATCATGAAAAAAAATACAATTAGTTGGTTGCTTGTCAAATTGCAAAGCTTAAACTACAACAAAATGAAGTAGAAGAACTAAAACTAAGCCAACAAGAGAAAGAATGTAAGCATGATTCCATTTTCAAGGTTGTAAACACCTCATTGTATGATTCCCCACATAAAATACATATTTGTAATTCAATCCTTCATATGATAAAGTTATTAAGAAATATATTGATCATGGAGACCGTTGTTAAGTAAAAACCTCTCTACTTGCCTACAAATAATTTGATAAGAGACTCTTCCCATCAATATTCTTATCCTTTCACACTTATCGCATACCTAAGTAGATTTGTTCTTAAAATGAAGTTATACAACTTGACTACTTATCCATGTTATACTTGGAAAGCGGAAAATTTCCAAATTTCTTAGTTAAAAATTTGGGACTACAAAATGAAAATATAGGATCAAACGTTATCAGCAAATTTGAAGAATGAAAAGAAATTTGAAGTTTGCTGCACCAATATCAAGGAGGTTGTTTGAGTCTAAATGATTAAAAGAGTAACAATTTCACTAAAAGGAGTTATACGACAACCCATATAATCACCTCAACTGTGCAATGAACCAAGTCATAAGTTCCAAACTTCCAATGAAGGGTGCAACACAATGTCGATATCAGTATATCACATCTTTTAAGTCACTCTGAGGCCTAGTACTATCACAATGCCAAACTAAACAAACATAGTAAATCCCACTCGAAAGTAGGGTTTAGGAAGGTTAGGATGCATGAAGGTCTTATCTCAACCACTACATGCAAGAGGTTATTTCAGGGAAAAGACGTTTGGCTTGTGAACTATGCCAGGTGTGTGCAAACAAGTAATCAAATAGATAACATACCAGGTAATCAGAAAAATAATTGTGTGTGCATGATTCAATAGGTACAAAAGGAGACAATGTAGTAAGGTACAATATGTATTACAAGTAGAAATAATGTGTATACCATACCAACTTAGGCGTCGTTTGTTTTTTAAGAGGTCTGAAGTCTAAATTTACCTTTAAAAAAACAAGAAGTGGATGATACACCACTTAAAATTTCAAAGGACGGTAGGAGGTCTTCAGGCCTTCTCTTAAAAATAGAACAAATGGTCTTAACTCTAGAAACCTCTTAATTTTCAGACTTAAGAGGTTTTAAGAGGTAACTCATAAAAAAACGGCTGCTTAAACATGTAGTATGACCAATAAGAAAATCAAGCAAGAAAGTCGACTCAAGTCCTATCAGGCCCATCCATCCCACACAAGAAACTTATTTGTCTATCCTCTACCCTTTGCTAAAAACCTTTGTTGACACTCTCAACCACCTAAAAACATGCCACTCTAGTCATATGCCTCCAAGAACTCCTATCAGAGGACATGTCCTCATAATGCCTAAAGATGCCCATGTCCATCCTAATGAAATACTTCTATGCGGTTTCATAAGAATATGGCTCTTGATGTTTGCATGCTATCAACAAGAAACACAATAATTTATTTGAAAGGATTTAATGCCTCATTGACTTTTAGTAATATTTCCATTTTTTAACATGTGCAAAGCATTCTTCTTGCTCAAAATTTATGAGCTCACATATCCCTGTGTACTACAACCTTATCGACGTAGTCAGATTCCATAATAATATGAAAGTTCAGATGAAAGAATACACCAAATTATCTCTTGTCCATACAGCTACTACAGGCTAATATAGAGTTTCATGAATGAAAATGGAAGTGATCTTTTACACATGGGAAACCCTCAATCATGAGGGCCTCTCATTTGATTCAAAATAATTCAGAATTCATGCTTCAAACAACATCAAACATATGAAATGGTGTTCATTTTGCCAGACTATTCTGCTTAGTGTACAGATAGAAGATGCCTTGTGTAAGATCTAATTTTCCAAACATGAACTTGATATAATCGTGAGTTAAGTACTGTTTTACCATTTTCACTATGCAATCGGCACATTAAATTAAGTTATGACACGTGTAGTAAAGTTACAAAAACTTTTAAAAGTTTCACTTGTAAATTCCATATAAGAAACCATGCTACTTACAGAAAAGGCATCTATAAACTGATAAAATATCTAAAAACTAAGAATAAGGTTAGTGGATGGGGTTCACAGGCATCATAATGACTAAAATGAACCAAACATAAAGAACATACCCTTTCTTCTGTATCATCAAAACGTTGGGTTAGCCTTGCGGAAATCTCGTCAGTTTCAGGGGGCGAATATGTTAAGTGGTATATTCTACCAGTAACGGGATCCAACCTACGACCAACTACCCTATCAACAAGAATCTCCTCCGGAACCTGTTAACAAACGAAAAATGGATTAAGTAGATAATTGGCAAATGTACCTAGATCCAAAGAACACATCCAAACAAAAAACAGTGTAACTTGGTAATGATGTATCATTAAAGGCCACTGTTGTCAATACTGATAAATAGCGCAAAATAGCGATAGTGATAGCAATAACGACCATTTACTGCTATTTGGTATATAGCGATAGCGATGGCATTTTCGTGATTATTTTTTATTTTTCATGTTTTTTACTTTGATAAATACTAGGGTTTTACTTTACCTATTATATATTGTTCTCTAATATATATAATGGTTTAAGACTTAAGACACTTACTATTATGTTTTTTTTCTCTAATATATATAATAGTTTAAGACTTTTAAAGTAATATATTAATATATAGTTATATAATTTATCTTTTAGAAGGCTATCGCTAAATATTAAATAGCGGTCGCTATTTATCGCTATTCGCTGCTGACAACTATGTTAAAGGCGCATCAGATGCAGTTGGTTCTTCGCGTAAATATTATCAACTCTAATCAACGGAATAATTTACAAGTAAAATTGTTTAAATTAAGGAGCAACAACACTCATCTCACTTCAAGAAGAATAAAAGGTCTGGTCGGAAACCGAAGGCTTGAAGTGCTGTTGCTTGAGATGAGCTTCTCGGGTATCCATCCAAAAGCCAACCCTTTTCATTAGCATCTGGTTGCGATAAACGATCCTTCACCATCTATATCCACAGAAAAAATTACTATTAAAAGATCTAAAAAAAGTAACAAAAGTTTGAAAGCCCTTACCGTGACAACTATCTTGTCCGGAACCAACTGCCCTTTCTCCATATATTCCTTAGCCTGCTTCCCATTTTCAGATCCTGCTGCAATTTCTGCTCTCAGTAAATCTCCAGCTGCAACATGCACTAAATCATACTGCCATATGACGATATATTAATTCTATACTGCTACTTCATAAATCAATCATAAAAAAATTTAATAACTCAAACTTTAAAAAACCAAAGAACACACATAATTCTTTCCTCCAAAAATTTTCTTTGTAATAAAACAGTGTCTCAACTCATGTCCTAGGGTGGGATACTAAAGCATAAGGGTAAGCCAACAGACAATCCTGTATTACATTTGGCAGTTGTCTAACCCAAATACTAGCATTGAAGAATATCATGGAACCTTTGAAATAGAGAGGCAACATTTAGGTTCATGATGGTCCTCTAAAATACAATTATTCAAATACATAATATATATATATATATGTATCTAGAGAGAGAGAGAGAGGATAGCTCAAATGTGAACTCAATTTTGGTTGCGAACACGAGTACCACTAAAATCATGCCACGTGGCATATTCAATTTGAATATTATGTGTTATTCAAACTGAATAACATTGCAATTAGTGTTTCAGTGTTGTTCAGTTTGAATAACACATGAATATTCAAACTGAATATGCCACGTGGCGCGCTCTCGGCTGTTCTCACGTTCACAATGAAAGATGAGTTCACATTTGAACCTGATCTTATGTGTGTGTGTGTGTATTACTCGGTAATCCAGGGTATGCATGAAAATCATCTAAGTAGATTTCCATGAAACTTCGTTTATAAGTATCATCATTAGTCCCCTCTAACAAATCCATAATTGTTTCTCGTTATTAAGCTTACTTATCCATAACAATTATAAGTTATTCCAATTGATTTACTAAATCTATACAACCGTACTCAATCTCAAGTGTGAGCATTAAGATTTTTTCAGATAAAAAACTAGAATATTATAGAAAGAATATGAAAAACTATATCATAAAAAAGTATTTGCTGTAAATTTGTGTGGTTGTTTAGAATCAGCTATCAACACTAGATACAGTTCAAACTTTTGTTTCAAGAGGGGAAGATGAAATAGCGATACATTATGTAAAATCAAATGAAAGATTATTGACTCTTGATTAGCAACAAGAAGAAAATCAATAAACAAAAGAAACAATATAAGTAATTAGGCAAATCAATAGACATGTGTTTTTATTGCAGTCAAGATACCAAATCGGGGTTAGTACTGTGATTTGAAATAGCATTTATCGTGGTGGTAAAACAGTGGTATAGTCGTCCAAAAAATAGCGGTTCATATAAGTATGTATATCATAAAATATAAATAACTTAACATTTTATGTGTAATAAAAAAAATGGAAATTATAAATAGACAACAATAGTATCCCAAATAAAATAAATTCACTAATAGCATTAGTATGTGAATTTGTGATTGGTGAGCAAAGACCATGATGAAGATATTAGTATGTGAGACTGGAAACGATTAATAAACAGAGGGAGTGAGGACCATGATTAAGGAACGGAGGTGGAGGTTGGAAACAATTTAAACAGCAGTGGTTGAATGCTCAATGATGTTCAAAACATAATTCTTATAAGTGTTGGCTTGTAAAGACAAATAGATGGATTAAATAATTTAAATCATCAAAAATTAAGGCCAAGTTCAATATAAAAGCCTAAATCATTTAAATAGGTCCAATATAAGTTGTTTAGAGAAAAAAAGTGCCCAAACACAAACAGCGATTACGCAGACCGCTACTTTGTTAAAATATCGGCCACTTAGCACTAAATAGCACCAGACCGCACAATTCCTTCCAGGACCTCAAAATTGGGCCGCAAATCGTTTGAGGTGCAAGCCTCGAGACCGCACCTAAAGGCACATGTTGTATCTTAGACGAGGCTGGCGCCTTGGTTCAGTGAGACGATTTTGTGCAGCATGAGGTGTACAGTCCTATCGCAGTGTACGCCTCAGATGATCTGCTTCCGTAATGTTTCTTTTTTGGCTTTTTTATAAGGTTTATGGTAGTACTAGTAGTAGTAGTACTTGTCTTTATAGTGCTCGTTTTTAATTTTAGATAACTAAGTCAAAGCCCATTGGCCGGCCTCAAAATGTGCGGTTTGACCATTCGTCTCCTCCAAGCAACCACCTTTTCCACACCCTTTCAGCCTAAGCCGCCTATCTCACGATTTCACTCTTTCCTTTGTCAAGAACCAATGAATCATTACCTCTTGGTAAAATCTGTTTGGTTTCTATCAGATATGATTAAAATCTGTTTGGTTTCTAGAGGCATCCAGGGTGAGTGTAATGCTATTAAAATCTGTTTAGGTATTTGATGTAGGTTCATTGTGAATTATGTGAATCCTTTTGACCTAATAAGCAGACACATATTTTAGTTTGAAAATAAATAGAGCATATGGAAACCAATGAAACAAAGGGAACAACTACAACTAGAGAAGCATTTGAAATTGAAAGTAAAGACTCACTTTACTAGTAATAAGCTCGCATTGTGTTCCTTTACCGGAAGCAGGAGCTCCAGATATCATAACCTTCATAGGAGGCTTAGGCTTCTTCTTAGGGATGGATTCCATGGATGATGCCATAATCATCTGGTAATAAATAAACAATCATAAAGCCCAATTAATTTAATTCCACATAGGAAAACACCACCAAATGAATGAATTTTAATTTTAATAAAGAAGTAGTAGTTACCAAGGAAGAAGACGGCTGATTTGTTTTCCTACTACACCGGCACCGGCGTCGTGAAGCAATCGGAGGAGAGGTGGTAAATGATAAATGTTGTGGATTGGGAAAATCAAAAGTCGGATGTTTTGGGTTGGATGATAACATCATCATAGAAGATGATGATGAGTTCAAATAAGAAGAAGCCATAGAAAGAGAGAGAGAGAGCTCCGTGATATTTGGACTCAGTCCCAATCTGGAACCCTCTCTGTTGGTGGTTGAGGAGTGGCAATGGCGGACTGGCGGTGGCGTAAGGAGGCGCCGGCCGAGATGGGAAAGGGGGGTAAATGTGCGGCCAAACTGATTCAAAGGAATTAGGGTTGACTTTTTAGGTGATATATATATATATATGTTTTGTTGATTTAAAAAAGAAATTCCTAATAAACAATTTATCTTGTAATTATTTTATGAGTAAAATAAAGAATTATTTGTTAGGAATTATGTGCAGAATTGACAAACCAAGTAATTACACATCCAATGTTACAAGTGTTGGGTTTTTGTGGGTATCCTCGGATCAAACTGACTCGAGGATTAACTCAGATCTAACGAACCTCGCTGGTTTGATAAATCTCATAGGTTAATCAAACTGATAAAACCTACGCGATCAGAAACACGTTGTTTCCGATCTAATCATGCGGAAGCGATAAAAACTAAAAACCCTTTATTAGCCTAATGATCTTTAATCGTTTCTAATTTTAATCCTAATAGTTTAGATTAGGTCAATTTACCTGGATTGCTCAAGAATAGTCCACCGGTGATCGACCAACGAACGTTCTTCTAGTTGAACTGTATGAAACCCGAACAACCAAAAACTGGAATCCGACTGGGGAAGGGGTCAGCGCCGGTTGGAGAGAGAGAGGAGGAGGAAAACTGAAACTGATTTTCTTAGCTGAAAAGCTTAGCTTTTTCCTTAACCCATAAGCCTTATTTATATGGAGGAAAAAATACAGTTTGTATGAGATTCAGTTTCCTTTTATAATTATCTCTAATCCTTTTTCCTTTTTAAATAACTGGAAAAGAATTTGCATATGATAATTATACTTATATATATTTATATAAAACTTATTAATTAACTATTATATATTTATTTATCTAATAAATATATAATATCTTAATTAATTAATAACCCTCCAACTTTGGTAATTCTGACTGTAATTACCCAATTGATTTATAATACACTATTATAAATCCTAACTCTCCATTTCTGGGTTTCATCTAACTTGTTCGACTTATAGGTCCTCACAGGTGTGACCCTCAAGTGTCTTGTAACATTGGATGTGTAATCACTTGGTTTGTCAACTCTGCACATAATTCCTAACAGACTCCCACTTGTGCAAGTTGGCAATACCACCTTTGATTGGACCTAAGGAGGCCCCTAGACAGGCACTTAGGCTGACCAGGTTACAAGAACTTTTATACCCAGACTGGTGATATAAATGTTCCGTGAGGAAATAGTATCTATGAAGCCACTGTTCATTGATTGGGTATATCTTGGCTTTTCTCTTTGCATCACGATATTTCATCTGTGAGTATGAGCTTGGAAAATGTCAACTCTAAATACTCAAGATTCTGTTTTCTTGATTATCTGACTTTTACTGATAGGTAAACGACAAAGAACTAATCAGTTCGTTTGGGCATGGCCATGCACTTCATCAGTATACTCAGTCAGTCAAGATGGGCCCAGAAATATCTCTCTTCTGAGAAGAGGTGCAAATCCCATCTTGCATATCTGCCTTTAACACCACGGCTTCCGCTGAATCTAGTTACACCCTTTATAGCCACCCTGTTACGGCGTAGCGGTTGAGCGCACTAAGAATTCAGTAGTCCTCATGATATCAAATCAGATACCTCAGGTGATAGGGACAACCACTGTGAGATTCACTTATGACTTCACTCCAAGAAGTAATCTCAACCGCGGATCACGTCCGATATTTGCTACTCTATCAAATATCTGTGCAACTTTTAGCCTACAACACTTGTAGCTGTTATTCAGCAACTGGTCATAACTACCTAAAAGTTCACAATGACTTTAACACCTTATCATGTTCCCACAATGATAAGTCGTCACGGACAAGTTTTGAATGAAAACTGGAAACTAGTTTCATTCCTGGATTTATTAAAACATGCAAAATAGTGAAAGTGATAAAGAAATTAATTTTGTATAGTCCATACTACACGCTGTAATAATAACAAAATTAAATGCCTTTTCTTTAATAACTTTCATAATATCTATTTAACGTTTGTTAGATACTGGTCTAAAATAAAGTATCACCTATCTTTAGTTTAAACCCTTTGATTAAAGTTTACCAATCTAATCAAAGTGATAACCAAATAATACAAGTCGATCTACTTGTATCTGCTATTTATTGTTTTTGCAAACACCTTTTAAAACAATAACTAGACTTTTATCATATTCCATGAACTAGGAGACCTGGACTAACTTCCAGTTCCTGAATATGTGAGACTGCAACTTTACTTAGCTGCTGTGTAGATGAATGATTTCTACCTGAAATCAGATTCTATTTGTAATACTGGCAAATCTGCTGGAATCCTATATTTTAATCCAACATTTTAATTATTGATTTCAAAGTCAGTCATGACCTTTGTTTCAAGGATCTTGAAACTTTTATCCTTTTGACTAAAAGGGTAAATTATATCTTATGAATTCTTATCCTACCTGGATTATGAATTCCAAGATACATCAATAATTGCATCTTTTATTCTTTATCTCAGACTAGATAGAGAATAAATTAGGGCTCCCACTTGCTTATAAAAACTAACTATTACTCAAAATTTTACTATTGACTTAGTCAAAACTTTGATTAGTCAATTCTAATTTTAAGTAATGAACTTTGAGAATTTCCTTTTATGAAACTTAACTGGATTTGGTCAAATCCTAATTCCAGATCTTGGAATCTTTCTAATTTCATAAATACTGTTATTAACGCCATCTGAGTTAATATCCTAAATTCTCCTTTAAAAAACATTTGAATAATAAAACTTGATCAAACTTGATTAGTTAATTCTGAGAATTTCTTTTATAAAACTTAACTGGATTTGATTAAATCCTGATTCCAAAACTTGGAATCTTTCTAGTTTTACAAATACTGTTATTAACGCTATCTGAGTTAATATTCTAAATTCTCTCTTTTGATCACTAAACTATTATTCATAAATGTTTTATTCTCAAAACACATTCCTATAGAATCTCGTATGTTTTGATAGTTTTTATACAAATTACTTCAATTTAATAGATTTTGTTGAAGTAACTATAACAGGCAACAACTAGGATCATACAGATTTAAGAATACCAGGCATAATCAGATATTTCAATGTCAAGACAATAACTTTTGAAAAATAAAACCATGAAATTATAAAATATAATTATCCAAAAATTGTTTAAAACATAGATCCCCAAAAATAACTGTTTTAAAACTATAAATTCAAAATGTCTTGACTTAAATCATCTTGTACTTTGATCCTTAGCAACCTCTGGGCACTTCACTTCATTTCTGACCTCCTGCAATAATCATTTGCTCTAGGTATCAGTATACTTGTAAGCCAACAAGTAAGAAGTGACAAAACATAGCAATCATAAATTTCTGAGGTTTATATACCTGTTTCATGACGCTTAGGGCAGTTTTGCCTCCAGTGACCGATCTCATTGCATATGAAGCAGCGGTTTTCGGTCCTAGCTTTGTTTGGCTTAACCTTCTTGCCCTTGCCCTTGCCTTTGCCTTTCTTGGGTGCACTCTGGATGGCCTGGACTGGTCCTTTTCCTTTACTGGTGCTAGCATGCCCATTCTTCTTTTTAACCCCTCCGTCTTTCACAATCAAGACATCCTTGGTCTTGTTCTTGTTCCCCATATTTAGTTCAGCTGTCTTAAGCATGGAGTGCAACTCTGCTATTGTTTTCTCCATGTTATTCATATTGTAATTGACTACGAAGGGCCTGTAGTCTTCTGACAGTGAATTGAGTATGGTGTCTGTTGCTAGCTGCAACGGAACAGGATGACCAAGCCTTTCCAGATGATCTAAGTGCCGTTTCATTTTCATGACATGGTCACTTACTGATGTCCCTTTTACCATCTTGCACTCATTAAATGCTTTGGTGGCATCGTAGCGTTCTGTACGAGCCTGGGTCTGGAACATGTCCCTCAGCTGGCGGATCATGTCATAAGCATTTGTATTTATGAGCCCTGCTTGCAGATCTGGGCTCATAGTTGCTAGCATCAGACAGGCGACATCAAGGAGATCATCCGAGTGCTTCTTGTGGGCATTTCTGGCAGCAGCCGGAGCATTTGCCGGAGGTGCCTCCCCAAGTGGCTCTTCAAGCACATACCATTTTCTCTCATGTCTGAGCACAATCATCAAATTGCGCTCCCAGTCGAGAAAATTAGAGCCGGTCAGTTTATCCTTCTCTAGGATAGATCGGAGGGAAAGATTGTTAGTGCTGGTAACAGTGCTTGCCATCTACACAAAATAAAACTTTTGGTCTTAGCAACTGTAAATAGATTAATTTCCAATAAAATATCAATAAACCCTTAAATGATCAATTTATTGGACTAGGATCCTTATTTCATACGTCCTGATGTGCGTAATGTTCTTGCTCCACCAGACCCGTATTTATTTCGGTAGGTAAGGACTTTTACCAATCATGTCTAGCTGACATGACTCCTAGATCTTTTCGGGACCATGGCAACTACCTGTGCATGTTTTAGTCCCTCTTAGTGCTTTTTGGCCCGGTACCACCCGGTGAACATTATAGTACCAAAACAGATCTCACCATTTTGGGGACCTGATCACTATACTCTGACCGGTACCACCCGGAGATAATTCGCAGAGTTATGTAACCCCTCCAGCTTCAGTTTGAACACAAACGTTGAATGTGTGATCACTTACAACGCCTATGTACTTTACGCCGAAGGTGCCCCTAGATGGGTTGCACTACTGATCTATGATTTTCGGGGTTTTGAAAAACTTTACTTCCAGGCTTTTGAAGAACTGATTGTTATAAAGGCTACTTATGTTTTAAACTAACTGTTTCAAACATACACGTAATTTTAAAACCGACTGTTCTAAAATTACTTGCTAATTAAAACTAACTGTTTTAACAGCACACCTAGTTGATTAAAACTAACTGTTTTTGTCAACTTGCCTTTTGTATAAAACAATCATCTATAGGTTTTTAAATCAAAAATTATCCTTTTGAAAAGTTTGAAGAAACTGATAATAATAAAACCTATATACCTTTTGTGATACAACCTAGTTTTAAAATAACAACTCTATTTAAAACTACTCACATGCAAGATATCACAAATAATTAATCAGTCATGCAATTAAACAATAATTAATCACATAGTAGCTAATTATAGTTTTTGCCAACGTTTCCTAGGGACCAATAATGACCTATTTCACTAAAAGCTTCAAAACTCGCGTAGCTCCCACTGGCCTCGCCATGTTTTGTTAGTACTCCGGTAAGATGAAGAATTTTAGTAGCTCCCACTGGCCTCGTCATCTCGAAAGAAAGAAAGAAAGAAAATTTCTATCCTAGGGTCATTATTACATAAGGGGTTGTAAACGGCACGCAGGCCTCCCCGTGAATATGTCAAGGGTCTAGGTTGGCAAATACTATGATAGATACAAACTCAAACTGAGATGTATATAAAGAACTTAAGCAATCGCAATTATATATATATATATGCAATATAACAAAAGCAATATTATAATTACGAAAAATAAGCCTGGATCCGTTAAAATTATCTTGTCTCAATTATTGTAAGACTTAGTTTTAAACTGATTCATAAAAACAACAGTTTTATAAATCAAAACTAAAAACAATTTTGTTCCTTTTATAGATATACTGTTTTATAAATAAAATTAATTTGTTTAGAAAAAGTTCCTCTTATCCAAAAATATATATCAAACCGGGTTTTACCAAACAAAATTATCATCTTAAAATGTGTGAACTTTAAACCGTGTCGTGTTTGACTTGCTGGTCAAGACACAATACTAAACTTGTTTGACCAGGCTGGTCAAAATAACTGGTTTGATAAAACATTATACAAAATTATTTAAAAAGATCAATTTGGATAAAACAACAAAAAACTGATAAACCCCTCTTGGGCCATAGCTAGGTCCAAAGAACTAGGCTTTGGGCCTGATAAGGGAATTTGGCCCAGAACGGAAAAACCCTAGGTTTGACCCATGATCAAGAATCAACGTCCACCACCACGCTGGTGGTTTGTTCGTCGAACGGCCACTGCGTAATCATCATCATTGATCGGTAACGATAGCGACGCTACTACCGCCACCAATCGACGCCTTGCGACCACCGGTTGCGGTTTGGTCTTCCGACCATCACCGCGAGCCATGGTCACCAAAAACCGCTGCCACCACCACGCTGGTGGTGCAGCCGTAGCCTGACGCCGCCACCGCCGATCTGGGGTGCGGCCGGTGGTCCGTTGCCACCACCGTAATCCGGCCAAAACCGGACGCGGGTTAGTTCCTGGGTGCGATCGGGCTTCGGCCATCATCAATTGCTGTTTGATAACACCGCCGTCCACCGCCGCGTTAGCGGCTTCTGGTGGTTGCGGTTTGCAACCGGTGCCGCCATCTATGGCAGCCGTGGAGTCAACCACCACCACCTAACTGGTGGTTGGATCACATCCATCGCCGCTTGGCCACTACCGAATCGGTGGTTTGGCCTTGCGGTTGTCGTTGCCGCTCACGGCCGCAGCCGTGGTTAGGGTGGTACGTCCACCACGCTGGTGGTTTCGCCGGTGTTCAATTCGGCAGCCAACGCCACCACCATCTCTCCGGTGGCTTGGCTAGGCGTTCGTCACCACCGCTGCTGCGATTTGGCCGGTGACCGGTGGTTTTCCGGCGAATTGAATAAAACCCACTATCACCGCCTACTGGCGGCGATTACAACCGACGTCTCCACCACTGTGGTGTGTTCGGTCTGGACACGGCAGCCAGAAGCCGCCACCGCTATGCGCGGTGCGGCCATCGATCGTGCGAGCAACAACAGCCGTCGCCGTTACCACCAGGCTGGTGGTCTTGGCCGGTGATTGGGTCGACAACCAACGCCGGCGATCGGCCTGGTGGCCTAGACACCGCCGATCATCAATTAGGGTTTACACGATAAAGACAATAACGATACAATCGAATTTTCATATGAATCTGGAAAAATCAAATTTTTAAAGAACTAGATACACAAGAGATAGATTTTAACAGATCACACGTAAACGGGTAAACTGATATGAACAGATAAAAAACTAAAACGATTACTAACAATGGCTCTGATACCACTGTTGGGTTTTTGTGGGTATCCTCGGATCAAACTGACTCGAGGATTAACTCAGATCTAACGAACCTCGCTGGTTTGATAAATCTCATAGGTTAATCAAACTGATAAAACCTACGCGATCAGAAACACGCTGTTTCCGATCTAATCATGCGGAAGCGATAAAAACTAAAAACCCTTTATTAGCCTAATGATCTTTAATCGTTCCTAGTTTTAATCCTAATAGTTTAGATTAGGTCAATTTACCTGGATTGCTCAAGAATAGTCCACCGGTGATCGACCAACGAACGTTCTTCTAGTTGAATTGTATGAAACCCGAACAACCAAAAACTGGAATCCGACTGGGGAAGGGGTCGGCGCCGGTTGGAGAGAGAGAGGAGGAGGAAAACTGAAACTGATTTTCTTAGCTGAAAAGCTTAGCTTTTTCCTTAACCCATAAGCCTTATTTATATGGAGGAAAAAATACAGTTTGTATGAGATTCAGTTTCCTTTTATAATTATCTCTAATCCTTTTTCCTTTTTAAATAACTGGAAAAGAATTTGCATATGATAATTATAATTATATATATTTATATAAAACTTATTAATTAACTATTATATATTTATTTATCTAATAAATATATAATATCCTAATTAATTAATAACCCTCCAACTTTGGTAATTCTGACTGTAATTACCCAATTGATTTATAATACACTATTATAAATCCTAACTCTCCATTTCTGGGTTTCATCTAACTTGTTCGACTTATAGGTCCTCACAGGTGTGACCCTCAAGTGTCTTGTAACATTGGATGTGTAATCACTTGGTTTGTCAACTCTGCACATAATTCCTAACAACAAGACACTTGAGGGTCACACCTGTGAGGACCTATAAATCGAATAAGTTATATGAAACCCAGAAATGGAGAATTAGGATTTATAATAGTCAATTATAAATCAATTGGGTAATTTCAGTCAGAAATCCCAAAGTTAGAGGGTTATTAATTAATTAAGAAGATTGTATATTTATTTGATAAAATAAATATATAATAGTTAATTAATAGTTTTATATATATTAGATAAATATATATATAGATAATTATCATAAGCAAATTCTTTTCCAGCAAGAAAAGAATAAGACAATTATAATAAGAAAATTGAATCCTATACAAACTGTATTTTTCCTCCATATAAATAAGCCTTATGGGTTTAAGGAAAAATATACTGAACCAACTCATAATCAGTTTCCAGTTTTCTTTCTCCCTCTTTTCTCTCCAACCGCCGGCCTCACTCCCCACGCAAAGCCAGTTCGGTTTTCCACTTTTTCAGGTTTCATTCAGTTCAGCTAGAGGAACTATTCGTAGGTCGATCACCGGTGGATCAATTCTCAAGCAATCCAGGTAAACCATCGAAACCGTATAAGAATAATTGAACTAAATTGATTAAAGATCTGTAAGCTAGTTTAGGGTTTTTAGCTTAAACGCTTCCGCATAAAGAGATCAAATCAGTGTATTTTTGATCACATAGGCTTTTATCAGTTTTGATATTAAACCTATGGGATTTATCGAACCAGCGAGGTTTCGAGATCCATGATGATCCTCGAGTCAGATTGACCCGAGGAAACCCACAAAAACCCAACAGTGGTATCAGAGCCACAGTTTTCTCATTCTAGTTTATTGTTCTTAACTGTTTTAAGATCCGTTAAGCCTTTCTCGTAATAAATTTTTTTACCGTTTTAAACCTAATCGATTATCACCATGGCCGCGCCACCGTTTGTGGTGGCGGCCGATCCAATCATCACCGAACAACAACCGGGCCGCACCACAGTTGATGGTGCCAGCGCCGGTCGAAGGACGGAAAAACCACCGAGCCACAACCACCCAGATTGGTGGTGGCTGTGACGGTCACGGACTCAGAACCGCAACCACCAGGTGGTGGCTGCGGCGGACACACACACACACAAACCGCTACCACCCGATTGGTGGTGGCGGGTTGTTCTTCGATTCGAGCAGCGATAAGCGTGGTGGTGGTGGCCGATGGCTATTACAGCTGCAAACCACAGGCCAAACCACCAGATTGGTGGTGGCCGCGGCATCACAAACCACGAGTGTGGTGGTGGTGGGCTGTTTTTGTTTTCGAATCGAACAACAAAGAATAAGAGGGCGGTGTGTTTTTCATCATCGTCGGCAATCGATGGAGATAATGGAAGTCGTAAAACAATCCACCACAGGCCGCACCACCAAGTTGGTGGTGACCACGGCGTTCGCCATCCGACCGCAACCACTAGTACGGTGGTGGCGGGTATCGTCGAAAGAATACAAAGGCGAATGGTGGTGATCGATGGTGGCAGTAGTGACCAGAAACGCGACTACCAGAAACCACTTTGGTGGTGGTGGTGCGTGGCGTCGTTGGTGACGAGAGAGACACCGACCACCGCCGGCTGCCTCTAGGCCGCGCCTAGCGGTGGTGGTGATCGGCGAATCCCCAGAAACGCGACCACCAGAAACCACTTTGGTGGTGGTGGTGCGTGGCGTCGTTGGTGACGAGAGAGACAACCGACCACCGCCGGCTGCCTCTAGGCCGCGCCATGCGGTGGCGGTGTTCGACCGGACGACCGTGGCAACACCCGATTGGGTATCAACCACCAGAAGCCACCACGGTGGTGGTGGTGACTAAAAGGTCTAGGGTTTTCGACTAAATGGTGATAACAGGATCACGCCGCGAGCAGTCACGAAGGCCACGACCTTCGCGACGCAAGCAGAAGGGTGCAGACCTTCGCGCTGCGAGCAGAGGGCTCAGGCCGCGAACAGCAATCAGTAAAAGGGTCGCTGCGAGCAGTGCTCAACTTGAACCACGAGCAATGGTCATTAGGTTTTCTGATAGAATATTTTTCAATGAACGATAGTTTTTTCAAAGCAAGTCATAGGCCTAGGGCCTAGTTATTACCAGTCAGATAAATGACTCAAAGGCCCATTATTAGACCTAGTTCTTTGTAGGAAAATCCATTTATCCAATTTTAACCGGTGAGATTAAAAATTTCTCGTATAAAACCAATTTTTGGAGAAAAATCTTTTATAAAAACTATTTTTGATTTTTCAATTTAAATTATTGGTTAAAGATCGTTTTTCCGAAAAACATGTTCAAGACTTAGCAATTGATTTAAAGTTGTCTTTTATAAAACAGTTTGTATTATAAACTAAAACCAAGCTTTGCGATTTTTGAGACGAGATAATTTTAACGGATCTAGGTTTATTTCTCGCTTTTATATTATGCTTTATGATTACGTGATTGCTTGAACTGCATATATGCATCTCAGTTTGTATATATATATATATATGTGTGTGTGTGTGTGTGTGTGTCTATTATAAAGTTTTGCCAACTTAGACCCTTGACATATTTACGGGGAGGCCTGCGTGCCATTTACAACCCCTTATGTAATAATGACCCTAGGATAGATGTTTTATTCTTTCGGGATGGCGAGGCCAGTGGGAGCTACTAGAATTTCTTCCTCTTACCGGAGTACTGACAAACATGGCGAGGCCAGTGGGGGCTACGCAAGTTTTAAAGCTATTAGTAAAATAGGTCATTATTGGACCCTAGGAAACAAATGTTGGCAAAAACTATAATTGACCATTATGTGATTATTCGTTATCTAATTGCATGGTTGAGTATTTGTTTGTGATATTCTGCATGTTAGTAGTTTTAAATAGAAAAGTTATTTTAAAACTAAGTTATATCACAAAAGCATACATGTTTGTATATTTAAAATTACCAGTTTTTCAAAACTTTTCAAAACGTAGATTTTATTTTAAAACCTATAAATGATTGTTTTATATAAAAGGCAAGTTGACAAAAACAGTTAGTTTTAATCAACTAGGTGTGCTAGTAAAACAGTGAGTTTTAATTAGCAAGTGTTTTAAAACAGTTGGTTTTAAAACAGTATGTATGTTTGAAACAGTTAGTCTAAAACATCAGTAGCCTTTATGACAATCAGTTTTTCAAAATTATATTTTGACAAAAATCCTGGAAATAAAGTTTTTCAAAACCCCGAAAATCATAGATCAGTAGTGCAACCCATCTAGGGGCACCTTCGGCGTAAAGTACACAGGCGTTGTAAGTGATCACACATTCAACGTCCGTGTTCAAACTGAAGCTGGAGGGGTTACATAACTATGCGAATTATCTCCGGGTGGTACCGGCCAGAGTATACTGATCAGGTCCCCAAAATGGTGAGATCTATTTTGGTACTATTAAGTTCACCGGGAGGTACCGGGCCAAAATGCACTTAGAGGGACTGAAACATGCACAGGTAGTTAGCGTGGTCCTGAAAAGATCTAGGAGTCATATCAGGTAGATATGATTGGTAAAAGTCCTTACCTACCAAAATAAATACGGGCCTGGTGGAGCAAGAACATACCGCACATCAGGACGTATGAAATAAGGATCCTAGTCCAATAAAATGATCATTTAAGGGTTTATTGATATTTATTGGAATTAAATCTATTTACAGTTGCTAAAGACCAAAAGTTTTAATTTGTGTAGATGGCAAGCACTGTTACCAGCACTAACAATCTTTCCCTCCGCTCTATCCTAGAAAAGGACAAGTTGACTGGCTCCAATTTCCTTGACTGGGAGCGCAATCTGATGATTGTGCTCAGACATGAGAGGAAATGGTATGTCCTTGAAGAGCCTCTTGGGGAGGCTCCTCCGGCAACTGCTCCGGCTGCTGCCAGGAATGCCTACAAGAAGCACACAGATGACCTGTTGGATGTTGCCTGTCTCATGCTTGCAACTATGAGCCCAGATCTGCAAGCAGGGCTCATAAATACAAATGCTTATGACATGATCCGCCAGCTGAGGGACATGTTCCAGACCCAAGCTCGTATAGAACGTTACGATGCCACAAAAGCATTTAATGAGTGCAAGATGATAAAAGGGACATCAGTAAGTGACCATGTCATGAAAATGAAACGGCACTTGGATCATCTGGAGAGGCTTGGTCACCCGGTTCCGTTGCAGCTAGCAACAGATACCATACTCAATTCACTGTCAGAAGACTACAGGCCCTTTGTAGTCAATTACAATATGAATAACATGGAGAAGTCAATAGCAGAATTACACTCCATGCTTAAGACAGCCGAATTGAATATGGGGAACAAGAACAAGACCAAGGATGTCTTGATGGTAAGAGACGGAGGGGTGAAAAAGAAAAATGGGCATGCTAGCACCAGCAAAGGGAAGGGACCAGTTCAGGCCGTCCAGAGTGCACCCAAGAAAGGCAAAGGCAAGGGCAAGGGCAAGAAGGTTAAGCCAAATAAAGCTAGGACCGAGAACCGCTGCTTCACATGCAATGAGGTCGGTCACTGGAGGCAAAACTGCCCAAAGCGTCATGAAGCAGGTATATAAACCTCATATATTTGTGATTGCTTTAGTTTGTCACTTCTTACTTGTTGATTTACAAGTGTACTGATACCTAGAGCAAATGACTATTGCAGGTGGTCAGAAGTGATGTGCGCGAGAATTGCAAGGATCAAGATAGAAGCTCATTTTAGATATATAATTTCAAGACAATTTTGTTTTAAACAGTTGTTTTATGGTTGCATTTTTAATACTTATAATTTATTTATGGTTTTGAATTTTATAAGTTATTGTCTTGAATAAATATATGATATGCGTGGAATTTTAAATCTCACAAAGTCAAGTTTTGACTTGATTTAAAATAAGATCCTAGATATTGCCTGTTACACTAAAATGTTACTTTAATAGTTTTGGTTGAATTGAAGTAATTTATATGAAAACTGTTAGAAACCAAGATTATGGTTTCTAAGTAAAACATTTATGAGTAAGATTATGAAATAAATTTTACATGATCAAGTCTAAATTATTCAAATGTTTAGAAGAGAATCTGGGATATTAACCTAGACTAGGTTAATAACAGTATTTATAAAACTAGGAAAATTCCAAGTTTTGGAATTAGAATTGAGTAAAATCCAGTTAAGTTTTGTAAATAAAATTCTCAAGTGTATTACTTAAAAATAGAATTGACTAATCAAAACTTTGACTAAAGTCAATAGTGAATTTTAAGTAATAATCAGTTTTCATATAGGTTAGTGGGAGCCCAGTTTATTCTCTATCTAGTCTGAGATAAAGAATGAAAGACATAATTATTGATTCAATGTATCTCAAAATTCATGATCCAGATAGGATAAGAATTCTTAAGATATAATTTACCTTATAGTCAAGAGGATAAAAGTTTCAAGATCCCTGAAACAAAATAAAGTCATGATTGACTCTAAAATCAATAATTAAAGTGTTGGATTAAATATAGAATTCCAGTGAATTTACCAGGAAGGTAAAACGGAATCCGATTTCAGGTAGAAATCATTCATCTACACAGCAACTAAGGAAAGTTGCAGTTTATTTTTACATATTCAAGAACTGGTAGTTATTCTGGGTCTCCAAGTTCATGGAATATGATAGAAGTCTAATTATTGTTTATAAAAGTGTTTGCAAAACAATGATTAGCAGATACAAGTAGACAATATCAAACTTGTATTATTTGGTTATCACTTTGATTAAAATGGTAAACTTTAATCAAAGGGTTTAAACTGAAGATAGGTGATACTTCATTTTAGACCAATATTTAACAAACGTTAAATAGATATTATAAAATTATTAAAGAAAAGGACATTTAATTTTGTTATTATTAAAGCGTGTAATATGGACTATACAAAATTAATTTCTTTATTACTTTTATATTTTGCATGTTTTATAATCCAGGAATGAAACTAATTTCCATTTTTCATTCGAAACTTGTCCATGACAACTTATCATTGTGGGAACATGATGAGGTGTTAAAGTCATTGTGAACTTTTAGGTAGTTATGATCAGTTGCTGAATAACAGCTACAAGTGTTGTAGACTAAAAGTTGCACAGATATTTGATAGAGTAGCAAATATCGGACGTGATCCGCAGTTGAGATTACTTCTTGGAATCAGTCATAAGTAAATCTCACAGTGGTTGTCCCTATCACCTGAGGTATCTGATTTGATATCATGAGGACTACTGAACACTTAGTGCACTCAACCGCTACGCCGTAACAGGGTGGCTATAAAGGGCGTAACTAGATTCAGCGGAAGCCGTGGTGTCAAAGGCAGGTATGCAAGATGGGATTTGCACCTCTTTTTGAAGAGAGATATTTCTGGGCCCATCTTGACTGACTGAATATACTGATGAAGTGCATGGCCATGCCCAAATGAACTGATTAGTTCTTTGTCGTTTACCTATCAGTAAAAGTCGGATAGTCAAGAAAACAGAATCTTGAGTATTTAGAGTTGACACTTTCCAAGCTCAAACTCACAGATGAAATATCGTGATGCAAAGGGAAAAGCCAAGTTATACCCAATCAATGAACAGTAGTTTCATAGATGCTATTTCCTTACGGAATGTTTATATCACCAATCTAGGTATAAGAGTTCTTGTAACCTGGTTAGCCTAAGTGCCTGTCTAGGGGCCTCCTTAGGTCCGTGTAATCAAAGCGGTATTGCCAACTTGCACAAGTGGGAGTCTGTTAGTAATTATGTGCAGAATTGACAAACCAAGTAATTACACATCCAGTGTTACAAGACACTTGAGGGTCACACCTGTGAGGACCTATAAATCGAATAAGTTATATGAAACCCAGAAATGGAGAATTAGGATTTATAATAGTCAATTATAAATCAATTGGGTAATTTCAGTCAGAAATCCCAAAGTTAGAGGGTTATTAATTAATTAAGAAGATTGTATATTTATTTGATAAAATAAATATATAATAGTTAATTAATAGTTTTATATATATTAGATAAATATATATATATATTAGATAATTATCATAAGCAAATTCTTTTCCAGAAAGAAAAGAATAAGATAATTATAATAAGGAAACTGAATCCTATACAAACTCAGGAAATGGAATTGGAATCTAATTCCATATCCTGTTTGGTTCACAGATTTAACAAATGAATTTAATTTCAGGAGTGGCAAATGACAAAATTACCCTTTTTGTAAGCAATTTTTTGAACACATGGTATTCATATCTAACTTGACATCAATTTTCATACAAACACATAATTAAAAACTAATTGATTCTTCATGCCCGTGATTCATGCCTCTGATTTTTATAATTCTAAGCAAACATCAAACAAATAGAATCAAATGTAACAAATAAAGAAAACAAAGAAAACAGAAAACAATCCATATAAACTCAAACTAACAGAATCCATATAAAGTCAAACAAACAGAATCCAGTGACGACGGGAAGGAGGGAGGAAGACAATAGTGGCGTCCAGCAACGAGAGCGAGGACGGGAGCAGCGGCAGCTGGCAACGGGAGCGAGGACGAGAGCGGCTGCCGGTGACAGGAGTGAGGACCTCTCGCCGGTCGACGTTTAGAGGTGCAACAGCACCGATCATCATTCAAAGGTTCAACGGCGCCGGTCGTCTTTCAGAAGTGCAGTGCCGGTGGCGTTCAAAGTGCAGCTACGGCGACGTTCAGATGTGGCGGTCGGCAATCATAAATGGTCGTCGATTAAACGTTATTGAAGGGAGGTAGATGGAGGCAAAGTATAATGAAGAAGACGAATGCGTATGTTGGTTTAGGGCAAAGGATGTGTAAATGGGTTTGGAAGGGTAATATGGTAATTTTTGAGATTCCTCTATCTATAGAATTTAAAGTCCCCCCCTATGTGGAAGGATTTCAGATTCCTTCATTTGTGGAAAATTTTCCCTTTTAAGAATTCCAATTCTCTCCTCTATAATCAACCAAACACAGGAATTATTAGAACCTTCAAATTCTCAAGGAATCCTACCAACCAAACACCGTTTTGGCTAGTTAGCTTGCAATGCAAGTATTTATCAGTTTTGGGTTGTTACACTCGACCCATGGGTTCATAACTTATTATAAATTTTGACTCGTGCATATTTAGAGCGCCACTATGGGTCAATGAGATGACTGTATATTTCACTCGAAACAAGAAATTACAATTAACGGCCCTTTGGCCATTGCCCGGCCCATCGGTCCACAACTTATTATCCACATTGACTCATCCCTGTTTCTTAATAGGGATGTTCATCCCACTCAAACCAACTTTTTGCCTATGAATCCATTATACTACAGTCGAAAACATTAAATGACTCAAATTGAATGATCAACACACTTAAAACATGTAATCAACAAATAAAATGCATTAAAGCAAATCGTACTCAAATCCCCACATTGAGCTATTTAAAATCGGGCAATGTCCCCAAGACACGTATGAGTCAAAACTGAGCGAAAGCTCAACAACTCAACTTCATTACTTAATAAAGTCATATAAGCGATATAACAATTTAAATCATTTTATGCAAAAACATGCTCCAATGCATAATTATTCAAAACTCATCATTGGTGAGGAAAAATCATTTTCCAAATGAAAACGTACTCACATATTTCCAAAGTGTCCCATAATGCAATAACATGTATTTTCCAAATGGTTTATAAGATCAAATACACCAAAAATACATATAACACCAAATAGGTTTCATTTATGAGATAGGACATTAAAACAACATGCACTTATGTTTTCTTTATTAAGGTGTCTAAAAACTCAGGTATAAGCATTTTATATGATTTATAAAACCGAATATTCCCCGTATATAAAATCCACCAAATACTCTTACACTAGTGTCAGAACCGCGCGTTGCGCGTTAGTGTAAGTAAGTTTGTTGTAATATGTGGTGTAGAATGATATATATGGCAAACTTCAATAATTTTGAATTGAATATGAAACGGTAAAGCTACCATACTAATTATGATAAATGAAAAGTGTTGTAAAATAATACCACATTCAGTTGTATATAAATGACATACATTTGTACGGTGCATTATTGGGAAAAGAGCCAAATGGTGAACATTCAAAGAATGTAACGTTTGGAAATATATCGTTAGCTTGCAGACTCGTTTTTCTGTAAAAAGAAGTCCTTAGATGAAAAATATTAGTTTATGTAATGTGTTATTGGTATAGGTAAGCAATATTTGATAGTTATTATAAATTTTGATGATGTTGCACCTCGAGATCATATGTCGTTGAAGAAATAGTTTGGAACACTTCCTTGAAAACAATGTTTTTAATGAAGTTCCGATCTTCAATCTCGTTGTCAGCATTTAGCATTTAGCATTTAGTATGATTAACCCTTCACGTGATGTAACTCGTGATACAACAACATACAATTGGCCATGGGTAAAGACCTGGTTAGGGAGATACAAGCCAACATGGTGTAGCGATACCTTCTTCTAATTTTTTAATGGAAGTGAATTTCTGAAAAATGATTTTGATATCATTTGCGAAAGTCCTGAAATTCCCAACACTTGGGATAACTTTGAAAATTTTAATTTCGTTATAAAACTCTCTCATGCAAAAGACTCTTAATTTTTTAAACAAAATTGCTCCAAATGCTTGCATGTATAAGATTTTCTTACGATTAATAAAAAATAAATATAATTAAACATATGCAAAAATGTTAATAGTAGAACAAAAAAGGTATAATAGACTCTCAATTACCTCTTCATCTATGAATATCATATCAAGGCTAATTAACTCGCCTCCTTTTTTGCTATTCAAAGATTCCCACATCATACAAATCCGAATCCTTATGGTAAAACTATCCCTATCGTTTTTGAGATTTTTGAGATGAGTGAAAGCTATTGATCTTAAATGATTATTGAGTATCGAAAATAAAAGACTACAAGTGATATGTAAAAAGTAAACATATGATTATTTATATTAGAAACTATTAATTTTAGTTGTGGTTACGAAATTGAAAAATCTCTAATCAAGTACAATGATGAAGATTAAGAGATGTAATTAATAGTTGCCGTTACAAAGAAGTTGTAAAATTAATCATCTTAGTCCATTAATGAACATTAAGAGGTGTCATTAATCATAGTTGTGGTTATAAAAAGGCTGGAAAATAACCACTAAAACATTTAATCATAACAACGTAAAAAATAAATCAACACACATATAGGGTGCGTTTGGCAGACCATGGAACAAAAACGACATCGGACAACATGAAACAAAAATGGATTTTCATGGGACAAAAGTTCAATTTTTTTGTTCCACCAAAAAGGGTGGAACAACATGGGACTATTTTTAGTTTTACCATTCTACCCTTTTCAAATCTTCATCTACCCTCCATCCAATCTTCATCGGCGCCTCCATCCAATATTCATCGGAGCCAAATTGATTTCATGTTCAGTAAAAACGAGTTCGTTTTCTGTAGATATCAAGCTTTAAAACCCAGAAACTCGAGTTTATCTTCTCCAAAAATAGATTTAAGTTCGTTCCGAAATCGATTTGATTTTCTAATTTCAGAAATCGACTTCTTAACATTAATCCTAACCTCCAGAAATCGTTTCTTATCGAGTTTCTATTGATTCAAAGAAGGAAGAGAATGGTTGAAGTTTGATTTTGTTTAATAATTACTAATCTATCGATTTCCATATTTATGCTTGAGGTTTGATGCATACCGGATGAAATTTGGGAAGAAGAACAAAAGCTGGAAATCTTCGAAGGAGGAAGACGATGTGGTTCGGTGGGTTTTGAATTTAGGGTAGGTGGGGTTATCTAATTTGTTTATTGAATTGTGTTTTCCATAAATAATTTATATTGTTTAAATAGTTTTATATTAATACAATTAAAAATATTAAAATTATTTAAATATATATTTAATCTATGTTATTTATAATTATTACATGGTAGAAATATTAAATCTCATGTTAAGGTAATTTAGTCATTTTAATAGTTTTGTCATGTTCTGTCAGTTTTTCTTCTAGTCATACCAAACGTAGGACAGACAATTAGTCTTGTCCTGTTCAGTCCAGTCCAGTCCCGTCCAGCCCTGTTCAGTCCCGTCCCATCCAGTATGCGTACCAAACACACCCATAAAGATGGGGTTAGGATTACCCTACTTCTAATATAAAGGGACGACATGTGTAATTTTCCTGTATAGATTAGAGTTGTCGCATTAAAACTTATCTATATATATCATTCAACTTATGCTTTCTTTTATCTTAGGGGCTGTTTGTTTTTTAAGAGATCTAAAGTCTGAAGTCTAATTTCATATATGAAAAGTAAGAGATGGTGCTGAAGTCTGAAATCTAAACATACAACACTATTTGATTTTTTAACCCCTGAAATCTGAATCTGCAACTACAAGACTTTTTTTTTCTATCTGACTAATAATAATAAAAAATAAAAACCCTCAGTTGGAAAAAAATTAAAAATTCATCTTGACAAAACAGCAAGAATCAAGAACTTAATATACACTACCCCCCATTAATTCCCTTTCCATACAACACGAATTAGAAAAACCCCAAATCACCCAAATCGATGATTCCAAAAATAAAGGGTTTCAAAATTAGGAAATTACCTCATATACTGGTAGATTTGTTGAAGAAAATGGAAAGGAAAGCAAAGGTAGAAGGTAAAGCGATCAGATCAAATAATGGGACCTAGTGATATGAGTGAGATCCTGAGAAATTTGAAGATTAAAGGGTTTTCCTGCACCACTTCATCCCTTTTCTATCTTTGCTTTTCCGAAAGTTTTCTTCTTGTTCATCTTCAAAGGTGGTGGAAGTTTTGGACGGAGAAGAGCGGCGGTGCAACGGAGGTTTTGGGCGAAGAAGAGGGTTGGGCGGTGAAAAGCAGCGACGGGAGGCGGCGGAGAAGGGCGGTGACGGGGGCGGCAGAGAAGAGGGTCGGGTGGAGAAGAGCGGCGACCGGCGGCAACAGCGGAGGTTTCTGGTGACGTAAGTCGTAAAGTTTGGGGTTGGAACAGAAGTGATAGGATGAGAAGAAAGTGTTTTCAGATGGTTTGGTACCACTTTTTGTTTCCGAGCAATTTCAGTGTTAGGTGGGTCTGAAGTCTAAAAAAAACAAACAGTCTAAAACTCAAAGAGTCTGACCGAATCAGACTTCAGTACTTTTCAGTGGAGATATTTAAAAACGAAACAGACCCTTATTCTCTAATAAAAGTCATATGAAATGTAATAAAAATATAAATAATGAATTGTTTACAAATTATTCTACAATTTCAAGACGAAAATAACAAAATTGCCAATCCTAGAGATCTAGCATGACATCTTTTGTTGGAAATGCCATCATGCAGGGTGATAGCATCATCATGCATAAATAAAAATATAAACAATATGTGTATCAAAAACAATAACAACAAAAAACTAAATGTAAAATACAAGTGATAAAATAGGCATATTTGGAGAAGGATGGCAAAATTGAATCAAGATACATACTTTTCTATTGAAGTTCTCTACCACCATTTGTGCATCGTATGGAGTCTACGATCACACTTCTTAATTGTTCTTGAACAAAAAAGTGAATCCTGATAAGGTGCCTCTAAAAGTTTTAGAGAATGACTCGCTTGAGGAGTCTTTGTGTATTCCATTGCATAAATAGAGAATATCAAAATAGGAAACAAATTACAACCGAATATCTCCTATAATTATAAAATCATTGTGATTTGTATATCTTTGTAAATCCCCTAATTATAGGAGATATTCAGTTGTAATTTGTTTCCTATTTTGATATTCAGTTGGGGGTTAGAGAGAACATGTGTACATAAGCAATTGTAATAGTTGGGGGTTTTGGGCTTCCAAATTGCTTATGTACACATGTTCTCTCTAACCCCCAACTATTACAATTGACATTCAAGTCCCTACACCTGTAGTTACACAACCAACCCACATTAATTTAAATCTTAACGAATCCCGTTAAATAACTAACTTTGGAAAATGGGGAGTTACATTTTATTTGCAACAAAAATGTTTAGTAAAAAGTTGCAATTCAAATCAGTGTGTATTAATGCTACCATGGAGCAATTTGAAGGTGTAATAAAGTATTTTGAGAAGTATGGATTGAAGGGCTTGCATCTAGTATGAATACCGCTAAAGAATAGCATGTGAAATGAACATAGATCCTACATTTTGAATTAAGCATGGAGAAGAAATGCAAAGATCGAAAGAGGAGAACTTTAGAATTTATTATTTCTAACCATTGTGGATATGGTAATTTCTTTGTTGAATAATAGATTTGAGCAACTACATATATTTGAAAGCATATTTGGATTCTTATTTTATTCGGATAAATAAAGTCTTTGGATGAGAATGAATTGATGAAATGTTGTACTAATTTTGGTGATACTTTTATTGGGAAATTGACCTTAATATTTCCCCAACAACCCAAGACAATGAACAAATATAAAGATAAATAAAAGGCAAAGAAGAAGACAAGAACTTAGGTGGAAACTCCAAAATCGAAGAAAAACCACGGGCCTCCAGAGGAAAAATCCACTATATGAAAAACTGTTACAATCACACAACTATAATCTCTCAAGCCTCACCCAATAACACCTACACTCTCAAATATTTAACTCACAACTTTCTACTCTCTAAAACAAGAGACCAAGAAAGAAAGAATAAAATACTTATAGTGTATTTTATTGGGATGCTTTAAAACCAAAGCCTTGGACCTCTTTTTATAGGCTTAAAGTCCTTCTTCACCTTCATTGTTCCACCGATGTGGGACAAATCTCCAAGATACTTCTTTCATTTTAGCCAAAATTCCCAACAAACTCCACATTGGCTAAATAAAAGAAAGTCTTCACTGTGACACCGACAACCATTGTCTGAACCAACAATCATAATTCTCAAAACAGAGAACTATCATACTCATAAAAGAGTATCACCACTAACAATAATCCACTCTAAGAATTTTACCTTGGCACATGTCGAACCACTTGCTGAAAATTTTATGGTGCAACTTCCTCGTTTGGTTTACCTGGAAGTTCATCAGCCATCGACATAATCTCCACCACACACCTTGCATCCTTGCCAAACCAAAGCACATGTGTAAATACGTGGAACCGCTAACATAAACACATCTTTTTTCCATGGTAAAACGGACATACCATGAGAATGTTTTCTTCAATTCTCAACAGAATTCATCGTCCCCCATGAGAATGGAGACACTGTTCAGCATTCAAATTGGAGCCTTTTGTTGAGCCCACTCCACCTGGACAATTGCTCTTGACATGCCCAGACTACCTTCATTATTCCATCAAATCTCTACATCAAACCTCATTGCACTTGAAAACTTTGACATCGTATCAACGCCTCAAAAAAAGAAAATTTGTTTCTGATGTGTAGGGTCAGACAAAGCTGCAACCACAAAGCATACTAAGAATCCCTTAACCCGAGACCTCCTTCAATACGACAAAGAGATAATTCTTTTCTGACGTGGAAGCTCAGACAAAGCTACAACCACAGAGCATACTAAGAACTCTCTAACCGAGAGCTCTAATACCAATTGTTGGGAAATTAGCCTCAATATTTCCCCAACAACCCAAGGCAATGAACATATATAGAGATAAATAAAAGACAAAGAAGAAGACAAGAACTTACGCGGAAACTCCAAAACCGGAGAAAAACCACGGGCCTCCAGAGAAAAAATCCACTATGTAAAAAATTGTTACAATCACACAGCTCTAATCTCTTAAGCCTCACCCAATAACACCCACACTCTCAAATATTTAATTCACAACTTTCTACTCTCTAAAACAAGAAACCAAGAAAGAAATAATAAAAATACTTAAAGTATATTTTATTGGGGGGCTTCTAAACCAAAGCCTTAGGCCTTATTTTATAGGCTTGAAGTCCCTCTTCATCTTCATTTTTCCACCGATGTGGGACAAATCTCCATGTCATTTCTTTCATTTTAGCCAAAATTCCCAACAACTTTTTCTCATAACAATATGGCGGATGTTGATGTAAATGATTTGTATTCTGAATTAAAGGTATTGCAAGTGACTTTGCCATCTAAATCAATGTCGGCAATTGAAATTCTAGATTTTATCAATGTTGTAGATTGTTATCCTAATGTTTCAGTTGTTTATCGAATTATGTTAACGGTACCTGTGACCGTCGTGTTTGCCGAAAGGAGTGTTTTGAAGTTGAAATTGTAACATCTCAAATCATTTTTCACCATATTTAACGAATAATAAACGGAAATTTAACAAAAGTAACCATTACAGCGGAATTTGTCCAAAAAGATAACTTTTATAACTTTAAAGGTTTAAATTGCATTCAAAAGACATTTAACCCAAAATTCTCAAAACAAGGTTCATCACACATAATTGTATTTCAAAAACCATAATTCAAAGTTTAACAAAGTCTATCATTCTTTTATTCCAACTGAACTGAGCTCTGGAGTGATCGAAACTTCAAGCCAACCCTTTTCCCTTATCCTTTCCAAACGGACCTGCATTTAAGGGAAAACCACAACGGGTTAAGCTTTCGCTTAGTGAGCACAAACCACAAACACACAACAATATATCAAAAACCACAACGTAAAGAGTACTAAGCATGTTATCACAAATGTCCTTACGGCACCTGATGCGGTAATTATCGTATATAAAAAACGACACAAGTTTTAACCTCTAAAGCCTAACCACTGTTACCACATTTACAAGCAAGCGTACCTGATCATGAGTAATATAGTGTAGGAAAGTCCAGGTATCGTATCTACCACTGGGAACGGTCAAGTTATGTAGACTGATAATCTTAGCTAGTTTAATTAATCTAAAGCTATGGGGGGTTTTTAGGAAAATGGTTTGAGTAATTAAAAGACAACTAATTTAATAACTAATTAACTAATAAGCAAAAGACAACTTATTTAAACTTTATAAGAAGAAAACAGTAGTACTTATCATGGTATAACGACTGCCCAAGTGGATGATTTAACTTTGCCAAAGGTATGGTTGTATTGGTTATTGTAGGAATTTAAGTCTGGGACACCCTAACATGCGAAGATTACGGTTGTCAACTAGGTTGGTCTTCCTAGTCCTAATACATAGACTGTTTGTCAGGCAATCTAGTACCAGTCACCCAATTCTATCATTATTGCACGGAATTCTACTATCTGGCTGCTCTCGGTCCGAGCTAACCACCTAACACAACTCTCCGGGTTTCCGAAGGGAAGGTCAAGAAAGGTTGATTAACCTATCGGAGTCTATCTATCTAGGTCAAACAGATACACCCAACCAATGAATTCAAATATCCATACAATACGAATCAAACCGGAACCATAAACGACATTTAACAAACCAATAACAAACCAATAATCAATTAAATTATAAAAACACCATCCACAAGGTTCATCTACCACAATAAGTACCACAAAAGAACTACTCACTAATCATAACTAAAACAGCAAAAACCAAAATAGAGACAGACATTATACCGACCTTACAGCAACAAATGATCGAAAACCAAACCGGTAACGTATCGGCACAACTCTCTCTCTCTCTTACTAATTGACCACTGAATAAAAGATGATTGCTTCCTTAAAGATAAGATGATCTCTGGACTGAAGGAGGAGGATTGTATTTAAAAGGCAATTCGGAGCTAGTTTCGCGATCGCTAGGCGGCAGTCTCGCGGCGCAAGACACTTAAACCAACCCTAATTTTCCTTTTTTGGCAAGTTCTGGAATCTTCCGTCAAGGGTCATTGCCTACTTCGCGGCGCGAGAATCTTCAGAGTCGACGCGAAGTTAGTGAAAAACATGATCATTCTAGAAATTACACACTTCGCGGCGCCAAACTTAAATCTTCGCGAACGCCAAAAGCTCACTGAGTTGAGTTTGTCCAATTTTCATGCTTTTTTGCCTTTTTCGTACTTTTCTGTTCCACGGCCTCCAAAACCTACAAAAGTGAGAATCAGCCCAAAATGTGAGTAATTAGATCAGAAATGGGTGAGAAACGGGATAAAATCAGACAATTAAGTACAACCAAAGCATGTATAATTTTGGTGTTATCAAAATCCCCACACTTAAGCTTTGATTGTCCTCAATCAAAAGACTGAAAGATAAGAGAAATAACGCCAAAATTATCTCCACCCAGGATCATCCAAGAAAACAAAGAATACTCACACAGTCAAACATAAGAACAAGATATATCAAGCAATCGGATACCAAGATCAACCTTTTACCCTCACAAAATATGAATGACAATTCAAAGTGTATCTCTCGGGGGTAAAAGTGTATATATGATAAGTGATCACACCAATACTCGACTAATCCCCGCATGCATAAGCTTGCCACCAAATCTAATCTCCACCACTGAGAAGTTGTCAACCGTCAAGAGGACTTTAGGGTTGTAATGTTAGACTAAGGGTAAAGGGTAGGATAAAGGATATATATAGGTGACTAAGATTGCAACAAAAACTCAAGAAACTCAATCAGTAATGATCCAATACTTTTAAGAAAAATCTGACTTTTGGAATTATGCACTTTTCTTCAGGGATGAGCTTTTTTCTTTCTTTTAGCATCGACCTAAGCATATTGCTTATTTGTGGCTCGAATTTCTTTATTTTCTTTTCTTTTGCTCATTCTCTTCTCTTTAACCTTGACCCTTTTCTTTTGATATTTCTTTCTTTCTTTTCTTTTTGAGTCATCACTCTCTTTTCTTTTCTTTTTCCACTCAAAATCAATCCCTTTTTATTTGTCAGATATGAAAAATATGGATCACAACATCTCAAGTTCTCAAATTTAAGTCACGGCCAAAAGATAGATAAAAAGAATAGGCTAAAGGATATATGGTAATGTGGGTAAAGAAATGAAAGGCTAAGGCTAAAAAATGGTTTCAAGGGTTAAAGTGTTAAAAGTGAACACTTTCAAAATTTTCGGCTAGGCAAATTAAATAACCTTAAGATGAGGTTATCTAACGAAGGCTAAAAGGGTTAGAAACGAAGGCCTCTATCAGTGCAATGGTGATAAATACTTCTCTTATGTGGTCTCAACAAGCATTCAAAGCGACAAGTTCTACCTTGGGTCAAAGTCGGTATTCCTCACGAAATGATAAACAATTAGGCTCAATCTCTCAAAGGAATAGGGTGAGGCACTCATGGTAATTGGTATTCCAAGGCATCCTTTTACTCAAATAATCTCATTAGTGTTCTCCTATACAAGCAACTAAGTTCCAAAAACAATCTCAGATTTCGAAAAAATTGGGGTCAAGTCTCAAAGCTTTCAAAAATTTGAAAAACGACAATTCAAAAAGCAAAAAGTGAACCCATTTAAACAGATAAGTCTACATAACCCCCTCCCCACACTTAAAATTTGCAGTATCCTCAATGCAACAATCAAAACAATTAAGGAGTAATTGGGAAAAAAGAGAAACTTCCCGGGTTATGTGACGTGATCTGATCTAAGAGAGAGTACTCCAGAATCATGCTTGGTGCAAGATCATAAACTGCTTTATCTATTTCCAAAAAGAAAAAGAAAAAGTAAAAAGAACAAAATAAAAATAAACCAAACTAAGCAAACAATTAAAAGTTTAACCTACGCAATCCAAACAAAAATAAAAGAAGTTCAACCAAACCAAACCAAACAGTTAAAAGTTCAAAGTAAAGTACAACCTAATCGAATCAAATAAAACCGATCAATTGCGGTTTTCGAAGGCCCATTCATCATAGGACGAGTAACCAGCTGGAGCGTCGTCACCATCACGCCACACGGGATGAGGTTCAAAAGTAGCCGAGGAAGCATGTCCTATGCTCTCAAAGTACTTGTTCATTGACGCGGTGACCCACGACAATTCCTGGCGAACACCGTACATGTCATATGAAATCCGATCGAGTCGCTCCATGATATCATGATGTTCGCTTACCAACTATTCCGATAACTCTTGAATAGCTCCGCGAATAGACCCCGATCCTTGCGGTTCACTAGACCCGCTTCGTTGACGTTGTTGACTTGGTGGCGGTGGGTGGCTCGATTGCCCCGGGAAGGTTGGTTGAGGTGGTGAAGTAGCCATACCGATCGGTCCCTCATGAGATGCGGTATCCCCAACCCAAACAAAAGTACCCCTTTGCGGACCCGGTGCTAGTAGCTTCATCGAACGAAAGAGAACCTTATCGAGAATTCCCAAAGGAGACAACTTGGTGAGAGTCGCACAAACTTCCGGCGTAAGGGCTCCTAATTTCTCCACTATAACCGTAATGAAATGTCCTTCACAAAGACCCGTTTCGGCCTTATCATGCACCTCGGTTGTGTTTAAGAACATTTGTGCCATCACAAAAGCAAGATTCGTGATTGCATTTCGATCAACCAACCGTGAAAGAAGCCAAAGATCACCCTCCGGTACCTTCTCCTTGATAGCCTTTCGGTAAGCAAGTGAATGAACTAACATCCGATGGAGAAGGCGATGTTCGGGTAGGATGATAGAACTCTCCTTGGTGTTGGATTGTTGATAAGATCCCAATCCAATAGTCGACCAAAACTCCGCACCCGAGAATTCGGCGCTAGGCTCACAAGCACCATTAAGGAAGTAGTGACAAAAGTAGTCCGATCTTGCCTGAGAAGCTGTGAAGAGACCGAGCAAAACCCCAAATCGTGGAAGTGTAACAAAGTGCCATTCCCCAAGTAAGCGGAATTTTACACACACACCATCGAATTTGTCTTCATTGAAAGCCTCCAAATCGAACTCAAATGTGGCCAAAAACTCCAACACGAACTCAAAGTAAATCGGTTCGTTAGTTTTTAGAACTTTCTCCCAATCATTGCTTACGAAAAGAACAACGCCAAATTGATCACGAAACTCCCTTCTCAAAAGGTCCGAAAGTCGATCTCCAAACCCAATTTCATCAACAAAGCTCAAATCCACTACCGAGCCAATTTCAATTTCTCGCTTCTTTAATCGGCCAAGCTCAATCATCAAGGACATCTTCTCGCTTTGTGGGATGTTATCGGAATCAAAAGACAAGCAAGGATGGTCCCGAACATTGCGAGAAGAGGAAGCTCTCCACAAAAGCAAAATCAACGTATATCATTCAAAACAATGCTTATAATCTCTCTTCCCTACACTTGAGTTAAAACATATCACATAATCATAAAGCTAAAAACAACTCAAGTGTGTATATTCAAATAAATCAAGGCAAGAAACATTCCTCTCATACATATTAAAGAAACCCTAACCAAAGAATCCCCTTTTTGGGTACATTCACAATTTAACCAACTAGGGCTTGCAAGGATCTTCAAATTAAAGCATTTAGAGAGAAATCACATACCTTTGACGCCATGGAATCGTAGGATGGTAAGAGGATTGTAGAGAAAAACCAAAGGGAAGGGGAGAAAAACTGAAAATAGGGTTTTAGAATTTGAATTTAAACCTCTCGTTCCGAACTTCGCGTCGCGAAGTCAGAGATCTCGCGTCGCGAAGTCGAAATTATTGCACTATTTTCAGATTTTCGCTCCTTCACGATCGCGAAAACTGATATTTGGCGATCGCAAAAATGCCTTGACAAAGAGAACTTACCTTGCTCCGCAACTTCGCTCCGCGAAAGTTATATTTTGCGATCACAAAAATGCTTCTTGTTTAGCCTTTTCCGAATTTTGATCGGGTTGTGAATTCCTTTGACTAATATTGCAAAATTGATTAGAAAACAAACAAAAACACAAATAACTAAGAAAAACATGGGTTGCCTCCCGAGAAGCGCTTGTTTTTGTAACGAGTCTCGAGCCTGACTCGGGAGAACAACTAGGTAATAGGTTTTTCAGAAAGATGACAAACCTCTCCATTTCTTACGGGGTCGTCTTTATGGTAGAGTTTTAATCTATGGCCATTTACCTTGAATGGTCCTCTTTCGGTCATTAGGTCGACATACCCGGAGGGATATGCTTTCAAAACAATGTAAGGACCTATCCACCGTGACTTTAACTTACCGGGGGAGAATTTGAAACGAGTTTGATACATTAGTACCTTGTCTCCCTCTTTGAACACCTTTACCTCCTTTAGATGCGCATCGTGCCATTTCTTTCGCTGTTCCTTGTAGATCTTCGAGTTCTCATACGCAAGAGATCTGAGTTCCTCCAACTCATGCAAGTTTATTAATCGTTCCTTCCCACTTGCGATGTCATCCAAATGAACCTTTTTTAGCGTCCATAGTGCTTTGTACTCGAATTCGAATGGTAGGTGACATGCTTTTCCATAAAGCATCCGGTATGGGGTGCTTCCAATCGGCGTCTTGTAAGCCGTACGATATGCCCATAATGCATCCTCAAGCTTTTGCAACCATATCTTCGGGTTGTTATCAACTATCTTCTCCAAGATCCGTTTCAAGGCCCGATTGGTTTCCGCTTGTCCGTTTGCTTGCGGATGATAAGCGGTTGAGAACCGATGATGTATCCCATACCTTTTGAGGGTCTTTTCCAAGAGGTAATTTGCAAAGTGAGTTCCTCTATCGCTTATGATCGCCTTTGGACACCCGTACCTACACACAAGAGATTTCACGAAGTCAACGACTACCCGGACATCATTTGTGGGTGAAGCTTTTGCTTCGGCCCATTTGGAGACATAGTCAACTGACACAAGGATGCATTTGTTGCCTTTGGAATCAGGGAAGGGTCCCATGAAATCGATTCCCCAAACATCAAACACTTCGCTAACGGAGATGCTCTGTTGAGGCATCTCATCTTTCTTTGTGATATTGCCCGCCCTTTGACAGGCATCACAAGATTTTATTAGCGCGTGAGCATCCTTGAAAATCATAGGCCAATAAAATCCTGATTCGAGGACTTTTCTGGCAGTGAGGTTGGCTCCAAAATGGCCTCCCGTGGGGCCTTTATGACAATTATTGAGAATGTCCCAAGCAGCAGGGCCTGAGACACATCGACGGGGCATCCTATCGGGTCCTATTCTAAATAAGTGGGGCTTGAACCAAAAGTAATGCTTTAAGTCTAAGAAAACTTACCTTTTTGTTGATGATTCATACCTTTAACGAGAACACCGGTGGCAAGATAGTTTGCGAAATCTGCATACCAAGGTATAGTGTCCTCTCCTACGGTCTTAATCATGTTGAGGTCCTCATCGGGGAATTTATCCCTAATGACTTCTATGCCCCCGAAATCCATGTCTGGATTCTCCAAGCGAGACAAATAATCAGCAGCCAAATTTTCGGCGCCTTTCTTATCTCTTACCTATATATCAAACTCTTGTAACAGAAGTATCCATCGTATGAGTCTGGGCTTAGCATCAGGCTTAGCAAAGAGGTAGTTAAGGGCAGAGTGATCGGTATACACTATGATTTTGGACAACACAAGATAGGATCGGAACTTCTCAATGGCAAAGACGACCGTTAGAAGCTCTTTTTCGGTCGTGGTGTAGTTTTCTTGGGCATCATTAAGAGTTCGACTCGCATAGCAAATTGAAAATGATTGTTTATACGCTGCCCAAGAACTGCACCAACGGCATAATCACTCGCATCGCACATAATCTCAAAAGGTTGATCCCAATCAGGTGGAACCATAATAGGGGCGTTCGTCAAATGATGTTTTAAGGTTTCAAACGCAGATATGCAATTCTCATCAAAGATGAAAGGTGCATCCTTTTCAAGAAATTTCGTTAGAGGTCGGGTTATTTTTGAAAAATCTTTAATAAATCTCCTATAGAACCCGGCATGACCTAAGAAACTTCGAACCCCTTTTATGTTTGTAGGTGGAGGAAGCTTCGATATGGTGTCTATCTTGGCTTTATCCACTTCCAAATCGTCTTTTGAGATTTTGTGCCCAAGAACTATACCTTCTCTTACCATGAAGTGGCATTTCTCCCAATTGAGAACCAAATGAGACTCCTCGCAACGAGCTAAGACCCTGTCTAAGCTGTTTAAACAATCATCAAAAGAGTTACCGAAGACAGAGAAATCATCCATAAAGACCTCCATACAATCCTCTATCATGTCCTGAAAAATGGCAGTCATGCATCGCTGAAAAGTAGCGGGTGCATTGCACAACCCAAAAGGCATACGCCTATAAGCAAATGTTCCAAAGGGACAGGTAAAGGTCGCTTTCTCTTGGTCCTCGGGATCAATGGGAATTTGAAAATATCCCGAAAACCCATCTAGAAAGTAATAATACTCATTTCCCGCCAATCGTTCAAGCATTTGGTCTATGAAGGGCAGAGGGAAATGGTCTTTTCTAGTGGCATCATTCAGCTTCCTATAATCTATGCAAACTCTCCACCCGGTGACAGTACGGGTGGGCACTAACTCATTGTTATCATTTGTGACAACGGTGAGTCCTCCCTTTTTGGGAACCACCTGAACAGGGCTCACCCATGGACTATCAGAAATGGGGTAGATGATCCCGGTATCAAGTAGCCTGATAACCTCTTTTTTTACAATCTCTTGCATTTTCGGATTAAGCCTTCTTTGCTTTTGCACACACGGTTTAAAATTATCCTCCATTAAAATTTTATGCGTACAAAAAGAAGGACTTATTCCGGGAATGTCCGAGATTTTCCAAGCTAAAGCCTTTTTGTGCTTTTTCAAAACCGCAATAAGCTTTTCTTTTTCATTGGCTGTTAGCAAGGCAGAAATGATTACGGGGAGAGAGTTGTTACCTTCAAGAAATTGGTACTCGAGGTGCTCGGGAAGGTCTTTCAATTCCAAATTTGGCGGTTCCTCCAAAGAGGTTTTCACCCTAACTTTATCTTCCTGCTTTAGCTCCTCGAATTCCTCTTCTTCTCCCCCATGGCTTCATCCTTTCCTTTCTCGATGGAGAAGCTTTCTTCCGATTCACCTGATTCAACAAGATGATCATTAAGCTCTATTTCAAAAGGTTCGGTGAAATCATCCACATTGCCTAGGTTATTTATAGATTCATCACAGTCTAGGGTCCCATCAATGGAGAAACTGATTCGATCTTCGCCAATTCCTAGACTAAGTTCTCTTTCGGCGACATGGATAATGGCACTGGCCGTGTTGAGAAATGGACGGCCAAGGATTAGAGGAAATTTAACCTCGTCCTTTATGTCCAAGATCACAAAATCAGCGGGGAACACAAACTTGTTTACCCGCACTATGACATCCTCAGCTACTCCTACAGGGTATTTTATGGATCTATCGGCTAGTTATATGGTCATTCGTGTGCTTTTTAAATCCTTTAATCCAAGTCTTTGGTAAAAGGACAAGGGCATTAGGTTTATACTAGCTCCTAGATCCACTAAGGCCCTACATGGAACATTTTTACCAAAATAACAAGGGATAGTAAAACTCCTTGGATCACCCTTTTTGGGGGTGTCGGAAAGTATGGCTGAGCATTCTGCATTTAGAAATGCTATTTCTTTTGCTCCCGTTCTTGCTTTGTTAGCCACCAATTTCTTGAGAAATCTCACATAATTTGGCACACCTGCAATGAAGTCCACAAGAGGCACATCAATATGTACTTGTTTTATCAATTCAATAAACTTACGATACTGGGCCTCTTTTTTTTTCTTTTCGCAATCGTGCAGGATATGGTACTCGTGTAGGCACATGTGGTGTTGCAGACTCCTTTGGCCTGACTGTTTCCTCCCTGACTTCTTTTGTCGGGTGTGATGGTAATTCGACCTCCGACTCGACAACCTGCAAATTAGGAATTTGGTCAGTTTGGGGCATAGGTGGTCCTACAACTACCTTACCTCCTCTCGTGGTGTTAAACACTTCAGCCTGTTCGTCTATTTCCACATGGGGAAATGCCTCCTTGACATCTCGGAGGAATTGGTCCGTGCCCTTATGTATTCCTGCAATAAAGCTTACGAACTCTTGAATTTGTTGTTCAACGTCCGTACTCATCTTTCCCTGTTCTGGTGAAAACTGACGGAACAGTTGTTCGATTATTCCGCTGCGTGACTCAGGTTGCGAAAGAGGAGTTGGATCCCAAGTACAGGGTTCCATTGGGTGAGCGTGCCTGCATTTTGTGCATTGGATTGGCGGCTCACCGGATGATGAAATCTCATTTAGCTGCGCCGATTGGCCCTCCTCTTATGTGTCTTCCTCATCAGTGGACCAATCCAGATAATGTGCCTCCAAATCGTCTAAGAGTTTACGTGCTTCTTTAGTTGTCTTATAAGGAAAGATACCTCCACAAGATGAGTCTAACCATAATCGAGAATCGTTAGTTAATCTGGCATAAAAAATATTCATCATCTCAACATCATCATCAATACCATGGTTTGGAAGCGTTAAGAATAAATCCTTATACCTTTCCCAAGCTTTCACGAGGTTGTCTTTTCCTTGTTTAAAGTTTCGAATTTCAGCTTTTATTTTATTTACCTTGGAAATGGGAAAGTATCTTGACAAAAAGGCGGATTTTAAATCGTCCCAGGTCGTGATGGATCCTGGGGTTAGTCTTTTAAACCAGTCTTTTGCCTTATTTGTCAAGGCAAAGGAAAATATTCGAAGTTTTACCCCATCTTCCTTAGTACTGAATAGATCACAGACGTCGTCGAACGCTTTGAGATGTTGATATGGATTTCCACTTGGTTCTCCGTCAAACGATATAGTGCGGATCATATTGATCAGACCCTTGCTGATCTCCACCATCTTATCATCTGTCTTTTTGATTGCGGATCTCGAGGTGAATTGCACTTTAGATCGCTTCCCCCACATGGGTTGATCGTCTGCCATCCTGACAACTCAACAAACAATTAAAACGTACCTGTTCAAAATAACTTGCAAGGGATGGAATCCCTCAAGGATCGATTAACAAAACTAACAAAGACTAAAAATCTAACAACTACCGTTCCCCGGCAACGGCGCCAAAAACTTGATGCGGTAATTATCGTATATAAAAAGCGACACAAGTTTTAACATCTAAAGCCTAACCACTGTTACCAAATTTACAGGCAAGCGTACCTGATTGTGAGTAATATAGTGTAGGAAAGTCCAGGTATCGTATCTACCACTGGGAACGGTCAAGTTATGTAGACTAATAATCTTAGCTAGTTTAATTAATCTAAAGCTATGGGGGGTTTTTAGGAAAATGGTTTGAGTAATTAAAAGACAACTAATTTAATAACTAATTAACTAAGAAGCAAAAGACAACTTATTTAAATTTTATAAGAAGAAAACAGTAGTACTTATCATGGTATAACGACTCCCCAAGTGGATGATTTTGTTGGGTTTTTTGTGGGTATCCTCGAATCAAACTGACTCGAGGATTATCTCAGATCTATCAAAACCTCGCTGGTTTGATATATCTCATAGGTTAATCAAACTGATAAAACCTGTGTGATCAAAACACGCTGTTTTGATCTTGTTTGTGCGGAAGCGATAAAAGCTAAAAACCCATTAAGCCTAATGATCTTTTAATCGTTATAGTTTAATCCTATTAATTTGGTTTAGATCAATTTACCTGGTTGCTTGAGAATAGATCCACCAATGATCGACCAGCGAACGTTCCTCTAGCAGAACTGTGAAACCCGAATAACCGAAAAACTGGAATCCGACCCGGGGGGGGGGGGTGTGCGCCGGTTTGGAGAGAGAGGAGTGGGGAGACAGAAAACTGATTTTCTCAACTGAAAAACCTTAATGTTTCTTAACCCATAGGCCTTTATTTATATGGGAAAAATACAACAGTTTGAATGAGATTCAGCTTCCATATTATAATTATCTCAAATTCATTCCTTTTATAAACTGGAAAAGAATTTGCCTATGATAATTATGATTTATATATTTATCTAATATATAAAATCTTATTAATTAACTATTATATATTTATTTGCCTAATAAATATATAATATCCTAATTAATTAATAATCCTCCAACTTTGGTAATTCTGACTGTAATTACCCAATAGATTTATAATACACTATTATAAATCCTAACTCTCCATTTCGGGGTTTCATCTAACTTGTTCGACTTATAGGTCCTCACAGGTGTGACCCTCAAGTGTCTTGTAACATTGGATGTATAATCACTTGGTTTGTCAACTCTGCACATAATTCCTAACAGACTCCCACTTGTGCAAGTTGGCAATACCACCTTTGACTATACGGACCTAAGGAGGCCCCTAGACAGGCACTTAGGCTGACCAGGTTACAAGAACTCTTATACCCAGACTGGTGATATTTAAACATTCCGTGAGGAACTTGGTATCTATGAAACTACTGTTCATTGATTGGGTATATCTTGGCTTTTCCCTTTGCATCGCGATATTTCATCTGTGAGTATGAGCTTGGAAAGTGTCAACTCTAAATACTCAAGATTCTGTTCTCTTGATTATCTGACTTTCACTGATAGGTAAACGACAAAGAACTAATCAGTTCGTTTGGGCATGGCCATGCACTTCATCAGTATACTTAGTCAGTCAAGATGGGCCCAGAAATATCTCTCTTCTGAGAAGAGGTGCAAATCCCATCTTGCATATCTGCCTTTGACACCATGGCTTCCGCTGAATCTAGTTACACCCTTTATAGCCACCCTGTTACGGCGTAGCGGTTGAGTGTACTAAGAATTCAGTAGTCCTCATGATATCAAATCAGATACCTCAGGTGATAGGGACAACCACTGTGAGATTCACTTATGACTTTATTCCAAGAAGTAATCTCAACCACGGATCACGTCCGATATTTGCTACTCTATCAAATATCTGTGCAACTTTTAGTCTACAACACTTGTAGCTGTTATTCAGCAACTGATCATAACTACCTAAAAGTTCACAATGACTTTAACGCCTTATCATGCTCCCACAATGATAAGTTGTCACGGACAGATTTTGAATGAAAAAATCGGAGACTGATTTCATTCCTGGATATATTAAAACATGCAAAAAATGTGAAAGTGATAAAGAAATCAATCTTGTATAGTCCATATTACACGCTGTAATAATAACAAGATTGAATGTCTTTTCTTTAATAACTTTCATGATATCTATTTAACGTTTGTTAGATACTGGTCTAAAATAAAGTATCACCTTTCTTTAGTTTAAACCCTTTGATTAAAGTTTACCATTTTAATCAAAGTGATAACCAAAAATACAAGTCGGTTTATACGATCTACTTGTATCTGCTAATTATTGTTCTGCAAACACCTTATAAAAACAATAACTAGACTTTTATCATATTCCATGAACTCGGAGACCTGGACTAACTTCCAGTTCCTGAATATGTAAAACTGCAACTTTCCTTAGTTGCTGTGTAGATGAATGATTTCTACCTGAAATCTGATTCCATTTGCAATACTGGCAAATCTACTGGAATGCTATATTTTTAATCCATCACTTTAATTATTGATTTTTAAGTCAGTTACGACCTTTGTTTCATGGGTCTTGAAACTTTTATCCTTTTAACTAAAAAGGGTAAATGAATTCTTGTCCTATCTGGATTTGTGAATTCAGAGATATATCAATAATTATATCTTTTATTCTTTTGTCTCAGACTAGATAGAGAATAAATTGGGCTCCCACTTACTTGCATAAAAACTAACTATTACTCAAAATTTACTATTGACTTAGTCAAAACTTTGATTAGTCAATCCTAATTTCAAGTAATGAACTTTGAGAATTTTCCTTTTTATGAAACTCAACTGGATTTGGTCAAATCCTAATTCCAAACCTTGGAATCCTTCTAGTTTCATAAATACTGTTATTAACGCCATCTAAGTTAATATCCTAAATTCTCCTTTTAAAACATTTGAATAAAACTTGATCAAACTTGATTACTTAATCCTGAGAATTTCTTTTTATAAAACTTAACTGGATTTGTTCAAATCCTAATTCCAGAACTTGGAATCTTTCTAGTTTTATAAATGCTGTTATTAACGCTATCTGAGTTAATATCTTAAATTCTCCCTTTTTGATCACAAAACTATTATTCATAAATGTTTTATTCTCAAAACACATTCCTATAGAATCTCGTGTGTTTTGATAGTTTTTATACAAATTACTTCAATTTCATTAAAGTAATTATAACAGGCATCAACTAGGATCATACAGATATAAGAATATCAGGCACAATCAGATATTTCTATCTCAAGACAATAACTTTTGAAAATAAAACCATGAAATTATAAAATATAATTATCCCAAAAATGTTTAAAACATAAACCCCCAAAAATTAACTATTTTAAAACTATAAATTCAAAAAAAATGTCTTGACTTGAATCATCTCGTACTTAAGATCCTCGGCAACTCCTGGGCACTTCACTTCATTTCTGACCTCCTGCAATAATCATTTGCTCTAGGTATCAGTATACTTGTAAGCTAACAAGTAAGAAGTGACAAAACAAAGCAATCATAAATTTTCTGAGGTTTACATACCTGCTTCATGACGCTTAGGGCAGTTTTGCCTCCAATGACCGATCTCATTGCATATAAAGCAGCGATTCTCGGTCCTAGCTTTGTTTGGCTTAACCTTCTTGCCCTTGCCCTTGCCCTTGCCTTTCTTGGGTGCACTCTGGATGGCCTGGACTGGTCCTTTTCCCTTGCTGGTGCTAGCATGCCCATTTTTCTTTTTAACCCCTCCGTCTTTTACCATCAAGACATCCTTTGTCTTGTTCTTGTTCCCCATATTTAATTCAGCTGTCTTGAGCATGGAGTGCAATTCTGCTATTGTTTTCTCCATGTTGTTCATGTTGTAGTTGACTACAAAGGGCCTGTAGTCTTCCGACAGTGAATTGAGTATGGTGTCAGTTGCTAGCTGCAACGGAACAGGATGACCCAGCCTCTCCAGATGGTCTAAGTGCCGTTTCATTTTCATGACATGGTCACTTACTGATGTTCCTTTTACCATCTTGCATTCATTGAATGCTTTGGTGGCATCGTAGCGTTCTGTACGAGCCTGAGTCTGAAACATGTCCCTCAGCTGGCGGATCATGTCGTAAGCATTTGTATTTATGAGCCCTGCTTGCAGATCTGGGCTCATAGTTGCTAACATCAGACAGGCAACATCAAGGAGATCATCTGAGTGCTTCTTGTGGGCATTTCTGGCAGCAGCCGGAGCGTTTGCCGGAGGTGCCTCCCCAAGTGGCTCTTCAAGCACATACCACTTTCTTTCATGTCTAAGCACAATCATCAGATTGCGCTCCCAGTCAAGAAAGTTAGAGCCGGTCAACTTATCCTTCTCTAGGATAGAGCGGAGGGAAAGATTGTTAGTGCTGGTAACAGTGCTTGCCATCTACACAAAATAAAACTTTTGGTCTTAGCAACTGTAAATAGACTAATTTCCAATAAAATATCAATAAACCCTTAAATGATCAATTTATTGGACTAGGATCCTTATTTCATACGTCCTGATGTGCGTAATGTTCTTGCTCCACCAGAACCGTATTTATTTCGGTAGGTAAGGACTTTTACCAATCATATCTAACTGACATGACTCCTAGATCTTTTCGGGACCATGGCAACTACCTGTGCATGTTTTAGTCCCTCTTAGTGCTTTTTGGCCCGGTACCACCCGGTGAACATTATAGAACCAAAACAGATCTCACCATTTTGGGGACCTGATTACTATACTCTGGCCGGTACCACCCGGAGATAATTCGCAGAGTTATGTAACCCCTTCAGCTTCAGTTTGAACACAGACGTTGAATGTGTGATCACTTACAACGCCTATGTACTTTACGCCGAAGGTGTCCCTAGATGGGTTGCACTACTGATCTATGATTTTCGGGGTTTTGAAAAACTTTATTTTCCAGGATTTTGAAAAACTGATTGTTTATAAAGGCTACTTATGTTTTAAACTAACTATTTGAAACATACATGTAATTTTAAAACTAACTGTTCTAAAAATTACTCGCTAATTAAAACTAACTGTTTTAATAGCATACCTAGTTGATTAAAACTAACTGTTTTTGTCAACTTTGCCTTTTTATAAAATAATCATCCACTGATTGTTATAAAGAGCAATTGATATTCTAAACTAACTGTTTTAAATATTCATGTTATTTTAAACTAACTGTTTAAAATGACGGCTAATTGAAATCAACTGATTTAAAGTGTACTGGTTGATCGAAACTACCTGTTTCAATAACCTTTCCGTCTGACAAAATCTAACTGTTCTGTCAACTTTGCTCTTTTATAACAATACACTAGGTTTTATTAAAAAACTTCACTTTAAAGGTTTTCGATTGAAAAATTAATAAAACCTAATTTCTTCTTGTTTTTAAAAATTCCTTTTAAAAACATATCTAATAAACTAACAGTTATTAGCATCAACTACGTAGCTAATCATGCACACAGATAATTATAACAACTACGCAATTGTAAAACAGTTAATTATAGGATTTGCCAATTTTGTTCCTAGGGACCAATAATGACCTAGTTTTTCTATAACTTCAAAACTTCGCGTAGCTCTCACTGGCTTTGCCATGCTTGTCAGTACTCCGGTAAGATGAAGAATTTTAATAGCTCCCACTGGCCTCGTCATCCCAAAAGAAAGAAAAATTCTATCCTAGGGTCATTATTACATAAGGGGTTGCAAGTGGCACGCAGGCCTCCCCATAAATATGTCAAGGGTCTAGGTTGGCAAATACTATAATAGATATATATATGTAAAATCAAACTGAAATTCATATATAGTTCTCAAGCAATCACGCAATTATGTGTATATATGCAACAAAAGCAATATTATAATTACGAGAAAAATAAACCTGGATCCGTTAAAATTATCTTGTCTCAATTATCGCAAAAACTTGGTTTTATAACTGATTCGAAAAACAAACTGTTTTATGAATCTTAAAAGAAAATCTTTAGACTGAAGAATGGTTTTAACTTAAAACTGAGATTTATAATAAATCTTAAAACAAAAACCATTTAATCCTTTTACCCAAAAATATTAAACTGGTTTTAACGATCCAACTTTATAATACTGATCTTAGTGTTTTGAATTTACTTAAAAAACTGATTCTATAAAAGTTTATTAAATTGGAAAAACCAAAAATTTACTTGATAAAAAAATCCTAAGTGAACTTATTTTGGATAAAATATCTTAAAAACCAAACGAGTTCTTTTGGGCCATAACTTGGTCCAAAGAACTGGGCTTTTGGGCCTGGATAACGTGACTAGGCCCAAAAACAAAACCAAAACAAAAAACTTAGGTTTGGTGCAATTTGATCATCGCACGGCCCCATCGTCTTGGCGATCCGGCCGCCACCACGATGCTGTGGTGTGGTAGTGGCTACCATCGATCATCGCAAAAAGCTGTCACCACCACGCTGGTGGTGTTGCCGCGGTCTATCCACAATCCGGCTACGGCTGACCGAGGTGCGGGTCTTGATCGAATGCGGTACCACCACCACTAGGCGTGGCCGTGAGGCAGCCAGTGGTGGTTGGTCTGGCGGCGATTAACGCCACCGCCTTGGCTTGGCCTTAGGGCAGCCGGCGGTGGTTGGATGTTTTCTTTCAACAACACTACGCACCACCAGCACCAAAGTGTTTCCGGTGGTCGAGAACACCGCCGCCACCATCAAATCCGTCGATTGCCCCACCACAAACGGTGGTGTGGCTTTCGATCGGTGGTCCGTACAACCAATCAACACCGCCACCACACGACCATGGCCACCGTCGCTCTCGGTCGGCGGCAACAGCAGCAAAAACGGCGCTGCCGCTGCCACCGTTGTGTGCGACCATGAAGCATCCGTCACCACCAAAGTGGTTTCGGCCATAGCCATCGCCACCACTACTCACGGTGGCTTGTTGATCAAATCAGTATCACCGCCACCACAATCGGTGGGGCGGTGGTGGTTTTCGTTCAAGGCTGACGCCTCCACCATCCAATCATGATTGCAACCACGATCGGTGGTACACGATACTACTGTGTCGTCGTTCTGCGCCTAAAACGCCGATCACTGCCACCCCATGGTGGCGTGAGTTTTATACGCAGCCGTGGGCCGCTACCACGTACTGCGGTGCGGTCCTGTGATCAATTACGTCGTTCCACCCGCAACCACGACGGTCGATTGCCGCCACCACCAATCGGGTGGTGCGGCTGTGTGGTTTGTAGCAGCGGCCGACGCCACTACCACCGATCTGGTGGTTTGGCTCGGTGCTTTCATCGATGGTCGATGCCATCACCACCAATCGGGTGGTGTGGCTTGGTTTGTTTTTCGCAGCCGGTGATTGGCCTGGCGGTCCGGTCGGCTAACTGCCGCCATTCCACCGCCTATCATCGATTGCTGTCTTTGGTGTGAGGCGATAAAAACTTAAAATTTTAAAATTAAGACGAACAATTTTAACGGATCACACACAAAACAGATAAACTGATAAAACTAAAAACGATTTGAAACCATGGCTCTGATACCACTGTTGGGTTTTTTGTGGGTATCCTCGAATCAAACTGACTCGAGGATTATCTCAGATCTATCAAAACCTCGCTGGTTTGATATATCTCATAGGTTAATCAAACTGATAAAACCTGTGTGATCAAAACACGCTGTTTTGATCTTGTTTGTGCGGAAGCGATAAAAGCTAAAAACCCATTAAGCCTAATGATCTTTTAATCGTTATAGTTTAATCCTATTAATTTGGTTTAGATCAATTTACCTGGTTGCTTGAGAATAGATCCACCAATGATCGACCAGCGAACGTTCCTCTAGCAGAACTGTGAAACCCGAATAACCGAAAAACTGGAATCCGACCCGGGGGGGGGGGGTGTGCGCCGGTTTGGAGAGAGAGGAGTGGGGAGACAGAAAACTGATTTTCTCAACTGAAAAACCTTAATGTTTCTTAACCCATAGGCCTTTATTTATATGGGAAAAATACAACAGTTTGAATGAGATTCAGCTTCCATATTATAATTATCTCAAATTCATTCCTTTTATAAACTGGAAAAGAATTTGCCTATGATAATTATGATTTATATATTTATCTAATATATAAAATCTTATTAATTAACTATTATATATTTATTTGCCTAATAAATATATAATATCCTAATTAATTAATAATCCTCCAACTTTGGTAATTCTGACTGTAATTACCCAATAGATTTATAATACACTATTATAAATCCTAACTCTCCATTTCGGGGTTTCATCTAACTTGTTCGACTTATAGGTCCTCACAGGTGTGACCCTCAAGTGTCTTTTAACATTGGATGTATAATCACTTGGTTTGTCAACTCTGCACATAATTCCTAACAGATTTAACTTTGCCAAAGGTATAGTTGTATTGGTTATTGTAGGAATTTAAGTCTGGGACACCCTAACATGCGAAGATTACGGTTGTCAACTAGGTTGGTCTTCCTAGTCCTAATACATAGACTGTTTGTCAGGCAATCTAGTACCAGTCACCCAATTCTATCACTATTGCACGGAATTCTACTATCTGGCTGCTCTCGGTCCGAGCTAACCACCTAACACAACTCTCCGGGTTTCCGAAGGGAAGGTCAAGAAAGGTTGATTAACCTATCGGAGTCTATCTATCTAGGTCAAACAGATACACCAACCAACAAATTCAAATATCCATACAATACGAATCAAACCGGAACCATAAACCACATTCAACAAACCAATAACAAACCAATAATCAATTAAATTATAAAAACATCATCCACAAGATTCATCTACCACAATAAGTACCACAAAAAGAACTACTCACTAATCATAACTAAAACAACAAAAACCAAAATAGAGACAGACATTATACCGACCGTACAGCAACAGATGATCGAAAACCAAACCTGTAACGTATCGGCACAACTCTCTCTCTCACTAATTGACCACTGAATAAAAGATGATTGCTTCCTTAAAGATAAGATGATCTCTGGACTGAAGGAGGAGGATTGTATTTAAAAGGCAATTCAGAGCTCGTTTTGTGATCGCGAGGCAGCAGTCTCGCGGCGCGAGACACGTTAACCAACCCTAATTTTCCTTTTTTGGCAAGTTATGGAATCTACCGTCAAGGGTCATTGCCTACTTCGCGGCGCGAGAATCTTCAGAGTCGACGCGAAGTCAGTGAAAAACATGATCATTCTAGAAATTACACACTTCGCGGCGTCAAACTTAAATCTTCGCGAACGCCAAAAGCTCACTGAGTTGAGTTTGTCCAATTTTCATGCTTTTTCGCCCTTTTTCGTACTTTTCCGTTCCACGGTCTCCAAAACCTACAAAAGTGAGAATCAACCCAAAATGTGAGTAATTAGATCAGAGATGGGTGAGAAACGGGATAAAATCAGACAATTAATTACGACCAAAACATGTATAATTTTGGTGTTATTAGCACCCACCATCAAGGACCACACATTCTGATATCAGACTAACATACTACCATTACCCACGGTGGCCGCCACCACTACAATAGCACAACACAAAACATGCTAGTCTCTTATCCACATACGTAAACCACGTAATTTGTACATAAAGCCATGTATAAGGGTTAACGTACTCACCTTGAATATCGTCACGAAAAATCAGTGTCAAATACACCACACAAGGTTTATCAATCACGTAAATCAAAACAACACATAGTACACATGAACATTTGCACAAAATGACACTTTAAACTCCCAAACCGAAATGTGAGTCTTAGCCATAGCTAGACTACTCCAATTGTCCTAAAATTCTACCAAACAATATTGATGCGGTAATTATCATACATAAAAAGCGTAACAAGTTTTAACCTCTAATGCCTAGCCACTGTCTTACCACATATACAGGCAAGCGTACCTGATCGTGAGTAATATAGTATAGGAAAGTCCAGGTATCGTATCTACCATTGGGAACGGTCAAGTTATCGTAGACTATTAATCTAAATCAGTTTAATTAACCTAAAGCTTTTTTTTGGGGGGGGGGGGGGGTTTATGAAAAAGGTTTTAATACTAAAAAGACAACTAAATTAACTACGAACTAAGAAAGAAATTAAAAGATTAATTAAGAACTATATGAAGGAAAACAGTAGCACTTATCATGGTATAGTGAATCCCCAAGTGGATGATTTAAATAGGCCAAAGGTTTGGTTGTTTTGGTTATTGTAGGAATTTAAGTCTAGGACACCCTAACATGTAGTGACTATGGTCTTTAACTAGGTCTTGGTCCTCCTAGCTCCAATACTTAGGTCGTTTGTCAGGCAACCTAACACCGAAAATCCGATCCTAATTCTATTGCATGGTTTTCTATCTCCAGGTCACTCTCGGTCCAAGTAACCACTTAACACAACTCTCTTGGTCAAAGGGTAGGTTAAGGTAGGTTGATTATCCTATCGGAGTCTATCTATTCTGGTCAAACAGATACACCCAACCAATGAGTTCAAATAACCAAACAATAATAATCAGAACGGAACCATAACACACATTCAATCAACCAAAAACAAACCAATAAACATTAATTATAAAATCATCATCCACAATGGTTCATCGACCACGACAAGTACCACTATTAAAAGTGTAAGTGCAAGAAACAATGGATTAAGCAATCAAATCTTCATTCCATGATTGAATCTTTACAATATGAACATTCTCTCTCTAGATTCTCTCTCTAAAACACACACATATGAATATTACAAATAAGCTCCTCCTCTCAAGTCTACTAACTAACACCTTCTAACACACTATATATATACCCTTGACCTCAACACTTACTAACATTGACTTTTCTAACTAATACTTTGACTTTACATATTAATGCTTTGACTTTGACTTTGACTTTGATGCTTGACTTTCTTCTTTGACTTCCATCCTTTGACTTTGTTTGACTTGAATATTGTTTCCTCATCTTGAGATCTCGGATACAATAATATTTGCTCTAACAATCTCCCCCTTTGTATTCGAGATCACTCTTCAAAATGAGCTCCAGCTTTAACGATCTTTTGTCTTCATGTCAAACAAACTTTTTCGGTCACAAATTTCAAACAACTAACAATCTCCCCATTTATACACGCATCATCTTCATAACAAAGTCTTCAATCTTGAAATCAGATCATCACAATCAACCAGATAAGCTCAACACATAACAATCTCCCCTTTTTCAAATAACATCTTTGAATCAATACTCTTCAACTTGAAACAGTCTTCATCAAATCCAGAATTCCCTCTTGAGGTCAAATCCAGAAACCCTTCTTGAGGTAACCAAAGCCAATGGTCAAGGATATTTAGATTCTGAGCTTTGACACTACGTGTACTAAGCTCTTCACCTTCTCAATATAAATCCATCATATCTTCAAACTCTTCAAACCACTTTCTCAACTTCAGCAAATCAAACCATTCTTTCATCAACCTTCATAATTCGAACTCAATCTTTAAATCTAAAGGCTTTTCAACCTTAGATTCAAAAGATTTAAACTTTGATCTCTCTTTAGCTCCCCCTTAATACTTGCTTTCTTCCCTTAACTGTTACTTCACAACACATTTCTTCACATAAACCCACAAAACTTGAATGAACCAACATCATGAAATCTTCAATCGACCATACTTGTTATCTTGAACTCTTGAAATCAACGATACTTGATGTCTTGAAATCTTCAACACATATCATCCTGAACTCTTGCACATATATTCCATATCGTCATCATGCTTTTGCAAATGTCTTTGATGAAACTTCTCCCCCTCATGATGATTAGGAGAATCCTGAGCATCATGAACAATCAAAGACATCATCATCAAATAGCTCATTCACAGAAACTGCTCCCCTCAAAAGTTGGTGTACCATTCAAAGAACCATATGTCCCCCTCAATCAAACAGCTCATCCATATCAGAGTGCTCCCCCTCAAATCCAGCTCAAGTTGCTCCCCCTCAAATGATGGGTAATCAGCTAACATAGAAGCACATTTAGCAACTATTGACACAACAACTCATAGAATTATGTGGCCTATTTTCAGTGTTGGCAACAGGGTAGCACTGATAGGACTTCCAGTCATCACTGAATCAAAGTTATAAAACTAAGTTCTCAGACTGTTCCGGCAATATCACAAAGATATGCAATTGGAATCACAAAGACTCGTGAAAGTGTCAAAGAAATATCATCATAAACATTAGGCTCAAATATTGATACAACCTGGGACGCAGATTGAAAATCAATGACTCTTGTGCATAGAATATGAAGTTCGGAGACCGGAGAGGATGTCTTCCTCGTTTCAATACCTAAATCTTCCGAGTGAAGATTAGATAGATGATGTGCTAATTCTCCGTGAGAATTGAAACAAACATCTTTTAAGAGATATTTGAGTAGCTTGGTGGGGTGACACGAGTTATCGACATTGGGTCCATGTCTTGTTTCAATATTCATCTCCAAAGAATCGAGAATGAATAGATGATGTGGTTACCCGGATAACTGTATAGGTTTGGGAAGGATCTTCTTTTATTCTTTTTGATCCTGTCTCACACTCACCATTTTCTTTTAACCCCCCCTACACTCAAGCTCTCGGACATTTTACCTCATTCACACCCTCACACACTAGGTCTAACCTAGGGTTGTGTTTCTTGGGTAGACCATCCGGCTCTGGATGGATCATAGAAACTTCTATATCCTATCACACATATTTAATATCATCAAATGATATTCTTTGAAACTTTTGAGTATTTTTATACCAGAACGTGATATGATGGTGATTCATATGTGATACAATATATATATGGGGAACAACATATTTTGAATGGAAATGGAGAATATACGTTGAAAAAATCATATGTTGAAGAAATTCATTCAATTGCTCTAACGTCGGATGACTTATTGTAGAAATCAAGATTCTTGATCGTGAATTCCAATGAACAAAATTCAAGCGCTAAACAGATGAACGCAGTGAGTACAGTGTATTCAAGAAATGAATCAATGATTAGAAGGTTTAATTGTGAAGAACAAGTCACAATTAATGATCTGAATAAGAATTGAATCATTGAAATGAAATAACGTGCATTGAAATCAAATTGGAATTCAAGCGAGTGTATTTCCACCGAATATTTTCAACGAATATATGAGATGTGGAAATAACTATATCAAGAAAATTATAACGCGTGGTAATTCTCGAAATGATTGAATCGGAAAGAAACTAACACAAGTAAGTTTCTCAGGATGAATACCACGGTTAAACACATTTAAGCGCAAGTTCTAAACTAAAGGTTTAGAAGGATACTGACATTGAAGCGTACATTTGTAGGACGGGTCCTAAACTGAGTGTTTAGAAGCCACTAATCATTGAAGACCGGGTCCTGAACTGAATTATTCAGGAGCCACTAACCTACAAAATCAAACAGATTTTGGTATCCACTTGGATGTGGATCCTCTTTTGTTAGAGAAATTTGAGGTATAAGATAAAATCTTGTAAATACCAAATCGTTCATCTATATAATCGTCACTTACAAAATCATTTCTTTGAAAGTAAGAACCAGAAGATTTTCTTTTGGATAGACTAAGAAGTTTATTTGTAGAATAAACTAACTTAGACTTACTAAAAGAAGTGTCATGGAAAAATTTGTTCTTGTGAGCTATCGGTTCCGAAGCAAATGATTTTGTATGATTTACCTGTGCATTAGATCCCTTGACTTGCCAAACAAACTTACTATTTGAAAAACGATGATTACCTGAATAATCAACACGACGATCATAGAAAAGATTTGAAGTACGAATCTGACCACTTGAGTTGACAATACTCCGTGAAGCACTATCCACATTTCTTGAATCATGAGTTTTGAAAATTGTCTTCTCAAGTTCCTTCACTTTAGAAAAAAGCTTGTTTCTCTCTTCAAGAAGGTCATTAAGCTTCTTCTGCTGATCAGATCGCATTCGTTGCTCATTCATGATATTAGTCGATAATTCAGATAACTTGCTTGTAAGCTTTCTTATTTCATCCTTAAACGCTTCCTTTTGATCCTCAAAATCTGCTTCCACAAGACTTGGCTTCTTAGGTTCAGCGATTATCTGTTCTAAGACAGTCTTTTCATGTCGAAGAACCTTCTCTTTTTGTTTAAATTGATGTCTTACATCAGATAACTGATTCTGTAAGTCAACAATTTGTTTTTGAAGTTCAATACGTTTCTTGACATCAACTTTCCTCACTGAATGAACAACTTGAATTTCTTCTTCAAATTCATGCATCATATTCTGATATTTCCCGGCACGAAGACTCGGTTTCTTCAAAGAGTTCTTCAACTGCCTCTCAAACTGCTTCCTCTCTAGGACAAGCTTCATTTCTAACTCAGATATTTTCTTTGAAAGTGTTTCACTTTTCAACTCAAATACCTTTCTTTCGTCTGTTAAAGTATGTTGAAAATCAGAAACATTCTTTGTAAGCTGCTCAATTTCTGTTTCAAACTTATGTCTTTCATTAGCAAACTCTAATTCCACATTTTGCTTTTCCTGTCCAGCTTTGTCTTCTAATAATTTCTGAAGATCAGCCACTGTCCTTTGAAGCTCTAAAATCTCTTGAACATATTCTTCTCTGTCTTTTGCAAACCTGTTTCTTTCATTCACCAGATCATGTTCACTTTCATACACAACTTGTTGTAGAGTCTGGATTTGCTCAAGAAGCATCTCTCTTTCAGCATTGTGCTCATTCTGCTATTTGAATTTGAGAGATTCATACTCAGATTGAGTAGTCTTGAGAAGATTTTCAAGATCTACAACCTTCTCTTCTAAAACCAATGTAGGAACATACGGTTTAGCTTCAATATCTGATTCTTGAGATGAAGTAATATCAGGATATACCAGAAAATCAGAAGAATTAGACGAGTCTTTTGATTTGATTCTCAGAGTGTCTGAATTATATACAAACTTGACCCCATGATATTTAGGTTCATAATATACAGGATCATGTTTTTCAATCTCTTGCATATCTGAGAAGTCTTCCTTCATTTCAAAACCTTTTAAAGAAGGAAATCTGGTGCTCATTAACATACTTGAAAAATCATAAAATGCAGATTTCTCCTTAAGAGCTTTTTTCAACACATTTGGATTCTCATAACCTAAACCCCATTTAACATCAAGAAAATCTCTGAGTGCACTGGGTTTGTTTAGAAAAATTGTTCGTTCAGAAACACCTATTTTGTGAAGCTTCTCATCTAAAAATTGAATTATCTTGCTTGATTCCTTAATTTGCTTTTTACATTGAAGCTTTTCGTTTTCTTTGATCTGATTTTTCATTTGAAGCTCTTTCTCTTTAATCTGATTTTTCATTTGAAGCTCTTGTTCTTTGATATGATTTTTCAAATGAAGCTCTTTTTCCTTAAATTGAGCAACTGCTTTTGCAAGCTGTGTTGTAAGACTAGCCTTCTCACGTTCAAGTCTCTTTGTTTTATCCCAATCTCGTTCATACTGTATTTCATCATCAGAATCCATTGTTATCTGCACAAAAGATAATAAGGATCGTCAACAGAAACTTCGATTAGAAGTGTGAGTAGTGCACAAATGATTTATTTCAAACAAATCAAAAATTCTGAAGAAAAGGGGTAAAAATAAACTTGAAAGACTAAAATAGACAAAAACAAGAAATATAAACGACTCACAAACTTGAAATCACACAAACAAGGACTAAAAAATTAACAAATAAGAAAAACACAAGACAACTATTTAATAAAAGAAAAAGAAATAAAGAAAAGAAAAACAATCAAACTTGCAAGTACACTAGCTAAAAAGTAGCTCAAACACAATTAAAAACACTAAAAATAAGCTCAAGACTCGAGTTACATCACTTGGCTCGAGCTAGGGAAGAAAATGGCTCGAAATACGAAAAATTTGACTCGAATTAAGGTGGACACGCGCTTCCACGTGCCGAGAAAAGACCAGACGCGCTCGAGAAGCGTTTCACGCGCTCGGGATGTGCCAGATGTGTCTCCCACTCGCCGACCGGAGCTGACGCGCCTCGAGTTGAGTTCTGACTTGCTGACACGGTTTATCTTTCTGGTCTCCCACGCGCCAACTAGATGAGGCTGATACTCCCACGTGCCTCGAGATGCGTCTCGAGTGGGTGATGTCACTATGACGTCAGGCTGACGTCATCCACGCGGCCAGCTGAGACTTGAATGCTCTGACCGAGCTTCTGATTGGATGCTGACCGACAAAAATGCTCTGACTGAGGGCTTCTGACCGAGTTTGTTAGCTCTGACCGAGCACCAGAATGCTGATTCGAGTTCTGACTCGAGCAGTGATCTCTGACTCGAGCTGAATTCTTGAATTTGGCTTGAGACTTGGCTTTTATGGCTCGAAATATGGCTCGAATTATTAACAAAATGGCTCGAAATATCAATATATGAACCTACAAACAACTTTTTTCAAAGAAATCTAACCCAAAATGGATCAAAAACTCAAAATTTCATCTTCTTTCTCAAGAAAACCTCAAGAACACCAAGAACATCTTCAACCCAAAAATTTCAAAATCACAGATTTAACCTCTAAAACAAAAAACAAAAGGTAGATTTATGTCCAAAAACACTTTTTAGAAACAAATTCACTCAAAAACTAATCAAAAACACATCAAATCACTAAATCACTCATGAACTCTCAAGAACATAAACTCAAATCTTCAAGAACGATTTTCGCAAATCTTCACCAATTTTAATAAAATTCGAATATGTTGCTCACCTCATGATTACAAACAACTTTTGTGAAACAACACTCACCAAAAATAGATCAAACTCATCCAATTTTCAAAAATTTATCAAAAACTCCATGGATGGACTTTGAAGCTTTTAAAAAATCAAAACTCAAATTTGAGTACAATTATGATCAAGAGTGATTGAAGATGATTAGAAAACACACTAGAAACACAAAAACACACACAAATCTACAAGATCTACAACAAAATCTACAAATCTACACAAAAAATCTATAAAACCCATTTCTTAAAAATTTCTTCAATTTTCTTCAAATTTCTTCAAATCTTCAATCCAATTGTGCACAAATCTTCTGCCATAGCTCTGATACCAATTGTAAGTGCAAGAAACAATGGATTAAGCAATCAAATCTTCATTCCATGATTGAATCTTTACAATATGAACATTCTCTCTCTAGATTCTCTCTCTAAAACACACACATATGAATATTACAAATAAGCTCCTCCTCTCAAGTCTACTAACTAACACCTTCTAACACACTATATATATACCCTTGACCTCAACACTTACTAACATTGACTTTTCTAACTAATACTTTGACTTTACATATTAATGCTTTGACTTTGACTTTGATGCTTGACTTTCTTCTTTGACTTCCATCCTTTGACTTTGTTTGACTTGAATATTGTTTCCTCATCTTGAGATCTCGGATACAATAATATTTGCTCTAACAAAAAGACTACTCACTAATCATAATGTAAACAGAAAACATGATAGTAGACATGATACCGACAATACAACAACGAATGATCAAAGATCGAACCCCGCAGCGTATCGGCACCACTTTCACTCTCGTCTCTGCCTTGCGTCTCCGTATATGCGTGTCTGTGAGTATTCGAGTATCCGTGTCTATTCTGAACTGAAGGAGGAGGCTGGTATTTAAAAGAAAACGTCCAGGGCCCATTTGGCGATCGCCAGACTGCTAGTTTCGCGGCGCCAAACACTTAGGTCAAACCTTGGTCTTCATCTTTGTCGAACTTGGCGGCGCCAGATCTGGAATTTCGCGGACGCCAGATGGCTACTGGATTGATGTTGCACATTTTTCACGTTTTCTCGCCTTTTTCGTACTTTTCCGTTCCACGGCCTCCAAATCCTACATAAGCAATAATAAGCTCATTCAGTGAGTGAAATAATCAGAAATGAGTGAGAAATGGGGTAAAGTCATACAATTAAGCTCAACCAAAACATGTATAATTTTGGTGTTATCAAATATCTTATAACATCCCTAAGATAAGCCCAAGGCCAAATCCCAGAAATGACCGCACACGAAAAACTTGAAAATCGACAGAGAGAGTTACGCGACCCTTTCCCGCGACTTCATGTCGCGGGGCTAGGTCGCGGGAAACTCCCTGGGATTTCAAGGTCGCGACTTTGCTTCGAAAATCGTACCAAAACCCAACCCGACGACTCTCGTTCTCTTCAATGGTGTTATTGAACACCCCCATACAATTATAACACAGAACGGTACTCTAGAAACACCACATAATCATCACACAACACAATTCGATCATCAATTGATCGAATTCCCAAACCGCATAAACCCTATCCCTCAACCATCCCAACACTCTAATCAACTAACAAAATAAACGATTAACATATACCTTGGGTTAGGAACGAGACAATAACGCTACCCGAACGATCAATTGAACTCCACACAATCGAATTCACCACCAATTTCTCCTATTCACCACAAGCTCACAAAACCATTCTCCAAATTCTGAAAAAATCGACTAAGGCAAGGAGAAAGGAAGTTTGGGCTTCTAAGTCTATACATAAGTAAAATTCGTCACCCTCTAAATACAAAATTGACATCCAGGTCCCTACACCTGAAACTTACACAAATAACCCTTTTACAAAAATAAGAACTTAACGAATCCAGTTAGAAATTAACTTTGGGAAATGGGGCGTTACAACTCTCCCCCACTTACCAAGATTTCGTTCCCGAAATCGCTTAAGCCTGAAAGAGTTCCAGATAATTCGCCCTCATCTCGGCTTCTGGTTCCCACGTCCATTATGACCCCTTGCGATGCTCCCTTCGGACCTTTATTAATCCAATATCTTTGTTTAGTAAGGTCTTTGTCTTCCTTTCTAGCACTGTGATCGATCTCTCAACATAATTAAGCCGTTCATCCACCTGAATATTGTCAGTCGGTATATGAGCCGACTCATCGGCTAAGCACTTTCTCAGGTGAGACACATGGAAGGTGTTATGTATTTGGCTAAGCTCCGGTGGTAGCTCAAGCCTATACGCCACCTTACCTACACATGCGATCACCTTGAAAGGTCCGATGAATCTAGGGCCAAGCTTGCCCTTTTTCTGAATCAGATCGCTCCCTTCCATGGTGACACTTTCAAAAGCACATCATCACCCACATTAAACTCCAAATCCGACCTCCGCTTGTCGCATAGCTCTTCTGACGACTCTGAGTTGTTTTCAACCGCTCCCGGATCAACTCAATGCTCTAAGTCGTCTTCTGAACTATCTCTGTGCTACCCAACTCCCGCTGGCCCACTTTTCCCCAACAGACTAGAGTCCTACACCTCCTCCCATATAGCATCTCATACGGAGGCATGCCAATGCTGGCATGAAAACTGTTGTTGTACGAAAATTCGGCCAACGGTAGATAAGTATCCCAACTACCGCCAAAATCCAACACACACGCCCTAAACATGTCCTCGAGAGTCTGAAGCGTCCTCTCACTCTGACCATCCGTCTGAGGGTGAAACGCGGTGCAGAACTGCAGTCTAGTACCCAAATCTTCGTGAAACCTCGCCTAGAATCGCGATGTAAACCGCACATCCCGATCCGAGGTCACTGTCACAGGCACTCCATGCCTAGCCACAACCTCTTTAACGTAGATATCGGCCAACTTCTTCGATGAAGAGCTCTCATTAATGGAAATGAAATGAGCACTCTTAGTTAGTCGATCTACGCTAACCCAAATAGCATCCACGTTCCTAGGAGTACGAGGTAACTTAGTAATTAAGTCCATCGTATTGTGCTCCCACTTCCAAATAGGTATATCCAAAGGCTGTAACTTCCCATGAGGCCTGTGGTGCTCTGCCTTAACTCTAAAACAAGTCAGGCACTTCTCCACATAACGGGCCACGTCTCGCTTCATTCCCGGCCACCAATAATCGGTTCTCAAATCCTGATACATCTTGGTAGCTTCCGGGTGAATAGAGAACTTGGACTTATGAGCTTCGTCCAGGAGTGTTTGCCTCGCCTCACATGACGCTGGCACCCACACTCGACCCGAACGAGTCAATAACCCTCTACTGTCGGTCACCAACTGGGCCAGTTGACCCTTAATCCTCTCTCGTTTCTGGTTTTTCCACTTTCACGGCTTCAGTCTGCATACTCTTTATCAGCTCTAACAACGAAGTGGTCACCGTCAATCTCATCAACGGTACCCGTAATACGTCACTATAAGCCTTTCGACTCAATGCATCCGCCACCACGTTGTTCTTGCCTGGATGGTATAGGATCTCGCAATCATAATCCTTAACCACATCCAGCCACCGACGCTGCCTCATGTTCATATTCTGCTGATCGAGGAAGTATCGCAGACTCTTATGGTTAGTGTAAATGGTACACTTTACACCATAGAGATAATGTCTCCACAACTTCAAAGCGAAAACAACCGCAGCTAACTCCAAATCGTGAGTCGGATAATTTAACTCATGCGTCTTTTATTGACGGGACGCATAGGCTATTACCTTCCCACGTTGCATTAACACACATCCTAGCCCGTGATAAGAAGCATCACAGTAGATCGTCATGTCCTCAATCTCTTCCGATAACGTTAGAACCGGTGCTTCGCACTACTTCTCTCGTAACGACTCAAAAGCTTTTTGCTGCTCCTCGCCCCACACAAATTTCACATTCTTACTTGTGAGCCTCGTCAAAGGTACAACTATCTTGGAGAAGTCTTGGATAAACCGTTGGTAGTAACCGGCTAACCCAAGAAAACTCTGAATCTTGGTGGGAGTCTTTGGAACCTCCCATTTCATTACTGCTTTAATCTTCGCCGGACCCACCTTAATGCCTTCCCGATTAACAAGATGCCCTAAAAATTAGACTTCTTGTAACCAGAAATCACACTTGGAGAATTTTGCGTATAACTGCTCTCTCCGCAACGTCTCTAATACCTCGGTCAAATGCACCACATGATCCTCCTTCGTCTTGGGCTAAATCAGTATATCGTCTATGAACACGATTACTGACTTATCCAACATAGGTCTACAGACCCGGTTCATTAGGTCCATAAACACTGCCGACGCATTTGTCAACCCGAACGGCATCACCACAAACTCAAAGTGTCCGTACCTCGTTCTGAACGCGGTCTTCTGTACGTCCTCTTCTCTCACTTCCACTTGATGGTACCCAGATCGAAGATCTATCTTCGAGAACCAAGTGGCTCCCTGAAGTTGATCAAAAAGATCATCGGTCCTCGGTAGCGGGTGTCGATTTTTCACGAGAAGCTTGTTGAGCTCACGGTAATCGATGCACATCTGCATCGAGCCATCCTTCTTTTTCACGAAGAGGATAGAGGCTCCCTAAGGTGAACTACTAAGGCGTATGAACCCCTTACCCAACAGCTCTTCTAACTGACTTGACAGCTCATGCATCTCTGGAGGTGCCAAACGATAGGGAGCTTTAGCCACCGGCGCTGCTCCCGGGACCAAGTCGATCCCGAACTCCACTTGTCGCTTCGGAGGAACTCCCGGTAAATCTTCTGGAAAGACATCCGGAAAGTCCCTTACAACCGAAACATCGGCCACAGTCTTCTTTTTCTTCTCTCCCATACTCTCTGCCACATAAACCAAGTAATTGACGCCCCCTCCTTTCACGTATCTCCTCGCCTTAGCCAAAGAGCATGTCTTTGGCGGCTACTTCATGCCGTTGCCAGTGATGATCAAGTCTCCCTCACTAGGATTCCTGATCTTCTCTCTCTGACCCTCGCAATCGAACCAAGCTCCATGACGACTCAACCAGATCATCCCCAACACTACATTAATTTCCTTCATAGGAATGGGTAGGAGATCGACACGGAACCTCACCCCTCCCAACTCTATCACATTTCCCTTATACACATCTCTAACTATTATCTTCTTCTCATCAGCTATTTCTACTTCTAAAGGCTCGTCTAATCTACCCTTTACATTAGAAAAACCCTTACAAAAAGAAGTAGAAACAAAACTTTTGCTAGCACCCATATCAAACAAAACTAAAGCTGGTTTTGAGTTCACGGGAAATATACCTCTCACTACCTTATGCTCCACCTTCGCTTCCTCCACCGTCAGCTGAAAGACCCTCGCACGGCCTTTCGAGATCTCCACTTTCTTCGTTGGACTAGCCTCGATCGCCTTCAATGGTGTCGCCCCTAATACCTAAATAGGGCCAGCTGCATTCGGGCACTCATGCGCGAAATGGCCTGGCTCAAAACACCTGAAACACAGCCTGGCCGAAAACTTGCAGTCCCGACCCATGTGGCCTGATTTCCCACACTTGTAGCATGTGTTGGAACCTAGCCTACACTTGCCTGGGTGGTTCCGACCACATTTGGAGCACTTAGGATGCTCCTTCTTCCCGTCCGATCTCTGAACCGCCCCTTTGAACTTCTTGCTGAGCTGAACCTGACTATGCTCCTCTTTCTTGTGCTTCCCTTGATGCTCCAGTTCAATCTCTCTTATTCGAGCCCTCTCGAACATCTGCTGGAAGTTCTGGCAGTTAGCCATTAGAACAAACTCCAGAATCTCAGCCTTGAGCATTTGCCCATATCGGTACATCTTCATGGTCTCATTTGCCACATAATTCTGGAAAAAATGAGACTTCTCCAGGAACTTTTCAGTGATCTCGCTCACCGACTCAGTAGTCTGCTTCAAGTAGAGAAACTCGTTAGTGAGCCTCTCTATCTCCACCTGTAGTTCGAACTCAGCTTTGAACAACTCTTTGAATTCCTCCCAAGTCATGGCGGCTACTTGCTCCGGAGTCCTGGAACCACTCACCACATTCCACCAATCTTTTGCTGCCTTCCTCAATAAGTTGGTGGCGAAACGAACCTTCACCTCAGCCGGGCTAAAACTAGTAAGGAAAGCCCCCTCCACCTCCGAAATCCACCTAGAAGAGATAACAGGGTCCTTCTCACCCTAAAAATTTGGCGGTTGACACGCCATAAAGTCTTTGAAGGTCACATTTCGGGTATGACCCGATTGTGAACTTCCAGCCTCATTTCCCCGCACTCCTGATGACGACCGAACTTGCTGAGTCAGAATCTCCATCATCTCTCTTTTTATCTGATCAAAAAGCCCAGGTAGTATCTCATGTAGTATCTCCCCCACTTGAGAGGCTATAATTCCCCTCAAGTCGGGAATCTCTTGTTCCTCCTCACCAAAATTTCTAGAAGTCCTCCGAGTAGTCACCATACTGATTCAAGTAACAACAACCATTAAATACAACACCTAACACTTAGTCTCTAGCATGCTCATCCCACGAGTCACCGCTTAACTCCCAACTAGGTTCATACTACCTATCTTAGCATGCTACTAACCCAACCCAACCTCGTTAGTTCATAGGTACCCTCTATAACCTCGCCAAGTCCTGACATGCACAATATAATTGTAATGATATGAGCCCTTATATCATCATAATTATACCTACATGTCTAGGCTCCACGTTGTCACCAAAGGTCCTAATCCCCAATTTTGGTTGACACCACAAAATAGTTCACACACATACAAGGCAACTTCCTATCTATCACAGTATAAAAGTTACCCTACACCTTCCTACTACTATAGTGATCATGCACGAAAAGTATCAATGAATATTTAGCATAACCCCCACATCACGAAATAAATAAACAAGTCAAATCATGCTAATACGTCACCACGATAGCATGTTAATCACAATCCAATATTGACATCATCAACTATAAATTTTTAACCAAAATGCTCACCCGTCTTGACGTTCCGATCCTTGGCTTAGTTCACACCCCACTATCTTAAAAATCAAAGTTTCTATGGTTACTTGTTTTGAAAACACAAGCACTTGGGTTAAAGTCCAAGCATTCACCTCTCGTGAATGCCCGAATCCCTTAAACCAAGGCTCTGATACCAATTGTAACATCTCAAATCATTTTTCACCATATTTAATGAATAATAAATGGAAATTTAGCAAAAGTAACCATTACAACGGAATTTGTCCAAAAAGATAACTTTTATAACTTTAAAGGTTTAAATTGCATTCAAAAGACATTTAACCCAAAATCCTCAAAACGAGGTTCATCACACATAATTGTATTTCAAAAACCATAATTCAAAGTTTAACAAATTCTATCATTCATTTATTCCAACTGAACTGAGCTCTGGAGTGATCGCAACTTCAAGCCATCCCTTTTCCCTTATCCTTTCCAAACATACCTGCATCTAAGGGAAAACCACGACAGGTTAAGCTTTCGCTTAGTGAGCACAAACCACAACGTAAAGAGTACTAAGCATGTTATCACAAATGTCCTTACGGCACCCACCATCAAGGACCACACATTCTGATATCAGACTAACACACTACCATTACCCACGGTGGTCACCACCACTACAATAGGTACGGCACAACACAAAACATGCTAGTCTCTTATCCACATACGTAAACCACGTAATTTGTACATAAAGCCATGTATAAGGGTTAATGTACTATCGTCACGAAAAATTAGTGTCAAATACACCACACAAGGTTTATCAATCACCTAAATCAAAACAACACATAGTACACATGAACATTTGCACAAAATGACACTTTAAACTCCCAAACCGAAATGCGAGTCTTAGCCATAGCTAGACTACTCCAATTACCCTCAAATATACCAAACAATATCTTATAACATCCCTAAGATAAGCCCAAGGCCAAATCCCAGAAATGACCGCACACGAAAAACTTGAAAATCGACAGAGAGAGTTACGCGACCCTTTCCCGCGACTTCATGTCGCGGGGCAAGGTCGCGGGAAACTCCCTGGGTTTTCAAGGTCGCGACTTTACTTCGAAAATCGTACCAAAACCCAAACCGACGACTCTCGTTCTTTTCAATGGTGTTATTGAACACCCCCATACAATTATAACACAGAACGGTACTCTAGAAACACCACATAATCATCACACAACACAATTTGATCATCAATTGATCGAATTCCTAAACCGCATAAACCCTAACCCTCAACCATCCCGACACTCTAATCAACTAACAAAATAAACGATTAAGACATACCTTGGGTTAGGAACGAGACAATAACGTTACCCGAACGATCAATTGCACTCCACACAATCGAATTCACCACCAATTTCTCCTATTCACCACAAGCTCACAAAACCCTTCTCCAAATTCTGAAAAAATCGACTAAGGCAAGGAGAAAGGAAGTTTGGGCTTCTAAGTCTATACATAAGTAAAATTCGTCACCCTCTAAATACAAAATTGACATCCAGGTCCCTACACCAGAAAATTACACAAATAACCCTTTTACAAAAATAAGAACTTAACGAATCCGGTTAGAAATCAACTTTGGGAAATGGGGCGTTACAGAAATTATTGAAGACATACGTAAGGTTGTCCATGTCACAAGAAAGGTTGAACGAATTGGGAATATTATGCATTGAAAAAGACATGCTTGGTTGTATATAATTAATGATTTTGCCTCCAAAAATTCTCGAAGAAGTTGTTTTGCATGAGTTAGATGCTATTTTTGATGATTTTGCATCTAAAAATGTTCGAAGTAGTTGTTTTGTATGAACTAGATGCTACTAGTAATGATGATTTTGCATTAACAAACGTTCGAAGAAGTTGTTTTGTATGAAGTTTTTTTAATGATAAAAGAAACATCATTTAAGATTTCTTTCGTTTTTATATTCAGGGCCCAAAATTTACGATTTACCTAGGGCCCCAAAAATGTCAAAAGCGGGCCTGATTATCATCATTGTAACGTAAATATCCAAAATATTAATTGAGTCTCCTGAAATCTTATTCATGTATTTAACAACGAATAAAAGGTGGGTTTTAGAAATCTAAAAATGGTTCATTTTAATTTATTATCCAAAGTAGAAAGTCTAAATATCCAAGTTCGATACATCGATCTCTTCACATATAGGTGTGGAAGGATTTGCATACATTCCACAATCCACACCCTCTAAACGTTGCTTCCTAACGTTATTTATTGGCTACGGTTTAGTTTGATTTCATATGAATATTATGGTAGTTTGATTAAATTCCCACTTAGACAATTTATATTTTATTTAGTTATTTGTTTAATGTTTTATAAAGCATAACGGTAAAAAGTTCTGATTTTTTAATAATTGTCGGTACACTAGGTCAAGTGGTACATATGCTAACATTAATTAGGAGACTATAAACTTTGAAAAGTACAAAAGGTCTTTTAATTTTCGACCACATAAGAGGGTTATCTTCTAAGATTTTCTGTTAGTGGAGTTACGGCTTTGTTTTCGTACTTTTATGAAATTAATATATCGTATTAAAACAATATATAGATATGGATATAGATAACACAAGTGGAAAAGGTCTTGTACGATTATAACAACATTATTTGCAGTTCTCTTTTTCCTAAAAAAAAACATTTAGTTACGGTTTCAATTCTAACTATTTGTCTTAATTGTCAATTAAGATGCATGTTTTTGGGTTAATATTACAACTTACTTTCATGGTTTACAGGGGCTAGGAGTAAATATAATGTGCTGTGAATGGAACTCTGGGTTGTCAGAATCAAGAAGGTCAAATAGCATCGATTTTTTCCTTTGATAACACTCAGTGCTCTGTAGGTTTTTGAGCTAACGTAAAGGTACACCTGTTCAGGAAATTTTTTGGGTCCGCCACTGTATATATGATAAAATGAGATTGTGAATTTAACGAATGGCATGCATTTAGTTTCTTATTGTGAGAAAATTACGTATATATGGGTCGACCTTCGGGTCGGGCATGGGCGAGGCTATGGGCCGGTAACGGTTTCCAGGGTCGAAAGGATTAGTCGGGTGCCCGAATGGATCCCGGATACCTCTTCGACTTCGGTCGGGGCCTGTGGTGTGTTTAACTGCCGTCCAAAAAAAAATACGTAACCATAGTAATGGACGTGGCTAGAATAAGATGTATGTTCATAATAATATTTTGGACAAATTAAAAGGTTGATGCCAGCAACCCGACAGCTAGCGGCACAGTTGCCTGTCAATTTCGTAATAAGGGTGGCATACGTAATTCACTCAGCAATTGTGGCAATGGGGGTGCCCTATGCTCGAACCTAGGACCAATCGATTTTGGTGAAACACTACCCCCAATCATTACCAACTGAGTTACACATCATTGGTTGTAAGTTTGCGTGTAATATTGAAATGATGTATGTTGCCTACCAATAATGTGATGTGGGATGACGAAGAAGAAACTTAAATTTTGTCCAAAAAGAGGATCTGCAATAAATTTTGCTTTCCTGTTTTGCATTTCACAAGTAAAAATATCCAGCTTTTAACAAAAATATGTAATTATGATGGTTTAAAGTTTAAACTATAAGGTGCTCTATTTTCCAACGGGAGTGAATTTACGACTTAAACCTAGCATTATTTTTGTCCAAAAAATGGTACTAAAAAAAAGTAATTTTTGTTGCACGTAGAAAATTTTCAAGAAAATAATTGTTTATAGATGGAGATAGATGATAGGTGTAAGAGCATCCACAGTGGTGGAACCTCTAAGAACCTCACTTGCCATATTTTTCTCTGCCACATCATTGCCACCTCAACAAAGTAAGAACCTTCTTAAAACTCTGCAGTGGAGGTTCTTATAAAAACCTCACTTTCCTTTTCTTATTTATCAATTACTATATAAATTCAATATATACATATATATACTAAAACTTTCAAATATAATTTATTATTTTTCACTTTTATATTAATATTAAATTTTCAATCTATATATTTTATTAACATATATGAAAAACAATCAAAACGCAAATATAATTTAACTGAAAAGGAGGTACACCGTTACAGAAATATTTATCTTTAAAAAGTATGACTAATACTTTATAATATAGATCACTCGTAATCGCGATTCAACCAAATATGTTTAACCAGGTCAGAGCGGAGTTGATGATGAACTTCATTTGAGCGTATCTCGAAATTCATTTGAAGATATTCAAGGAATTCATGGGTGGAACCTTAAAATATGTGTGTCGAGTTATCTAATTTGATTTACAAGTAGAAAAATATTTAAAGTAATTTAAACATAATAAATTAATGAAGTAATTAAAAATCAAATTTCTTAAAAACAACTTATAAATTTTGTATAAAAATTTATAAGAAACAAAAAGAACAATTTTTTTATAATAATTTTTTTATTAATTTAATATATATGTTTTATTGCATAATATATATGTTGTATAGATTTATTAAAAGAAAAAATAGTTAAGAAATAACAAAAATAATAAATAAAATAATAACAGAAAAGGAAAGTATAACAAGAACCCGGGTTCTTGTTCAAGCACCTGGGTTCCAATAAGAACCCGTGACTGGACAAGAACCTATGTTCCACAGTGGAGGTTCCTGCAAAAACCTCAAGAAGAACCTCGTGAAGAACCTCCATTGTGGATGCTCTAAGTATATCCCATCTAACAAATCTTTCTACTAAAATAGTGTTTTTTTTATAAGCACTTACCAAAAATATTTGATAAACACTTTTATCCGCACAACACTTACTTGAGACAACACTTTACCCGAATCAACTCTCTTACAAGAGACTTAGTACTACTTACCTGGTTAGACCAAGTAATCACTGAATTATTTTATAGCTTGGCAATTTATATCAAAAGAACTACCATATGTAAAAAACTTATTAGGAAACAATGTTCTTAATATCTCAACAATAAGATAGATAATTACCTTTTGAAGCTTTATACTAACTAAACTTTTATATCAAAATTTTTCCGAAGTATGGTTGTTTTTGTGAAGCTAAGGACTTGTGTATCGGCTTAATGAGCTTAATGGGACTTATGACTTATTCAGTTAGCTACACATGATTGTTTGACAAGGGCTTAATGATATAGAAGTGGCTTAATCAGTAAGCTTTTAGAAAGAGATTTTTATGCAGAAAGCCCAATTGTTTCAGTACTCGTCCCTTCGAATTAAAAGTTATTCTTGTCATCTATGAAAAGACTTTTACAAACAAAAATCTTTTCAATCTATATATAGACAGACTAATCTTGTAATGACCAGAATTTTAGGAATTGCTATTTTGATTAATTATTGAATTTGTGGTCAATCTTGGTAAACTGGAAGTTAGGGGTCAATGTGCCAAGATTGGAAAAGTTTTTTAATATTGGGCTTAGGCTTTTTATGGAATGTTTAATGGGTTTGGCCTTGACATTTAAGGAAAATTCTTAGGGTTTTTACCATTTAGGGTAAACCTCAGTGTGTGAAAGTGTGTGTTTTTTAGAGCAACAGTAGCAGTAATCATCTCCATCCCCTCCTTCATCTTCATGATCATCTGGGTAAGTTTCCAATCCATTGGTTTGAGATTTGATTAAGGTTGATTAGGAGAGCTTTCAGTGAGGTTTTGATTTGAGAAACCTTGAGTTTTGAGCTGTTTGGAAATTGATTTTGGAACCAGGATTCGACCTCCTCGAACCCTTGGATTTTCCCGTGTCAGACTATTCAAGGATTTCGAGTCGGACTACTTCTCCGGTAGTCCGAATCGGACAACTCGATTTCCCGAGTCGGACTTGGCAAGTTGTCCGAGTCGAACTTAGGCGTTGTCCGAGTCGGACTTCGCTAAAGGCCGAGTCGGACTTCGAGTGGACTGTTGTCCGAGTCGGACTTACGCGTTGTCCGAGTCGGACTTCGGGTAGATTGTTGTCCGAGTCGGACTTCCATGTTGTCCGAGTCGGATATCCATGTTGTCCCAGTCGGATTTGGGTGCTGTTGTCCGGGTCATACTAGGGCTTATCCGAGTCGGATTTTAGGGAGTTTCGACCCTAGGGTTAGGTTTCTGAGGAAAAACCTGTAGTGATTTATTTCTTTAGATGGAAAAATTTCTCTAGGGGTGCTGCCCCTCGACCTCGCAAGGGCGGTCCCCGTTGACCCCAACCGCGCTAACCGGGGAGCGGTACCCCCGTGCTAAGTTTGCATAGGGGGTCTTTTGCCATTAGGGTTTAACCGTTTCCTAAGAAAGGTCTCTATGTTATAGATCAGGTGCTGATCGGGTAGTCGAGACTCGAGAGTTAGCAGTAGAAAACAGTTATCGGGGATTAGCTCAGGTGAGGTCCCTTGCCAAATATTTTATGAACTGAAATTTGTTATTGTTATGTTTGCGAACTGAAATTGTTTATTTAAATGATTTATGAAATGCTTATTGAGAACTGTTTATTAAATTTTTCCTTTAATAACTGATGATCATCTGTTTATCTCATGCATGCTTGTAACGAATGGGTTTTGATTATTGTTTAGCATGATGCAAGGTTGACATAGGGCACCAAGGGACGGGGTGTGCCCTTAGGTTTATGTCATTCGGACGAAGTCTTCTACAGAGGGAATGTTATCCAATACCAAGGGACGAAGTGCGCCCTTGGTAGTTATTTGGTGCGATAGGAAGCGCGAATCGGTTTCGTGTTCCTTATAAATAGGGTGACCAGTTAGGCTCGTGTTTATGTCCACCATGTATCACCAATGAATTTAACTGCTTATATTTGGGTCAAAGTTCCGTTATGTTTTGCTTAAAACTGTTTGAGAGAATTCACTAGAACTTATGGTCTAATAATCGTTTTCAAAATCTCTAAAAACCTTTCAGGGGAAGTTCGTGGATCAGGCAGAGAGAAGGGAAAAGAAAAGGTGCGCGGTTAGAGTAGCAGCCTTCCTGATTTAGATGGTCATGTCTAGCTTTAGTAATCTCAGGTGTGAAGTGTATGTTTTACTGGTACTTATGGGAACGTTTTTCCATAAATTGATGTAATAGATTTCTGAACCGTATTTTGATATTTAAAAGCTATATTTTTCCGCTGCGTAGCTCATTGAGATATGTTTATGTTGTATATGAGAAATTGGGTTGTTACAAATCTACACAGAAAACTTTAATGGAAAACCAACCAAACTTATAGATAGTGAGTATAAATACTTTGTGTTCTGCAAAAATGATAAATATTTATATATAAATATTTGTTTTCATTCACTTATAACGATTGTTTTAATTCGAATTTTCCACTCGAATGATAAAAAAAGAAATTATTTAATGTAAAAATTAAGTTTTCAGATAAATACATTGCTTGAAAATGGAGTCATGAGTTAACATTCAAGGTATGTGAATGGATTAAGTGGGTGTGATCCATTTGAATAGTGTCTCCATTAACAACACCCAAAACTTGGTGGAAATTCCAAATTTATTGTTAAATATAAAAGAAAATTCCACATGGTGGCACAAAAATAATACGAAATTTTGATGGAGACATGGTTATCATCCAAGATATATGTATTATCTATTAGCAACAATAATAAGTGAGGCCTTTCATTCTTTAAAACATCTTATTTTATTATGTGTGAGAAGATCAATATGCAAAAAGTAGAGAGGAATTAATGGCTTTTCATTCTTGGGGACCTCACTTCATTCCCACTATATATAAGTTTATCTTTGAAGTCTAAGAGTAGAACCCAAAATAGACCTATACTACAAAGAACTAAAAATGTCTACTAGTTTTATGGTGGTCTTTCAAAGCAATTTGGGCCATTACCATTCAAGAAAGCTTCTAAATCATGCTCCTATGTACCAAGACACGGCAATGGCGATGCACACACAAGTCAAAGAGACAACAATCTCACCAACACCGAGTCAATATACGGAAAACAGAAGCTTTCATGCGGATGCGGTGATGGTCCTATCAGTCCTTGTGTGTTCTATCATTTGCTCCTTAATATTGAACTCTATAATCAAGAGTGTATTAAGGTGCTCACATATGGTAAATACTGAATCCATTGTTGGCTTAGAAAGCACACCAGTCGCGTCTATCGATACCGGAATTAAAAAAAAGACATTGAGGACTTTCCCAATTGTTCGCTATTGGGAAGGACTTAAATTACCTGGATTGGACAAGGAGTGTGCGATTTGCTTAAGTGAGTTTGTTCCTGAAGAAATTGTCAAAATACTACCAAAATGCAACCACGGATTCCATGTTAAATGCATCGACAAGTGGTTGAGTTCGCACTCCTCATGCCCAACTTGTCGCCACTCCCTCAAAGAAACAAGCCAAAAGATTTTGTTAGGTGGCGCATGTAGCAAAATGACAGCACCCTCACAGTTTCTAAGACAAGAGTTCGATAGTATTAGTACCTTAGTCATTATCCCATTACGGCCAGAAATTTTCGTTCAAAACTAGGAGACATATGTAGTTCTTTTGTTTAGAGTATAGGCCTTGGCTCATATGTAAATTAGTAAGCATTTAATATTAGATGTTGCCTGTGTATACCCCAAAAAAAGTGTTTCCATTGTAAATAGGTTAACATTTCCATATTAATATTGAAACCAATTTTTCATCAGAGTTTATTCCTTACTATTTTTGTATATGTTAAAACTCCTTATATTTGAGTGACAAAATTGTCATTTAACTATACAATGAGCACTATGTGTTTATATTATTTAAGATTTTAAAAAGGGATAAAGAAGTTTATATATATATATATATATATACACACAAACCATTGATCATCTACATGTATGGTCGAGATTGGTTTGTATAGTTTGTACAAACTATCCGGTTTGTAACGAATACGACCCCTATATATGTGTGTTGTATAGGTGAGAGAAAAAGAGAGAATAATTGTGTACATATGTACATGTAAACTTCATTTTTTAACAGGTGAATTACATTGGTGATTCCTCTTGTTTGTTTAAATTTTGGATTTAATCTATAAAACAAGCTATTTATACTCATCGTCCTTAACTTTTTGGACATTTTACTATTTATCTGATTTTATAGTTACTTTTATTCCTTTGTTGCATCTTCATCTTCTCTAAGTTAATCCTTCAAAAAGATTCATTGAACGTTAAAAAAAACATAAACAACAAATCAATTTGAAAATAGTTAAACAAATTCTTTATAAATCAAAAACCTAAAATCTAAATACACAAAAAGCTTTGATGTACGGAAAAACCTAAAATCTAAATTAAAAAAAAAAAAAAAAACCTTTAATGAAAAGAAAAACCACTAGACAAATTAACAAAGGAAAAATTATCAACTCAAAAGAAATCATCAAACATATCTTTGTGTTCCGAAGATGCATACTTCTCTCTTTAAGATATAAACCACAACCCAACTCCCACCTTCATCATCATTTGTAAATCTATTAAAAAAAGTTTAGGCATTGAAGTCTTCAATTTAGTTTGTCAATACCTCGATCTGCAACTTTTATGTTCAATCAAATGTTCTTGATGACTAATTTAGAAAAGATGAAGGTGCAACGAAAGAAAAAAAAAGTAATTATAAAATGAGAATAACGGTAAAAAGCCCATAACGTCCAAAAAGTCCCTAACTTAATTGGTCTTAACAAACTAACTCTACGTCAGTTACTTAGAGGACCATTAATGTCATCAAAATGAAAAGACAGGGACTATGAGTGTAGATTAATTGTTTTTGATACAGATCGGTTTCGAGCTGTATCGGAGATTTTTAACTATTTCTGGAAACCGGGAAAAGGGACTCAAATAAAGAAAAAATTCAAGTATCGTGACATAGCTGACCTCGCGGCGCGAAGCTATGGCTCGCGGCGCGAGCCCGTCGCTGATTGCTTTCCGCGGCGGAACATTCCGGAAGACATTGCTTTTATTTGTTTGTTTAAATATTTTATTAAATAACTAGTTAGGATTAGTAATATTTTGTTTCCTTTTATTTTGTTTTTTCTCTATTAAGTTTAGGATTTATTTTGGTAATTATTTTAATTGTTTTCCAAGGTTAGAATAGAATTAGGTTTATTTAGTTTCCTTAATTATGTTTTAGCTAGATTATAAATAGGCCTTTAGACTACAATTGTTTTTCATACTTTGATTAATAAATTTATTCTCTTCGTGAGTTTAGAGTTTTATCTCTATTATTGAGAGTTTTCTCTCGTTCTTTATCGGGATTTAGACGCTAGTCGATCCTACCACGCATATCTCATATTCCGCCCTGCGTCAGTTGGTATTAGAGCCAGATCGCTGTCTCTTTTCCTTCCGATGGCATCACCACCACCACGACTCAACCGAGCCGATATTGAGAAAATCACTGCGGCTGTTTCCACGGCTCTCGACCGCCTCGCCGACCGCCTCGCCGAACGTCTCACCACCTCCAACGACCGCATTGCCAATCAAATCACCCAACTTACCGATCTCATCAACGAGCATCCGAAAAGAGACAAATATCTCGATCGCCGCCACCACCGTAGTTCCCATCCCAAATCACATCACCGCCACCATCACTATGAGCCGATCAAAGTACCACCTTTAGAACCGATTGATATTCCACCTTTAGAGCCGATTCACATTATCGCTATCGACATTAAATCTATTGTTGATACGGCTCTTCTCCAAGCTGGACAAAGAAGAACTACTCCGGAGAAGATAGACGTCTTGCCGGAAAAAGAAAAAGAACCACCGGAGAAACCTGACGAGGAAATTGTCCCTGTCGTCACCGAACCACTACCTACCGTTATCAAGCCGCCGCAAAAAGTTATTCCCATCTTAATTGAGCCGCTACGCGAAGTCGTCCCCATCATAGCCGAGCCACCGCAAGAACTTATCTTCGTCGGGACAGAATCTTCACCAGTTATGATCGAACCATCACGAGAAATCAGCCCGATCATTCTCGAGCCACCGTCGAAGCCTTTGGTCAAGGAAGGTACAACTTCTATCGTTCCAACAATCACGAAGTACGCGGAACCAATTCCGAGAAAGGTTTCGTTGATATCTTATCCTTATGAGTTGGACGAAATCACACTTGTTTGGAGTCGATCACGGCCCCTGTATGTGGACCCTTTTCTGAGTTTCATCGATCCACTGATAAAGACAACAAACGTGTATCAAGAACCCGAGACTCTAAGAGATCCACGAGAGAACTAGAGGTCGAGTTCTTTTCAAGTGGGGGTGTCTGATACAGATCGGTTTCGAGCTGTATCGGAGATTTTTAACTATTTCTGGAAACCGGGAAAAGGGACTCAAATAAAGAAGAAATTCAAGTATCATGACATAGCTGACCTCTCGGCGCGAAGCTATGGCTCGCGACGCGAGCCCGTCGCTGATTGCTTTCCGCGGCGGAACATTCCGGAAGACATTGCTTTTATTTGTTTGTTTAAATATTTTATTAAATAACTAGTTAGGATTAGTAATATTTAGTTTCCTTTTATTTTGTTTTTTCTCTATTAAGTTTAGGATTTATTTTGGTAATTATTTTAATTGTTTTCCAAGGTTAGAATAGAATTAGGTTTATTTAGTTTCCTTAATTATGTTTTAGCTAGATTATAAATAGGCCTTTAGACTACGATTGTTTTTCATACTTTGATTAATAAATTTATTCTCTTCGTGAGTTTAGAGTTTTATCTCTATTATTGAGAGTTTTCTCTCGTTCTTTATCGGGATTTAGACGCTAGTCGATCCTACCACGCATATCTCATATTCCGCCCTGCGTCAGTTTTAGGGACTAAATCCGACTCGGGATTGTTATTGAATTACGACTCGGAAATTGGTGCATTACAACTTGGAAATTGGTGAATTACAACTCGGAAATTGGGGAATCCCGACCCAGGGTTAGATTTTTAAGGAAAATCTTGTAGTGATTTATTTCTACAAGAGGAAAAAATTTCTCTAAGGGTGTTTCCCCTCGACCCCGCAAAGGCAGTCGTCCTTGACCTCATCCGCTAACTGGGTAGCAGAACCCCGTGCTAAGTCTGCCTAGGGAAAACATTGTTATGGGTTAGACAGTTTCTAAGCTTGAATTATTGATTTTATAGATAGATATGTTTAGTCGAAAGCGTGTGGTAGCTGTGTGAATTGGCTAGGCTCATGTGAGTTCCCTTGAACTATTGTGAACTGTTTATAGTGTTTGATAAACTGATCCTTTCTATTGTATATTATAAGCATGCTTGTAATAATGGGTTGAGTGTTGATATTTTGGGGGTGTGTTGCAAAGTGGATATAGTGTACCAAAGGTCAAAGTGTGTTTCTTGGAAGTGAGGGTGTGGTATGAAGCACGAAACTGTTTCGTGCTTCCTAAAGGGGTGAGCGAATGAGCCCCGATCTAACGTCACGGGTGATCGGATGGACCTGTGTCTATGTCCAGGATGCACCATCAATGTTGATATAATTGTTTATTATAATTGGGCCAGTAGGCCGCTTTTGTGATAAAACCGTTTTTTAGGGAATTCATTAGACTTTATCGTCTAACCCTCGTTTTCAAACTTTTTATAACATTTCAGGGGAAGTACGTAGAGGGGATCCTCAAAAGGAAAAGAGAAGGTTCGGAACTAGAGACGAGAGGCCGGTAAAGAAATGTTAGTCAAATGGTCACTAGTAGAATACTTATCGCAACTATGGAAGGTTGTTCCGCTAGCACGATCTATCTTTAGATTTTGGTTTTATTAAAAGTTTTAGGCTTAAATATTTGTGAAATGTTTTTGTTGCGTTAGATCATTGGGTTGTTGTCATTACACACGTGGGATTTGGGTTGTTACATGAAGGGTATATGCTTAATTATATAATAAGGTAATTATGAGATAGTTATAGATTTTATGTATATGTAAAGCGAGTCAAGTTCACGTGAGACCAATATGTTTTTTTGAGTGAGACCAACATTTTTTAAATGAAACTTCACAACAAAACAGTGTGAAGGTAAAAAAAGTTGAACATTCATAGTAAAAACACTGTAAATGTTACATTCATGGTGTTTTTTTGAAGTGAATGTTCGATTTTTTTCACCTTCACAGCACTTTCGCTGTTAATGATCGGATTATTTATTTTTTTTACCTTCACAACATTTTTCGTTGTGAATGTTTCGTTTTTTACCATGTTTTGAATTTTTTTTTATCTCGATGATGTTTTTTAAGTATAAATATTCAAATTTTATTAACCTTTAATGTGTTTTGTTGTGAAGTTTAATGCGTGAAGTTTTGGTTTCATGCGGTCTCACGGAAACAATTTGGTCTCATGTGAACCTATGTTTACGTAAAACTCCGAATTTCCTATTTATATGAGTAACATATTTAGTTAAATGTTTTTATAAGTAGAGTCTCTGTTGATCCAGCTCTCCTAAGACCTGATGAAATGATAATGATCCTGTTACTTTACTTAGTGAATAGGTTTTTACTTCTGTTATAGCTTGAGGAATTATCACTGAGATTGTTCAGTGTTATTCCATGTTACTTATGCTGTAACTTATTTTTATAATGATCAGGATCAGGATCAGGAGATGAATGAGTCTGTTCTGTAGTCTACTGATCCTGACCACCGAAGTGAAGACCTCCTGAAGACATTAAGATCATACTCAAAGAACCATCAGCGAAGTCGAAGAATTAGCTGATGACAGGAACAACATGCTCGTGATCTGAAGATGGAACTCAGTGATAGTAGGCTGCTCAAATTCGTATGACATCCTGAAGACTCAACAGGATACAGTGACTCCTGATCTACATCAGTATCAGGACTCTACTCACTGATCAGTATCCTGATCCTGAAGGATTAGTGTAATGTCTTAATCTAATGCACAAAAGGATTATCCGCCTTTACTGACACAAAAGTACATAAGGACAGTCTCTTTTCTGTTCCCTCCGTACTTATCAGACCTCAAGGCAACTGTTTACTCACATCCTCTTTTGCACACCATGCAAAGGGTATTTGTTTATAGTAAATAGTACAATGGACCACTTGAAGTGTGACACGTACACAAAAGTGAGTCTGCATGCATTTAATGCATTGGGTATAAATAGGACGTGAAGAGATGTTCTCCATACTTCTTCTTCATCCTAAAAATACCCTAATCCTTTCTTTCTTATTTCCTCTATCTTCTATCTTTTCTTATCTTCTCACTCTAGTGCATACTGAAAGAACTTAGATTGTTTAGTTTAGACTTGTAGTCTTTTCTATTTCCGCAACAATCTGTAAATTCATATTGTTAATACAACAAAGAATTTAAAAGTGAAATTTGTGTGATTATATTCAACCCCCCCCCTTCTATAATCTCATACACTATCCTTACTTGAAGGTCACCCCTTTGGGACCAACAAGTGGTATCAGAGCAGATACAAGCTCTCATTTTCTTCTCTAAGAAAAATCTTGTGATCCTCTCTCTTAATCCATGGCTCTTCAAGCTAAGGATAACTACTTTGATATCGGCTCTGCTGGAAAACCTCCAAGGTTTAACAAAGATAACTTCTCTCTTTGGAAAACCAGGATGGAACTTTTCCTATCTGGTTCTAATCCCAATATTCCATACTTTTTGGAAAATGGACCACATGTGCCTACACAACCTGTCCATGCTGTGCCTCCTACTGGTGACCAACCAGGAATACCCGCAAGGGAACTGGTAGTGACGGATTGGAATGATGAGGACAGACGCCTTGTCAACATTGACACAAAGGCTAGGTCTCTCATTGCCATGTCACTCCCTGATGACGTCTTCCACTCTGTCTGTCACCTTCGCTCTGCTAAAGAGATTTGGGACACCCTCTGTGTTCAATACGAAGGTACTGCTGTTCTCATGGAATCAAGAAAGATTTTCTTGGTTCGCCAGTACGAAAGCTTTATTCATCAGAAGGATGAAACTCTCTCCCAGATACATCAGAGATTCAACTGTCTCCTGATCGACCTGGAGACTATTGGTACTATCTATCCTAACTCTGAGGTGGTTACCAAGTTCATGGAAGCTCTTCCTGAACATTGGGAAACCTACACCTCCTACTTGACTATGTCCAAAGACATAAAGACACTCACATTAAGTGAGTTGTACGGTATTCTTCTAAACCATGAACAACAGAAGAAACTGAAAAAGAATCTCATAAGAGATACTAAAGATTCCAAAAGCACCTCTGTTGCACTGGTCTCTGATTCAGTTCCTACTGTTGCTACTCCTTCTTCTGTTACCATCACTGAATTAGAATCTTCTGATTCTGACATGTCAGACTCAGATCCTGATTTTAATGAATCACTTGCAATTCTCACTCGCTCCTTTAAAAAGTTTGCCAAAAAGGGAAACTTCCAAAGAAGGAAACCTCTTACTCTTACTGACAAGCCTAAAACAGAATCTGTTGATAAGGCCACTGCTACCTACTATAATTGTCAGGGCAAAGTGCACTTTGCTAATGATTGCAGGTACAAGAAAAATCAGTTTGCTCCTTCTTCTACCAAATCTTCCTCGAAAAACCCCAAATACCAGCGCCTGAAAGAGAAGTACAAAAAGATGAAATCTCAAAGAAAAGGCAAAGGTCTTATCGCAGAAGACTGCGATTGGGATGATGTCTCCTCTGATGACTCATCTGATGAGGAAGATAGTCAAATGGCACTGATGGCCATTATTGAGGAAACTACCTTAGCTCTCATGGCTAAGATAGAAGAGGTCCCTGAAGAGGTTCCTACTCAAGCTCGTGAAGCTTCTTCCTCTACGACTCCTGAAGCTTCTACCTCTGCGACTGAATCTACCAGTCAGGTACCTATTTCTGTTGTCCCTCTTGAAAGCTTAACTCAGCTAGACCTTGTAACCCTTGATCTCTATAAAGCCCTAAATGGTAAAACCTCTGCTGAGAAAATGAACATTGATCTTCGTGATCAACTCAGAGAGTGTCAGGAAAAGATAAAACAACTTACCATTCTGGAAGAAAGTTATAAGGATCAGGTCACTGTTAATCAAACTCTCTGTATCGAAAGAGAAAAGGCTCTTGCTGCTAAAGAAAGAGCCTTGGCCGAACTTAACGCTGAAAAAGTCACCATCAAAGGATGGAGTGACGCCTCTGAAAAGGTTGATGAAATATTAGCCTCAGGGAGAAATGTCAAAAACAAAAGGGGTCTTGGATTCACTAGCGAATGTCCTAGGCCTGATCGTTCCATGCTTAAATTTGGAATGTTTGTTTCTTCTATCCCTGATCCTAATGCCCCTGAAAACATCCCTTCTTCATCCAACACACACACTGAAGGTGCTCCTAAGAGCAAAAAGAAAACAGCCAAGGAAAAATCCAAAACTGTAACACCTTCAAAGACCAAGAATCCTAAACCTAAGAACAAAGTTTTGGGTGGTGGTCCTTCAGTCTCAGGAACAAAATCCTTTTCTCAAAATCCTGCTCCAAGACTGAAGATTGACCTGAAGCAAAAGACCCTGGAGAAGAAACCTATTCCTTCTCTATCCAATGCTAAAGGCATACTTGGTACTGCTCCTGCTCATCTGAAGTTCAAAGACTTCCTGGACCCCACTAAACGCTTTCAATATCGCAAATGTTATCACTGTGGATTTAACGACCATATTGCGATTAAGTGTCCTGATACTACCAAAACTAAAAAATCAGCTAAGGTAAAGAAAACTCCTAAGACTGATACCTCAGTCAAAGGAAAGAAGGTTGTCAAGACTGTTCCTTCAGTCAAGACTGCAGCCTCAAGAACTGATAATTAAGTTAAGGCTGTCACTAACTCCACCAGTCCTACTGATAATTCTGGATCCATAGTTCTATGGGTACCAAGAAAAACTTAAACTCTAAATTTTACAGGATAAGGGCATCTGATACCTGGACAGTGGATGCTCTCGACATATGACTGGTTCTAAATCTGTCCTCTCTAACTACCGTGAAGAAAGAGGTCCTGCTGTGACTTTTGGTGGAAACGGTAAAGGCCAACCCGAGGGTATGGCACCCTGACCAACGGAGTAACTACGTTCAAAAGAGTTGCTTATGTTGAAGGCCTGATGCATAATCTTCTTAGCATCAGTCAACTGTGTGATAAGAATCACAAAGTCTCCTTCTCGAAGAAAAAGTGCAAAGTCAAGAACAGACGCAAGGAAGTTATTCTCACTGGTGTGAGACAAGCTGATATCTACATCATCAACATGAATACTTCCACTGACAACTTCTGTTTTGTATCCCGTGCTTCCACTGATACAAATTGGCTATGGCACAAGCGTCTCTCTCATCTCAACTTCAAGACGCTGAATCAACTCTGCATCAACAATCTTGTTGTTGGTCTTCCTGACTTTCGCTATACAAAGGTATCTCTTTGTTCAGCATGTGAGAAAGGAAAAAGACCAGGGCTAGCTTTAAGTCCAAGCAGATTTCCTCCATCAGCTCTCCTCTACAACTTCTCCACATGGATCTCTTTGGACCTGTTAATGTCCAATCCATTGCTGGAAAGAAATATACTCTAGTGATCGTTGATGAATATTACAGATATATTTGGGTGTTCTTTCTTCGATCCAAGAGTGACGCTCCTGAAGAAATCATTCTGTTCGTCAGGAAGATGGAAAGACTCAACAACCTTACTGTTCGATCAATCAGAATTGACCACGGAACTGAATTCAAAAACAGTACCCTGGAAACTTTCTTCGATCAGAAAGGTATCTCTCAGAATTTCTCATCTGTAAGAACTCCTCAGCAAAACGGTGTTGCTGAAAGACGAAACAGAACCCTGATTGAAGCTGCACGATCTATGTTGAGTGAAGCCAACCTTGCCACTCAATTCTGGGTTGAAGCCGTTAACACAGCTTGCTATACTCAGAATAGATCTCTGATAGTCAAGCGCTTCAGAAGAACCCCTTACGAACTCTTTCGTAACAGGAAACCTTCAAACGAACATCTCCATATCTTTGGTTGTGTCTGTTACATCCTGAACAACAAAGATAACCTTGGGAAGTTCGATTCCAAGTCTGATGATGGAATCTTCCTTGGATACTCCTCTATCTCCAAAACTTACCGTGTGTTCAACAAACGAAGACAAACCATACAGGAAACGATTCATGTCAAATTTGATGAATCGGGTCCTACCTTTCCTCACCCTCATAATAATTCTGACATAAATCAGTGGGCTGACTCTTTCTTTCAATTCCCTGATATTCCTATTGCTGATCCATCTCCTCAAGACCTTCCTGACAGTTTTGAAGAAAGTCCTCCTCCTCCACCCTCTCAAATATCCATACCTCCTATAATAAATGCCACCCCTATCACCCAAGTCACACCTGAACCTGATCAACCCACTAACTGTGAAGACTTTTCTCAAACCACTGTTAGTGAACCTGCTCCTACTAATCTTCTCCCTGATCCATCAGTGAATGAAGCCTCTACTTCAGGACAAGTGTATCAACCACCTGCTCTTCGTTGGACCAAAGATCATCCAATTGATCAAGTCCTCGGAAATCCTTCCTCTGGTGTTAAAACTCGACGCCAATCTGGTAACGTCTGTCTTTATGTAAATTTCATATCTGAAAATGAACCTAAAGAAATAGATGATGCCTTGCGTGATTCTGCCTGGGTCTCAGCCATGCAGGAAGAGCTAGTAGAGTTCATCAGAAACAATGTCTGGCTTCTCGTCCCTAGGCCTCGAAAACGTACAATCATAGGATCCAAGTGGATCTTCAGGAATAAGCTTGATGAGATTGGTACGATTATTCGAAACAAGGCTCGCCTTGTGGCTCAGGGATACAGGCAGGAAGAGGGCATTGATTATGTAACACCCCGTTCCCATTCAGTTAAGTTTTAACTTCTCTTTCGTTAAGTTAGTAAGGTTTGGTGTCATTTATGTAATTTCCGGTAGGGGACTTGCTTGTAAATATTGGAAGTGGAGGGTGTTATGTGTAAGTGTATATATAGGGGATTGGATGATCAAACCTTTCACTTTTGATCATTTGTCAATCTTGAGAGAAGAGAAAAGGGTTTGAAAGGCTTCAAAGGGTTTTGGTGTTTGGGAAGAAATCGTGTCTACGTGGTGCAATCGTTTGTTGCTTTACCGTTAGAACTAAGTTTCTAACTTCAGGTAATCATCAATTTCCCTTTCTTGCTGTTGGATATCAAGTTTGGATCATAGCTAGGGTTTTGGTCGAATGTTATGGAAATTGGTGATCTTTGGATCACCAATTGAGTATTTTGTGTTAGGTTGGTCCTATTTTCATTGTGGTAGTATTGTAGAGCCTGAAATAACGAGACCATGGCTTTTTAAATCGGATGAATTGGGGTTCGGATGAGAAAGTTATGCCAAAAATGAGAAATCACGATTTTGGGTTCGTGCTGAAAATTCAGCACCTAGCGATCGCTAGGTGGTGAAGCTAGCGATCGCTAGCCATGAACAAAAAGGGGCTCACGATCGTGAAGTGATCGCGAGCTAGAACAGAAAGTTGGGAAGGATAGCTAGCGATCGCTAGCTATCAGGCTCGCGATCGCTAGCCCCTGTTTTGAGTTGGAAAATTTGTTTTGGCCATAACTTTTGCATCCTAACTCCGATTTTGATTCCGAAAGGACCGTTGGGTTCGTAATTGAATTACCTACCCTTTTAGAAGGTCTAAATCAGCCCTAGACTAAGAGTTACGGTTATGAGTCTTAAGATGTTATTTATGTGTGCCATACGATGATGTGATGTATAGGTGTTTAATACTCAGTCGTGTGAGGTGGTTGACTGTGTTATCTGTGAAGCGAACTAAGGTGAGTACTTTAACCTGCGTTCAAGATTGTTATGCTTATAATCATGTATATATATGTGGATTATGTATGAACTGGCATGTAATAATCACGATAGTACCTAAGGCGGTAATACTACCCTAGGGAAGTTGGATTCAGAGGCCTGGTACCAGTGTCAGTATGATGCTCTTGGTGGATACACCTTGAGTAATGTTCATGATACGTGTTCAGTTATTCAGTTATATGATTATGATTATTTACATGCATGCATAGAACCTAGGTTTGTGCTCACTAAGCTTTATGCTTAACCCGTTGTGGTTTATGTGGTTTAGTGGCAGGTACCTCATCCAAGGATAAGGGGAAGGCACCTGCTTGATGCTCGGAAGGACTCAGTTCAGGACATGTTTAAGATATTTGAAAATAATGGATGTTGAACTATTATTAAAAATCATTTTGGTGGCAAACCGGATTTAGTGTGACTTATTATCTCTTTTAAATGTTGTTAACTTTGGACCCGTTTGGGGAAAACATATTACTTTTTAATGGTTTTAAGTGCTTCCGCTATGTTGGTTTCTGTTTCTGTTAAATTATGTTGAAAAATTGAACCTAGATGTTACAATTGGTATCAGAGCCTAGGTTTGAGGGATTCAGGTGTTCACAGGTAGTGAATACTTGAACTCAAACCCGGAGTTCGTATTTTCAAAACAAAGTAACTAAAAAAAAAAAAATTTGCTTTAAGAACAGGAGGTGGAACTGAACTGAGATCCGGGGCATCAAGACGGGAGTGAGCACCCTAAACTCTATTGAGTTGTTAGTAAGCATGCCATGTCAATTTATGTATGAATATCATGATATATTGTTATGTTTAGTTGTTAAAATGTAACAGACTTGTAGTTGAATTAATGATGCTTATGATGGGTAATGAAACCCTTATATCACTTTTGTGTATGCTTGAGTAATATTTGTTTGGGTATGCGGATGTATGAATGCTATGACATGATTGTGTAGATGTCAGGGTAAGTATAAACGTAAAATGACTTAGAGATACTCATGGCACGGTAGTTATAGGAGGTACTACTAAGAGTGCTAGTGGTACCATATGATTATGTGTTGTGTGTATGACCAAGTCTAGAAAGTAACCTTTCTTATGATGAGGAAAAGCTGAACGGGTAGGGTGTAATTATAATGATATAAGGGCCCATATCATTGCAATTACATTGTACTGTTGAGGCTTGACTAAGTTATGGGGATCGTTACGGACTGACCGAAGTCATGGGATTGGGAAGTAGAAGCATGAAAACGATTGTGACTTATCAGGAAGGGTAGTGAGAGTTACTCTCTAGTAAGGTCACTTATTTCCATTGTTAGCTAAACAATTATGTACTTGCATCAGTATGGTGACCACAAGAAGAACTGGGACTGGAGAGCGTCCGAATGATGGTGATGAGCATGAAATCCCTGATCTAAGGGGGATTATTGCTGCTGAGGTCGGGGAGGTCTTGCATGACCTGCTTCCGGGCCTTTTTGAGCAGATGAAAAGGGAGTTGACCCAGGTGGTCACTCAACAAGTCAACTCTGCCATGGCTGGTCGGGGAAGTGTAGCAGGAAGCTCGAGTACTGGCCAGAATCGGGCGGTTGGGTTCAAAGATTTTGCTGCTTGCCAGCCGCCTCATTTTGGTGGAGACAAGGATCCGATTGTTGCCTCGAGGTGGATCTCTGAGGTAGAGGGAGCCTTTCTCACTAGTTTCTGCCCGGCTGAGGTAAAGGTGAGATATGCTGCTAATCTTCTGAGAGGGCCGGCGAAAGACTGGTGGGGTGTAGTGAATAGTTCCAGGACTCAGGAACAGATTGGAGCCCTTACTTGGGAGGCGTTCCTCGAAATGTTCCGAGCAGAGTTTGTGCCCCAGATTGAAGTGGAGAGACTTACTACCGAGTTTCTGGAGATGGAGCAGACTACGGAGTCGGTGACTGAAATCACTAACAAGTTCTTGGAGCAGGCGTTGTTTTGCCGCGAATATGTTCAGAATGAAAGGATGAAGATGTATCGGTACCGAAACATTCTGAGGTCGGATATCCGAGAGTTTGTGGTAATGGCACACTGCGATAGTTTTCAGCAGATGTTTGAAAAAGCTCGAACAAGAGAGTTGGAACTCGAGCGTCAGGGTAAGAAGAAAAGGGCAGAGCGGGTTCAGCCACAGCAGCAAGTGGTCAAGAAATTCAAAACCGGGATTCAGAAAGGAGATGTTAAGAAAGATTACCCTCGTTGCTCAAGGTGCGGAAAGAATCACTTGGGTGAGTGCAGAATGGGCTCGGGAACTTGCTACAAGTGCGGGAAACCGGGACATATCAGCCGTGACTGTAAAGTGGAGCCCAAAATGTGCTTCAAATGCTTTAGACCGGGCCACTTTGCCAACGAGTGCCCCACAGCGGCTGTATCGACTGAGATCTCTGGCTCCGCACCCGTCAAGGCTATAGAGGGTGGACCGAGCAAGAAGGTGGAAGCCCCAAGGACTCGAGCTAGAGTCTTCCAGTTGACTGCCAATGAGGCGAAGGCCGAGCCGGACGTGGTAACAGGTATCTTTCTAGTTAATTCGATGCCTGCTCTAGTTTTGTTCGATACGGGTGCTAGCAAGTCTTTTGTTTCCTTGTCTTTTTGTAAAGATTTTATGAATGTAAAAAGTAAACTAGAAAGCCCGTTAGAAGTAGAAATAGCGGATGAGGAGTTTCGTTTATGTAAGTTTATCTATAAGAAAAATGTATTAGAGGTAGAAGGTGTCAAGTTTAGTATAGACCTTATCCCTATTCCGATGAGGGAGATTCAGGTAGTGGCGGGAATGGATTGGCTTAGAAGGAATGGGGCTAATGTGGATTGTGAGAATTGTCGGGTAGTGGTTTGAAACCCAAGTGGGGGAGAACTGACTATCTTGGGGGATGCAAGTAAACGTATTCCGAAGGTGTGCTCAATGGCTAAAGATCGGAGCTATGTGTTGCGTGGAGGTACTAGTTATCTGGTGTACTTGATCAGTGACCAAGGAGAAAGTAAGAAAAAGACCGTGGAGGATGTACCCGTAGCTAGTGAGTTTCCGGATGTCTTTCCGGAAGACTTGCCGGGGATTCCCCCAGAAAGACAAGTGGAGTTCAGGATAGACTTGGTTCCGGGGGCGGCGCCCGTAGCAAAAACCCCTTATCGCTTGGCACCTCCGGAAATGCAAGAGCTATCAAACCAGTTAGAGGAGCTGTTAGAGAAGGGCTTTATTCGGCCAAGCAGTTCACCGTGGGGAGCTCCGATCTTGTTCGTCAAGAAGAAGGATGGGACGTTGAGAATGTGCATTGATTATCGTGAGCTCAACAAGCTTACGGTGAAGAACCGATACCCACTACCGAGGATCGATGATCTTTTCGATCAACTTCAGGGAGCCGCTTGGTTCTCGAAGATAGATCTTCGATCGGGGTACCATCAGTTAAAGGTAAGGGAGGAGGACGTTCACAAAACAGCGTTCAGGACCAGATACGGGCACTATGAGTTCGTGGTTATGCCTTTTGGGTTGACGAACGCACCCGCGGCATTCATGGATCTCATGAACCGGGTGTGTAGACCTTTGTTGGATAGGTCAGTTATCGTTTTCATCGACGATATTCTCATCTACTCCAAGACGAAGGAGGATCATGTTCAGCATTTGCGGGAAGTGTTGGAAATTCTACGGAAGGAGCAGCTGTATGCAAAGTTTTCGAAGTGCGACTTCTGGTTGCAAGAGGTCCAGTTTTTGGGACATCTTGTAAACCGAGAAGGGATCAAGGTGGACCCAGCGAAAGTCGAGGCGGTTATGAAGTGGGAAACTTCTAAGTCGCCAACAGAGATACGGAGCTTTCTTGGGTTAGCCAGGTACTACTGCCGGTTCATCCAAGATTTCTCCAAGGTGGCGGTTCCATTGACTAAACTCACCAGGAAGAACGTAAGTTTCGTTTGGGGAGAAGAACAACAATCAGCGTTTGAAACTCTGCGGCAAAAGTTGTGTGAGGCGCCGGTGTTGACATTACCTGAAGGGGTGGAGGACTTGACGGTCTACTGTGATGCTTCATATCACGGGCTAGGCTGTGTTCTCATGCAGCGTGGCAAGGTGATTTCCTATGCGTCACGTCAGTTAAAGACGCATGAGGTAAATTACCCGACTCATGATTTGGAGTTAGCCGCAGTTGTATTTGCACTTAAGTTGTGGAGACACTACTTGTACGGTGTGAAGAGCACGATTTACACCGATCATAAGAGTCTCCGTTACTTTTTAGACCAGCCGAATTTGAATATGCGACAGAGGAGATGGTTGGATGTGGTGAAGGATTACGATTGTGAAATCCTTTATCATCCGGGGAAGGCGAACGTGGTAGCAGATGCATTGAGTAGGAAGACTCGTCACATGCTATTGCGAATACCGTTGATGAGGCTAACCGTGAAGACTTCTCTTTTTGATTTGATTCGGCAGTCTCAAGTCGACGCAATCAAGGAAGAGAACCAAAAGAAGGAACGGATCAAAGGTCAGTTACCGCGGTTGGTAACGGATAGTCGCGTGTTGTTGACCCGTTTTGGGCGGGTCTGGGTACCAGTAACAGGCGAGGCGAGGCAGACCTTGTTAGATGAAGCACACAAGTCTAAGTTCTCGATACATCCAGGTGCCACAAAGATGTATAGAGACTTGAAGACTGATTATTGGTGGCCAGGAATGAAGCGGGACGTAGCTCGTTACGTGGAGAGGTGCTTAACCTGTTTGAGGGTCAAAGCTGAGTATCAGCGACCGCATGGGAAGTTGCAGCCGTTAGATATTCCGGTATGGAAGTGGGAGCACATCACGATGGACCTGATTACCAAATTGCCTCGGACGTCTCGAAGTTACGACGCAATTTGGGTTATCGTGGACCGTTTGACAAAGAGTGCTCACTTTATAGCCATCCGGGAGAGTTCATCTGCCGAAGCATTGGCGGACATCTATGTCAAGGAGATCGTGGCTAGACACGGTGTTCCGGTTACCATCATTTCTGACCGGGATGTTCGGTTTACGTCGCGATTTTGGGGAAAGTTTCATGAGGATTTGGGCACGAGGTTGCAGTTCAGTACAGCTTTTCATCCGCAGACAGATGGCCAAAGCGAGAGAACTATTCAGACTCTCGAAGACATGTTACGTGCTTGTGTTTTGGATTTTGGAGGCAGTTGGGACACCTATTTGCCGTTGGCGGAATTCTCTTATAACAATAGTTTTCACGCTAGTATCGGCATGCCCCCGTATGAAATGTTGTACGGGAGAAGGTGTCGAACCCCTATCTGTTGGGGAGAAGTGGGACAGCGAGAGCTAGGTAGCACCGAGATAGTACAACAGACGACCGAGAGCATTGAGATGATACGTGAGCGGCTGCGAACCGCTCAGAGCCGTCAGAAAAGCTATGCTGATCGGAGAAGATCGGATTTAGAGTTTCAAGTGGGTGATAAGGTGTTGTTGAAAGTGTCACCTTGGAAGGGGGTGATCCGGTTCCGAAAGAGGGGCAAGTTAGGCCCCAGATTCATTGGACCCTTCAAGGTGATAGCTAGAGTTGGAAAGGTGGCTTATAGACTTGAACTGCCACCAGAACTGAATCAGATTCATGATACGTTCCATGTTTCCCAGCTGAGGAAATGTCTGGCTGACGAGACAGCTCACGTGCCGATTGATGACATTCAAGTTGACGAACGACTGAACTACATCGAGAGGCCAATAGCTATCTTGGAGCGGAAGACGAAATCTTTGCGTAACAAGGAAATTGGTCTGGTAAAAGTTCAGTGGGAGCATCGAAAGGGATCAGAGTGGACGTGGGAGCCGGAAGCGGAGATGAGATCCAATTATCCGGAGCTGTTCCATGACTAAGCGATTTCGGGGACGAAATCTTGGTAAGTGGGGGAGAGTTGTAACACCCCGTTCCCATTCAGTTAAGTTTTAACTTCTCTTTCGTTAAGTTAGTAAGGTTTGGTGTCATTTATGTAATTTCAGGTAGGGGGACTTGCTTGTAAATATTGGAAGTGGAGGGTGTTATGTGTAAGTGTATATATAGGGGATTGGATGATCAAACCCTTCACTTTTGATCATTTGTCAATCTTGAGAGAAGAGAAAAGGGTTTGAAAGGCTTCAAAGGGTTTTGGTCTTTGGGAAGAAATCGTGTCTACGTGGTGCAATCGTTTGTTGCTTTACCGTTAGAACTAAGTTTCTAACTTCAGGTAATCATCAATTTCCCTTTGTTGCTGTTGGATATCAAGTTTGGATCATAGTTAGGGTTTTGGTCGAATGTTATGGAAATTGGTGATCTTTGGATCACCAATTGAGTATTTTGTGTTAGGTTGGTCCTATTATCATTGTGGTAGTATTGTAGAGCCTGAAATAACGAGACCATGGCTTTTTAAATCGGACGAATTGGGGTTCGGATGAGAAAGTTATGCCAAAAATGAGAAATCACGATTTTGGGTTCGTGCTGAAAATTCAGCACCTAGCGATCGCTAGGTGGTGAAGCTAGCGATCGCTAGCCATGAACAAAAAGGGGCTCACGATCGTGAAGTGATCGTGAGCTAGAACAGAAAGTTGGGAAGGATAGCTAGCAATCACTAGCTATCAGGCTCGCGATCGCTAGCCCCTGTTTTGAGTTGGAAAATTTGTTTTGGCCATAACTTTTGCATCCTAACTCCGATTTTGATTCCGAAAGGACCGTTGGGTTCGTAATTGAATTACCTACCCTTTTAGAAGGTCTAAATCAGCCCTAGACTAAGAGTTACGGTTATGAGTCTTAAGATGTTATTTATGTGTGCCATACGATGATGTGATGTATAGGTGTTTAATACTCAGTCGTGTGAGGTGGTTGACTGTGTTATCTGTGAAGCGAACTAAGGTGAGTACTTTAACCTGCGTTCAAGATTGTTATGCTTATAATCATGTATATATATGTGGATTATGTATGAACTGGCATGTAATAATCACGATAGTACCTAAGGCGGTAATACTACCCTAGGGAAGTTGGATTCAGAGGCCTGGTACCAGTGTCAGTATGATGCTCTTGGTGGATACACCTTGAGTAATGTTCATGATACGTGTTCAGTTATTCAGTTATATGATTATGATTATTTACATGCATGCATAGAACCTAGGTTTGTGCTCACTAAGCTTTATGCTTAACCCGTTGTGGTTTATGTGGTTTAGTGGCAGGTACCTCATCCAAGGATAAGGGGAAGGCACCTGCTTGATGCTCGGAAGGACTCAGTTCAGGACATGTTTAAGATATTTGAAAATAATGGATGTTGAACTATTATTAAAAATCATTTTGGTGGCAAACCGGATTTAGTGTGACTTATTATCTCTTTTAAATGTTGTTAACTTTGGACCCGTTTGGGGAAAACATATTACTTTTTAATGGTTTTAAGTGCTTCCGCTATGTTGGTTACTGTTTCTGTTAAATTATGTTGAAAAATTGAAACTAGATGTTACAGATTACGATGAAACGTTTGCTCCTGTGGCTAGGCTCGAAGCAATTCGACTTTTCCTGGCTTTTGCAGCACATATGAACTTCAAGGTTTTTCAGATGGACATCAAAAATGCCTTTCTGAATGGAAAATTTAATGAAGAAGTCTATGTGGCTCAGGCTCCTGGCTTTGTAGATCCTATGTTCCCTGATCACGTCTACAAGTTAAACAAGGCTCTCTATGGGTTAAAACAGGCTCCTCGTGCCTGGTATGATACCCTGTCAACCTTTCTTCTCTCTAAAGGTTTTGTTCGTGGTAAGATCGATAACACTTTATTTCTTAAGAAATATCCTAAGCATATCCTTCTTGTCCAGATATATGTCGATGACATTATCTTTGGATCAACCAATCCCAAACTCTGCGAAAAGTTTGAGTTGCTCATGAAATCTGAATATAAAATGTCTATGATGGGTGAACTAACATTCTTTTTAGGACTTCAGATCAAACAATCTGAAAAGGGAATCTTTATTAATCAAGGTAAATATGTGCATGAAATGCTGAAGAAATTTGATCTCACATCATGTACACCGATGAAGACTCCAATGGCTCCTCCTCTATCACTTGACAAGGATTCCAAAGGGAAACCTGTTGATGTGACTCTCTATAGAGGAATGATTGGCTCACTGCTGTATCTGACAGCAAGTCGTCCTGATATCATGTATTCTACATGTCTTTGTGCTCGTTATCAGGCTGAACCCAAAGAATCCCATCTGACTGCTGTAAAGCGGATTTTCAGATATCTGAAGGGAACTCCTAATATGGGTCTTTGGTACTCCAAGGACTCAGGGTTCGATCTAACAGCTTATTCTGATAGTGACTTTGCAGGATCTAAGATCGACAGGAAAAGCACCACTGGTGGGTGTCACCTACTAGGTGGAAAGTTGGTGAGTTGGACTAGCAAGAAACAGAACTCTGTGTCCACATCAACTGCTGAAGCTGAATATGTTGCAGCAGGAATCTGTTGTGCTCAAGTCCTGTGGCTGAGAAATCAACTTCAGGACTATGACATACAACTTTCTAAAATTCCTATATACTGTGACAACACTTCAGCGATCGCCATCGCTAACAATCCTGTCTTACACCCCAAGACAAAGCACATTGAAGTGAGATATCACTTTATCAGGGATCATGTGATGAATGGTGATATTGAACTCCATTTTGTCCCTACTGAATATCAGCTTGCTGACCTCTTTACCAAACCACTGGATGTAACACGTTTTAATATGTCATCAGTGAACTTGGGATGTTAAATCCTGACGAATGAAGTTTATCAGGACAAATAGTTGTTAAGTCCTATAGAATAACTTTTCTCAGGACTCTCACTTAACAACTCCTGAATAACACATTTATCAGGAGATAGCTCTATTCAGTACTTACAAAATCTTTGTTCAAAATCCGAATACTGATGATTCTCAGGTAAGTATTTCTGTTCCTGAAACCTTATCGCATTAAATGTGATAAGAGGATTTTCCCAAAACAGTACTTATCTGATAAGTACTCTAATTCCAAGAAAACTCTTCTTTCATAAAAATGGAATTATCCCCTGAAAAGGTGGTTTTTAGCTTTTTGAATAAAACAAACTTTTCATCTGCACTGACACGTAATGGGATGTTTCCTGTTCCCCACGACGTGTGTCAGGCGCGTGAACGCGCGTAGAACTTTTTTTTTCATCATTACGTTTGAAATTAGCCGCCCTTTTCTCTCTCATCCATTTTCTCTCTCTACCCAAGAGGTATAAAAACCTCACTTGTAATCTTTTCACTCTTTACGCTCACAAAATCTCCAAACGCTCTAAAGCAAGAAAAAGCAAGAAAAGCAATCCAGTCTTCTTTTCACCAAGAACACCAAAAACACACACTCACTACTTTCACGAAATCATCGTAAGTGTCTCTATTCTTTGCTCTTTCTACAAACTAAGTTGATATTCTTCATTTAAAACAACTTATTTTGATAAACGTTTTTCCAAAAACCCTAAGATCACTTCGTTTGATCTTAGTTTTTCCCAAAATCTTCTTAGAATTTTTGTTAAAACTGTTTATATGATTCTTCTTATTTCTTTTAAGAAAAATCATCAACTCCTATTTTGATATAATTTCATCAAAATACCAGTTCTCTTTAATACCAAAACACATTCCTTTTGTGAATTTTGGTATCTAATCTATTCTAAGTATAAAGGATTTCACCACTTTTATGAACTTTTACTATGTTCATTGAAAAGTGAAGAAAGATACATATTTTGGATTCTTAAACATCCACATATGTTATTCTTTGTTTTTAACAGGATGGCTGCTACTACTTCAACCTCTCTCGACGTCCAGCTCTCCTCTGAGGCCACTACATTGCTCACTGCCACTGGAAGCCTTCCGATTGTCATCCCTCAACATGACATCCAATTCAAAGGCAACAACCTCATCGGCCTGTTTGACCTCCCAGAGGGCAAAGAGTACCTGAAACCTGCCAGGGACTTTCTCCTCAACAGTCCCCTGAAGACGGCTTTCACCATCAACCCCAAGCCAAACAAACCCCTACTTCTCCAACTCTGGTCCACTGCCACAATGGCCCAGGAGAGGAACTCCAAGGGCAAAATGCATGAGGTGATAAAATTCCAGATAAAGGAAGATATCATCTCCTTTGGAATTGGGACTCTCCGAAACGTCCTCCAAATCTCCAAGAAGAAGAGATATCCTCCTCCCCCATCCGCTGAAGAAGTCATCACTCTGCTAGATGACATTGGCTACAAATGGCCAGAGAGGGAAGGCGTCCCTCTGACCAAGACTGCTGCTACTGTCCACAAAACAAGACTGAACGCTACGTTCTATTACATATGGAACACGTTCGGCCTCTGTTTGACAGGGAAGACGGGGAGCACTGAACAATTTCCCACTGTCATCCAGAACATGGTCTACTCTGCTATCAAAAATAGGAAGTTTGACTATGTTCGCCATATCTGGGATGACATGGTGAAGAAGATCAAGAACAAAAACTGCGTGGTCAACGTCCCCTACACTCGGTTCTTCTCAGCAGTTCTGGAACTCCACCTGGGTACTGCCTACCCTAAGGAAGGCACCTTCAACAACTACGCATTAGGACCGAAGTTCCTGGACCAGGTTCCTTCTCGTTCTGATACGTACCCCTCTCTGCGGTTCTGATTGTTCCTGAACCAAACCAGGACGCAGATGAGCAAATCGCCTCCCCTCCCTCTCAAGGTATGATTTCTCTCTTCTAATCCAAACCATCTTCTTCTCTTTCCATGCATGCTATGTCAGTAGCTAACCCATTACTGACTTCCCCAGCTGCAACCACTTCTTCCGCGCTCCTGAAGCGCCCACCTCCTTCTGGATCCACTCCTCCTCCTCAACCCAAACGCGCCAAATCTAAGGCGCAAAAGAAAAAGAAGCAGGCGGCTGCTGGTAAGAAATATTACCTCACTCTCCCTGCTATATTTAATAGACCTTCTCCTTTATCTAAAACTTCTCTACCTGCAGATACTCCTGCTCCACAACCAACTGAACCTGAGGTTGTTCATCTGGAACACTCAGAGAATGTGGACGGCAATCGTTCTGATGCCGTTCAAGCCTCAGGTAATATTATTAAGCAAACTATTGCCATTTCTTCTTCTGTGAAAGCTATTGAGTCTTCTAGTGCTCACTTAGCTACTAATGTTACAGGTTCTTTTGGAGCAGCTTCTCAAGGACATCCTCAAATTCAACAGGATGATCCATTTGATGAGTTCATCTTCACGGACTCTGAGCGTCAGCTGAGCTCAGGCGCCAGTCCACGGAGCGACAACTCCAGGATGCTCGAGCTGCTCTACAACAGCAAGAGGATGCCCACAAGGCTCGCCTCCAGGCTCTAGAGCTTGACCTTGCCTCTGCCAAAGCGGCGGCTGCAAACGCTGAAGCTCAGGCCACTGCTGCTGCTGCTGTTGCTGCTGCCACGCCTCCTCCCTCGGCAGTCCATCTCAGCATACCTTGCCTGGACACCATTCAGGACAAGGTATCCCAGCTGACCACTTCATCCACCACCCTTCATGAGTCCATTCAGGACTTGAAGGCGTCTGCACTTCCTGCCATCAACACCGCCGTCACGTCCAGCTCCAACTCTCTCATCACCTTCCAATCTGAGGTGGTTCAGAGATTGGACGCTCAGGAAGCAGGGCTACGGGCCCTTCAGGAGAAGGTAGCTGAACTCTCTTCAGCTGTCTGCACCTTCACCTCCACTGCTGCTCCACCACCATCGTTCACCACCGCTGACCGGGATGCTCTTCAATCCCTGGTCAGTACCTCCTCTTCTGACCGCAAGCTAAAGGAAGATCTTGCCTCTCTCCTTCAGAGGTGCCTCACAACAGCGGCTTTGGGCAAGGCAACTGTTGAGGGGGAGAGACCAACAGCACCTCACGGAGACATTCCGTCTATTCCTCCTCTACAAACTGGGACATCAATGAGGAAGGGGGAAACAACGACGACGACGACGATGATGATGATGATGAAGATGATGATGAAGACGACGACTTCATCGTCGAAAAGCTACCTGCATCAACACCCACTCCAGGGCCTGCACAATCTCAGGGGAGAACCCTAATGCTCCTGGTATGTCCATTCCTCCATCTTCTCCCTCATCTTCTGATAACCTCCCTATATCCTCTCTCCTTAAATCCAAACCTACCCCTGAAACCATCACCCTGACTGATATCTCCTCTGAAGACTCACCCTCAAACAACCTTCAAATAGTTGTTTATCAACCACCCAAACAACCTACCCCTGAACCAACACCTCAACCTATTCCTGAACCAACCCCTGAACCTGAAACCCAAGCCGACTCTGAATTTCAGGATGTCAACTTCGGTTCTGTCACTGGTGAGATTATTCACCTTATGGAAAATAGTCGATCAGAAGCAATCAGAACTGAACTAAGCAAAATGACATTCAGAGTAACTCCCTTAAACCATGAAACCATTCCTCTAAACCCAACCCGTTTCAATCCTAAAGCCTCATCCTCCAGAACCCCTGAAATCCAAGCCCCTCCTGAAACTGTAATCCTATCGTCAGATGATGAATTCATCTCTGATGATTACTCTACCACTGCCTCTTCACCCAGATCTCCTCCCTCTAACTCTCCTCGCTCTGAAGGTGAGAACTACCCTGACTTTTCTACTCATGTAAACAGGGATGGGCGTTTAGACGCCGTGATAGAGCGACTCGAGAGTACAAGAGTAAAAATTCCTCTTCGTACCTCTTGGGACTCTGAGTTCGCCTATCTATCACAGGAGGAATACCAAGAAGGAATAAGAGCTCAGGAGGAGCATAATAAAAGGAAAAAGGAAGCCTTCCTTTCTGCTCAAGCCGCAAAACGGCTCGCGTCTGATTTTGTTGAAGAAGACGACGAAATAAGTGTTGATCCTCTTCTAGCACAGAAGGCCGCGCTGAAAGTCTTCAACAGGAATGCTGAGGAACAGGCTGAAGAAACAAATGCCGAGCTTGACTGGTGCAGAGATCGTCTACATCTCAGGAAGCATGGTGCTGCCATATCAGGAATCCATCTTCACCGAACCCGCGGCAAGAGAGGTAATCCTGGCAAAACCTGGATAACCGTCAAACGCTCAGGAGTAAAAGATGTGCAACACACTCTTGACAAGTTGGATAGATACAACTTGTCAGAGTGGAACGAAATCAGAAGCCTACTTCCCAAAGCCAACAAGAACTACAGGGCCGAAGTAGAAGAAGTCATAAATGGACTTATCGCACGCATCAGAAGGACAACTGAAATTCCTGATGACTTACTCCAACCTTCTTCAACACTGCCTAAGCCTCCTGTTCGAAGATCAGCGGGCACTTCAACAAGGAGACCCACTCCTTGCATGCCCAGGACTGCATACAAGCCTTTGGATCTCTCGATGCTTGACCTCTCCTTTCCTTCAGGAGTCTCTCTCTCTGAAGGTCAAGTCATCAGAGAACCGGTTCACGGTATTTGTGTAGGCGACAACTTCAACATCCTTCACTTCCAACGCTTCAGCGAACTACACAAAGCACCCACTGAACACTTGGTGTCAGTCCTGTTCATAGCTCAGAAAGAAAAGAAGAACAAAGACAATAAAGAATTCATTTGTGCTGTCAGAGCTATTCTTGATCACAGAATTGCCAATGGTGAAACTCCATTCACTATACAAATCAAGACTGAAGAACTTAGTGAAGACTCTGATAGCTAGGACTTTTGTATTTTTCTTTCAGTACTTCATTCATGTACCTGTGTATTTTCTTTACTCTTGTAAATTCCTATATGAGATTAATGGAAATGCATTTCAGTGCATCGTACTTTATTCCATCATAGTACTGAAAAAGATCCCTCAAAACAGTAAATGGGACATGTACCTTTATGAGTTCTATTTCCTACTGTTAATTTCTAGACTTAGATTTATTTCTAAACTTTTCTAGATTAAGACAATTCCTCTGTTGTCTTATCATTATCATTTAGGGGGAGATTGTTGATCCAGCTCTCCTAAGACCTGATGAAATGATAATGATTCTATTACTTTACTTAGTGAATAGGTTTGTACTTCTGTTATAGCTTGAGGAATTATCACTGAGATTGTTCAGTGTTATTCCATGTTACTTATGCTGTAACTTATTTTTATAATGATCAGGATCAGGATCAGGAGATGAACGAGTCTGTTCTGCAGTCTACTGATCCTGACCACCCAAGTGAAGACCTCCTGAAGACATTAAGATCATACTCAAAGAACCATCAGCGAAGTCGACGAATTAGCTGATGACAGGAACAGCATGCTCGTGATCTGAAGACGGAACTCAGTGATAGCAGGCTGCTCAAATTCGTATGACATCCTGAAGACTCAACAGGATACAGTGACTCCTGATCTACATCAGTATCAGGACTCTACTCACTGATCAGTATCCTGATCCTGAAGGATTAGTGTAATGTCTTAATCTAATGCACAAAAGGATTATCCGCCTTTACTGACACAAAAGTACATAAGGACAGTCTCTTTTCTGTTCCCTCCGTACTTATCAGACCTCAAGGCAACTGTTTACTCACATCCTCTTTTGCACACCATGCAAAGGGTATTTGTTTATAGTAAATAGTACAATGGACCACTTGAAGTGTGACACGTACACAAAAGTGAGTCTGCATGCATTTAATGCATTGGGTATAAATAGGACGTGAAGAGATGTTCTCCATACTTCTTCTTCATCCTAAAAATACCCTAATCTTTTCTTTCTTATTTCCTCTATCTTCTATCTTTTCTTATCTTCTCACTCTAGTGCATAGTGAAAGAACTTAGATTGTTTAGTTTAGACTTGTAGTCTTTTCTATTTCCGCAACAATCTGTAAATTCATATTGTTAATACAACAAAGAATTTAAAAGTGAAATTTGTGTGATTATATTCAACCCCCCCCCCTTCTATAATCTCATACACTATCCTTACTTGAAGGTCACCCATTTGGGACCAACAGTCTCCTTCATTTGTTAACCCATTAATTTGTGTTAATTGTGTTAACCGACTATCAACCAATCAGAATGGAGGGTTTCATTAGGTTTGGATTTAAATGTCGAGGGATATTATTGTCAATCGCTTTCAATGTTAATCAAATATTCAATTACCTTTCTTATAGGAGAAGATGTGATTGTGGTTCACATTTAATTCACTCAAATAATATTCGTTTTCCTTTATTATAGGATACCTTGTCATTGTGGTTTTAATTTAATCCAGTCAATTAATTTGGGATTTGAATCACATATTCAATTTCCTTTATTATATGAGACGACGATTTTTGATTTGTTGCTACCGGACTGTGTCATCGGAAATCATGGGTTCCGTCCGGTGTTGATGAATTTCAATTGAGCTTTATTTTTTTCGTTGGTTGTTCATCGATTTTGACGGCTTGTTATCCGATTTTAAGGAGGAAAAACTCGATGTGTATCGCCGCTGGCCTTCCTCCGCCTTTCTCCTCCGTCGTGTGCACCGCTGCCGACTTCCTCCTCCACCATGTGCACCTGTGTTGCGTCGGAGTGCGTTGAAGTGCATGGGTGTTGCACCAATGTTGCGTCTAAGTGCTCGGGAGTGCACCAGAGTGCATGTGTGTTGCGCCGGAGTGCACAGGTGTTGCCACGGAGTGCACAAGTGTTGCGCCAGAGTGCATATCTGTTGCGCCGGTGTTGTATCGGGGTGCACTGGTGTTACACCAGTTTGAAATTTGAATGTATTATTTCTCATGTTTTCCTAAATACTCATGTGCATATGTGTTGAATGCATTTTTAAAATAGAAATTATTTGAAATTTAATAATAATAGGAATTTGATCTGTATCGTAGATTTAAAGAACGAAGGGTTGTGACCGGTTAACACAGTTAACACAAAATAACTGGTTCATAAAAGAAGGTACCCCATAGTGTTTATATATATATATAGGGGTGGGTTCAAATACAAACCACTTTTTGGTTGTGAACGTGAGGACAACCGAGAGCACGCCACGTGTCACTCTGCATTTTCGCGACTTAGTGTTATTCATACTGAATAACACTAAGTCCTCGAAAATTCAGTGACACGCGCCTTGTAACCAAAAAGCCCGCGACTTAGTGTTATTCAGTTTGAATAACTTAGTGTTATTTAGTCTGAATAACACTATTATTCAGACTGAATAACACTAAGTCGCGGGAAAAGTCGCGCGTGTCAGAAATTTTGTTGCCACGTGTCGCGCTCTGGGTTGTCCTCACGTTAACAATCAAAAAGTGGTTTGTATTTGAACTTTCACCTATATATATATATATATATTGCGGACTCAAATTTCATTGTGAATTCAGTTTGAATAATACACGATTATTCAGACTGAATATGTCATGTGGCGCTCTCTCGATTGTCCTCACGTTCATAATAAAAAGATGAGTTCTCATTTAAATCTAACCCTATATATGTAGGCAGTTTGATTCGAGAACGCTAACTTTAAAGAAAACACGAAAAAAAGTTATGTACAAAATCATATATGATTCACATAAAAAATCTACATACAAAAAATTAAGTGCAAAATCATATATGATTCACGAAACTTACCTACAACTTAAGTTGCGAAAAATTCGTCCACGTCCAGTTAGTGATGAATCATATATGATTTTGTACACAATAAGTTTTCATGTTTTCTTAAAAAGTTATCGTTCTCGTTTGAATCTCTTTATATATATATAGGGGTGGGTTCAAATGTGAACCACTTTTTACTTGTGAACGTGAGGACAACCAAGAGCGCGACACATGGCGGATGACTAGGCGCCACGTCAGGTCCACGGCGGATGACTAGGCGCAATTCATGGGAGGGCATTGAATTAAAGGGAGGAACACACTCAAAGTCGCCACGTGTCATGCTGTCGGCTGTCCTCACGTTCACAACCAAAAAGTGGTTCACATTTGAACTTCCCTCTCTCTCTCTATATATATATATATATATGGAGAGAGAGAGAGAGGAGAGAGGTGGATTCATACGAGAACGCTAACAATTTAACAAAACAAGAAAAATTTCGTCAATATACAAAATCATATATGACTCACACGACTTTGCCTGAGACTTTATTCCGTGTGGCAAATCGCTCGCGTCCATTGTTGTCCATCAGTATAAAATATTATATATTTTGCACATGAACGAAGTTTTTCGTGTTTTCTTAAAAGGTTATTTTTCTCTTTCTCTCTCTCTCTCTATATATATGTATATATATAGGGTCAGGTTCAAATGAAAACTCATTTTTCATTGCGAACGTGAAGACAACTGGGGAAACGCGTCATGTGGCATCTTCACTCTAAATAATAACACTGAATATGTCACATGGCATGCTCTCGTGTGTCCTTACGTTTGCAGTCGAACTTTCGTCTATAAAGAACTCTAATCATATTTGATAATTTTTTAAATTGTAATAAATAAACTTTCATTATTTCCCTAAATATTGGTTTACATGATTTACAATATTTTCATGGTTTACAAAAGAATACACCTATATAGTAATATATATATATATATAGAAAGAGGATCAAATGAGAACGATAACATTTTAGGAAAAACATTTTTTACGAATATATATATATATTCATGATTTTGTACTGACGAGGACGCCGGCAACTTCCACGCGACTTAAAGTTGCGGGCAAGTCGCATACGTTATTAATAATATATTATTTTGTTCACGAATCATATGTGATCTTGTCTTGTTAATTGTATGTAATGACCAAGGAATTTAATTTGGTTAGTTAAGTTAAATTAGGATGATGTACAAAGTTTGTGAAAGTTTGGAATGAGGAAGGGTAAATTATGTCAAATCTTCAAAGTTTTAATGATGTTTGGCTTTTCCAAAAGAGGTATGGGTTTGGCCCTTAACCTAGTTATTTAAGGGACAAATTTAGGGTTTAAGCCATTTTTGGCAAAGTTTAAGTGTGTTGTGTGTTTGTTCTTGGAAGAGAGGCATCATCATCGTCTTTGGGAATCATCGAAACCAAGGTATGAATAGGTGTTTTATAGCTTAAAAGTTATTGTAGATTGATTAGAAAGTGTATTGGAATCAATTAAAATCATTTTGGATTGATTTAGAGCCTTAAAAATCTAGTTTTAGGCTGTTTTGGTAAATCTGCGAAATTTCCCGACTCGGGTGAATAGTGATTTCCCGACTCGGATGAATAGTGGTTTCCCGACTCAGGGATTTCCCGACACGGATGAATAGTAAAACAAAATTTAATTAATTAATCCGTGTGAATAGAAATTTTATAAAAACTCTAAGTAGATTTTATTAAGCGTAAATCACTAATGCCTTAGGATATTTCAGATTTCTAGTAGGGGGACCACTTGGAGGATCGTGAGCTGTGAGATAGGTTCAGGTGAGTTTCCCTTGCCTGAAATGAATGGATTACGTTTTAAATGCTTTTAAAATATCCATTCCGTTTTGAAATGTTTTACATGACAAATATCTGATGCCTTGCATGATGAATGTTATGAACTGATAATTACGTTATGCATGCTTAAGTCTGTAATAAATATGTTGATTGTTGATATGTGGGGTGGGAGGCATAGTGGACAACAGTACCAGGGGACCGTACATCCCCTGAGGGTGAACGGGTGGTGGGAGCACGGATGATATTCGTCCTCCCTTAAAAGAGCCTCTACAGGTTGGGCCTGCCACGTATGATCCGAGGGATCCGATATCACGGGGTGACGTTTCGGTTGTCCACAATGCCCCACCAGTTTTGATTTATATGGATTGGGCCATTGGGACAATGTTTGCGAAATAAACTGTTTTAAGGGAATTCAGTAGACCTTATGGTCTAACCCTCGCTTTCAAAACCTTTTAATAAAATTTCAGGTGCCGAGCGCGACACTAGGAAGGGGAAATAGAACGTTTGACTTCTAGATAGATTTCAGACTTAGTAAATAATACCGTTTAAATACTGATTTTGATATCTCAGCCGTGGAGGGTTGTTCCGCGTGCAATTGACACTTGAATTTCGATCATATTAGTATATTTTCGCTGCGTTAGATCATTGGGATTGCTTAATTATGCTTTATTTATCTGTTATGGGAAATCGGGTTGTTACATCGTATATGATTTTTTACATGTTTTTTATGTTGTTTTTCCTGTGTAAATCATATATGATTATGTACATCAAAAAAAATTCTTAAAAAAGTTTTTCTTAAAATGATAACGTTCTCTCGTATGAACCCAGAGAGAAAGAGAGGAAAGTTCAAATGAAAACTCATTTTTTATTTTGAACGTGAGGACCACTAAAATCGCGTCACGTAGCAGTATTCACTCTAAATATAAACCATTATTCAGAGTGAAGAAAGCTTAGGCCTTTTTATTCACTCTGAATAATGGATGATATTCAAAGTGAATATTGCCACGTGTTGCAATTTTATTGGTCATCGCGTTCACAACAAAAAATGAGTTTACGTTTGAACCTAACCCTATATATATATAGAGTTCCCTTCATTTGTTAACCAGAAAAATTGTGTTAACTTTGTTAACTTGAAATTGACCAATCAGAATTCAGTTTAATGTTTGGTTGCATGTTTATGTTCAAGGGTAATATTGGAAATTCTGTTTTTAGGCATTTTTGAAATGGTTTTTCCTAGTTTGTAGGAGTGCATTTAATTTTTATTTTTTTTGAATGGAAGTTTCTTTTTTTAACGTTGAACACGACGTTCAATCAAGTGTTATTGCTTCATCTATCATCGATGCATCTGCTAACACCATCATTTGGTGCACATATGTTTTTTCTCAGATAACACATGTGTTTTATAGTTATTGGTGTACATATGCACAATTATTTTGGTTACACATGTGTTTGGGATGGTATTTGTGCACATGTGTTTTGGAGTGTGCACATGTGCAGCCACTTCCATGTAGATATCAATCTATGCACAGGTGTACATAAATTGTAGATACACATGTGTTATCTTTACATGCTTACACATGTCATTGTTTATCAGATTCCATGTGACTTTGTGTGGGTTTTTTCTTTTCCATATTTTAATCAAACACAAGTGATCGACTTCATACCTGCTTGATATCGATTGTAGCGATAGTCCTCTTTCATTTTGTGTGGGTGTGTTTCTTGATTTGCAGTTAGGGTTGCTGATTTTGGGGTAATCCCTTAAATTGCGTTAATTTGAATTGCAATTGAATTGGGGGTTTTTTTTTGCCGCTTAGAGATTTTGTATAAAAAGACGATAATAGCCCTGTGCATATGTGTTTCATGGGCGGTTTTAGTTAAAATTAATTTTAATTCTAATTTAATTAAGGGATTTAATCTCAGCCGTTTGTTATTGTGATCAACGGTTGTATAGTGGTTAACAAAGTTAACACAATTTTCTTGGTTAACACAAGAAGGGGACTCTATATATATATATATATATATATATATAAAGGTTCAAACTAGAAGGCTAACTATTTAAAAAAATAAGATTAACTTCGCTCGAGTACTAAATTACATGAATGCACCTATGTATATAACATATATTTATTTATTTTGAAAAGCAGATTATATAACACACATACATACATATATATATAGAGGGAGGTTCATACAAGAACAACCTCATTTGTAGGAATAAAGGAACTACATTCCACCACTAGTTTGAACTAAATAATACATATTATATTGAATGTCATATTGGTAATTATAGGTACTTTATATCCACTTTCCACCTAGGGGCATTTACTTTAGGGGTAAAATAGGTATACAATATATTGAAAAATTCACTATTCACTGATATATGATGGTTCCACTATTCATTGACATATGTAATATTAGTTTGAAAAATGCACTATTCATTGACAATAATAATTAATACAAAATCATGTGTGATAATGTTTGCATTAACATGTACAAAATATTGAAATCATATGTGATTATGTTTGCATATTTAGCATTGTAATCATGTGTGATTATGGTTTGTATAAAATCATATATGATTCTACATTTACATTTTTACAAAATCACATATGATTTTACATTAACATTTGCACAAAATCATATATGATACTGAAATCATATGTGATTTTGTTAACATGCAAAATCAAATATGATCACATGTGATGTTGTAAATTAGACGTGATTGCATTATACGTTATAAGATCACATATGATACTGAAATCACATATTATCACATATGATACTGAAATCACATATGATTTCACTAGAACCTTGTGGGAAAATCATATATGATACTAAAATTAGATATTATTTTACAATAACATTGTACAAAATCACATATGATTTTACAATAACCTTGCATAAAATCACATATGATTTCACGTATAAAAGTTGTACAAAATCACATGATATTACAATAACCTTGTATAAAATCACATATGATTTCACAAGATCCTTATACAAAATCGTATGAATATGATGAAATGATGAAGCTAAGATATTTTATGTTTAAAAAGGGAAAATTCAAATATATGGTAAGATATTTTATCTTAAAAAAGAGAGGGAAAATCAAATTGTAAAGATATTTTATGGTTCAAAGTAATTAACATATATAATCATCTATGAATAGTGTCTTTTCAAAAAGTAATTGTTTCCCAAAATACCCTTTAAGTAATTAAATATATATTGAATTATTTTTGGGGTTTTTAAATAGAGATATGTGGCTATAAGTTATTCCTTTGTTCCTACAAATTGAATTGGTTCTTGTTTGAACCTACTTCTATATATATATATATATAACAATTTTTAGAAGTGAGATTGAATACAAACAAAACAGTACGATATACCTTTTCATCTTTTATGACTATTCATTAATGAAATCAATACAAAATACACATTGCAGTTGCAGAATAAGAAAATAATAAATTTAATCTAAACAATCTTAAAAACAACACTAACCTTTTACGATAGGTGGTCGAGAAATTGAGTAAAGAGAATACTTTTAGTCGTATGTGAATAATTGTTTTATCTTGACTCGTGCGATAGGAACAGTAAAGTAACCATGTGTGTACCATTAATTAATGTAAAGTTGTTAATCGCCGTTTGTGCAAAAGAGGATAACAGAAAATTTGAATCTTCAACTATAGAGATAATTGAGTAGAATACTTAGTGTTAGTCATGAGTCTTGATTTCAGATCTTAACGTTTCAGTGTAGATAGGTTGATATCATTGAATGCACTTTAAATCACGATCAACCTTGACGTTATCTTCAGCTACTTATTTGACATCAAAATTTCGTGCAACAAACGGGATTACATGGAACAAATTATTCAAACGAGTTACCATAGTGTCAATGTAAGATTACTCATGGGTATAAGTCAATTCACGCACTAAATGGTATGTAACAAATTAGCTTTGTACAAAACTCAAAAGACAATAACTTTCTTGTAGCACCCCGCCTTTATCAACACAATATTGTCCGCTTTGCTCTTGGATTTAACTAACGTGTAGCTCACGGCTTTATTTTTGGCGATCTAGTGAGGACTTCCCAAGAGGTCACCCATCCTGGTACTACTCTCACCCTAGCACGTTTAACTGCAGTGTTCCAAGAACCTGCCGTGCATTATGCCTAGGGGGTGTTTGTAACACCTTAGGCATATTCGATATCGCCGTGGATAGGAGTGATGTTGGGTTCATAAGTAAACATTGGCCTCCCACTGTCCCACAACAACAACGCGTTTTGTGCCACACACGCTGCAGGATATACGGGTGTGGAAGAATTTGCATACATTCGACACCCTCTAAACGTTATTTATTGGCTACGTTTAGATAATATTGATCATATGAATATGATTACGGTTGCTTGATTAAATTTCTACTTAATAACTTAGACGATTTGTATCTTATTTAGTTATTTATTTATTGTTTTATAAAGCATAACGGTAAAAAGGTCTGATTTTCTAATAATTGTTGATACACTAGCTAGTCAAGTGGTGCATATGCTAACATTAATTAAGAGACTTTTAACTTTAAAAAGTGCAAAACGTCCTTTATTTTTCGACCACATAAGAGGGTTATCTTCTAAGATTTAATTCTAGATTGTGTAGATAAGATTTTTTTGGTACTTTTATGAAATTATTATGTCCTATAGATAACACAAGTGGAAAAAGGTCATTTAACATAGAATCATACATACGATTATAACAATATTATATGTAGTTCTTTTTTCCAAAAAAAAAAACATCCTAACTATTTGTCTTAACCGTACTCAATTAAAACACATGCTTTTTGGGTTAATATTACAACTTACTTTCGTGGTATCCAGGGACTAGGAGTTTTATATAATGTGCATATGAGTGGAACTCTGGTTTGTAAGTCAGTCTGGAGTTAAGAAACTAGTTAATTAAGTTGGCTCGTTCATGCTAGCTATGTCAAACTATGAATAAAGGTTCGACCTTCAATAGAAACATATAAGTTTGCCTTCGTCGTATCAATGAATTATCTATGAACTCCAATGCAATGTACAATCACTACAAGAAAAACGAGCTTCACAAAAGGTTTTCTTTTAAATAAAAGTTTGAAAATATTCTCTAAAGGTTTTAGGGAATCTTTTACTTCCGTCAACAACATACTCTATATAACGGTAGGAAAAAGGTTTTAGGGAGGTTTTAAAGAGGGCTTTAGGTAGGAAAAGTTTATATTCAGTTACACTTTTCATATGTGTCATATAATTTCTTCTCTAAAAATCACTCTTAATTTGATACATTCCCAAATCGTTATCTAAAACTTTTTTCTTTGAAAACCCTTTTTCTTGTAGTGTATATATATGATGGAATGAGATTGCAATTTGACCAAATGGCGTGCATTTAGTTTCTTATTATTATTTGGATGTTGCTAGCTAAAACAATATGTATGTTCATTATGTTGAATTGATGTATGTCAACCATGGAAACCGTTACCGGCCCATAGCCTCGCCCATGCCCAGCCCGAAGGTCGACCCATGAATTGGGATGTCACCTCCTATTCCCCCTCGAATCGAACCCAAGTAGACAGGGATACCATCCACTGGCCCCCTCAGGATGATACCGACCGTTGAGCTACAAAGAAATTGACAAATGTCCTTAGTTTGCGCATGGGGGAATTCGAAATTGGGTGGACACTATGTACCCTCCAAACACTAACCACTCCACCACTAACAAAACTTTTACATCAATTTTTTTAGTATGGCTGTTTTTGTGTTCTGCAAAAAATAACTTATTTAGTTTAATAATTCAAAAGCATTGCTTGAAGATGGAACCATGAGTAAACATTCTAAGATATCTGAATGGATTAAGTCGGTGTGATCCATTTGAATAGTGTCTCCATTAACAACACCCAAAACTTGGTGGAAATTAACTCCAAATTTAAATATAAAAGAAAAATCAACATGGTGGCACAAAAATATTAGGAAATTTTGATGGAGACATGGTTATCATCTAAGATATATGTATTATAATAGCAACAATAATAAGTGAGGCCTTTCATTCTTTCAAACATCTTATTTTATTATATATGAAACGATCAATATGCAAAAAGTAGAGACTAAATGGCTTTTCATTATTGTGGACATATCACTTTATTCCCACTATATATAAGATTACCTTTGAAGTCTATGATTAGAACCAAAAATAGATCTATACCACAAAGAAGTAAAATTGTCTACTAGTTTTATGATGCTCTTTCAAACCAATTTGGGCCATCATCATTCAAGAAAGCTTCTAAATCATGCTCCTATGTACCAAGATGCACCAATGCCGATGCACGTGCAAGTTCAAGAGACAACAATTTTGCCAACACCGAGCCAATATACGGAAAACAAAAGCTTTGATGCGGATGTGGTGATGGTCCTATCGGTGCTTGTATGTTCTATCATTTGCTCCTTGATATTGAACTCTATAATTAGATGTATATTAAGGTGCTCACGTATGGTTAACTCTGAATCCATTGTTGGCTTAGAAAGCACACCGGCCACGTCCATCGATACCGGAATTAAGAAAAAGGCATTGAAGACTTTCCCAACTGTCCGCTATTGGGAAGGACTTCAATTACCTGGATTGGACAAGGAGTGTGCGATTTGCTTAAGTGAGTTTGTTCCTAAAGAGATTGTCAAAATACTACCAAAATGCAACCATGGATTCCATGTTCATTGCATCGACAAGTGGTTGAGTTCGCACTCCTCATGCCCAACTTGTCGCCACTCCCTCAAAGAAACAAGTCAAAATATTTTGTCAGGTGGCGCATGTAGCAAAATGACAACATCCTCACAGTTTCAAAGACAGGAGTCAAATGGTATCAGTACATTAGTCATTATCCCATTATGACCAGAAAATTTCGTTCAAAACTAGGAGACAGATGTAGTTCTTTAGTTTAGAAAAAATGTTTTCATTGTAAATAGGTTAACATTTCTACATTAATATTGAAACCAATTTTCCATCTAAGTTTATTCCTTACTGTTTTTGTATGTCTTAAAACTCTTTATATTTGAGTGACAAAATTGTTATTTAGCTATACAATAAGCACTAGGGTAAAGTATGTGTTTATATTATATATGATTTTAAAAAGTGAAAAAGAAGTTTTGATTTTTTGATTTTTGGTGTTGTTGAATCGGGATTTTTTTTTGGGTTTTTGATTGATTTCATAGGAATTTTTTCGGTTTTCGGTTGATTTCAAGATAAGTTTTTAAGTTTTTTGTTTGATTTCAAGATAGGTTTTGGTTTTTGGGAGCATCCTTTGAAGTTTTCGAAAATAATACAATAGCATTCACTAAAACGATACAGTTGCACCCTCAAAATTTTATATTTTTTTACCTTCACCGAGTAAATAATACAATGGCATGTGCCACCGTGTACTCCTTAGGTCCGTTTATATGTTTTGCTATATTTACTAAACACTCGAGTAATTTCATTAATGAAAGAACCCAATTCAATTGCGAAAGATATTGTTATACCGATTCCTTAAATGACAACGTTCACTACAAGAAAAAGGGATTTTAAAGAAGAATGTTTTGGAGAATGATTTGGAATCGTATCTAAAAGTGACTTTTAGAGAAGGAATTACATGACAAATGTGAGAACCGTAACTAAATGTAAGTTTTTCCTTCTTAAAACCCTCCCTAAAACCTCTTCCTACCGTTATATAGGGAAGATTGTTGACGAAAGTAAAAGTTTCTTTAAAACCTTTAGAGAAGCTTTTCAAGCTTTTAAATACAAAATAAACTTTCTCTAAACGTCATTTTTCTTGTAGTGGTTAATCTCCTTAAACCCAACAAATCCCTGGCAACATATATATATATATATATATCTATATAGAGGGGCCTTCAATTAAAAACCATTTTTTTTGTAAAAACTTTAGGACTAATCTAAGCCTTTGATCTAAAAAGGGCATGATCGTCATTTTAGATTATTCTTCAAGTTTTTACAAAAGAAGAGGTTTTTACAAAATATGTGGTTTTTACAAAATATATATATATATATATATATATATTCATTTTTTGTAAAAACTTGAGGAATAATCTAAGCCCTTGATCTAAAAATCGCAGTTTATTCATTATATGAATATTTACCATATGAATATTCATCATATATTCACCATATGAATATTCATATTCACCATATGAATATTCATATTTCCCATATCATATTCATCATATATTCACCATATGAATATTCATATCCACCAGATGAACACCATATCATATTCATCATATATTCACCATATGAATATTCATATTTCTCATATCATATTCATCATATATTCACCATATGAATATTCATATTTCTCATATCATATTCATCATATATTCATCATTAAATCCGACGACCTCACCACCACCACCACCACCACCACCGTTAAATCCGGCAATCTCAACACCACCACCACCATTAAATCCAACCACATCTTTTTGTGGCATTTCATCGAACACCTTCGATCCATACATATAACCATAACCTAACAATCACATAGACATCATTTTCTAAAATCCTATAAAAATTTCGGCATTTTCTAAAGAAAAGATGGCACATTTATCCAAAATGTTAAAATACCTAAACCACATATACCATTAATGTAATTTACTCTATTATAAAACACTTCACTTTTTATTTACAACAAAATGTTAAAAGATAGAAGCAGCAATTCCATTCAATGATGAAGAAAATAAATTCATACCATAGCAGTTGATTTTCATCAACATGTTCAAGAAGATGATTGTATCAAATTCAAAAAGAAGAACACAAATCGTAAACAAATAATGGTGGAATATTAACAAATCGCCTTTCGTGTTGTTACTTTTCTTCATCAGATAAACTGATTATAAGAATATATAGTTTGAAATAAATGAAAGACCGTCGGAGATCTTTCACGAAATCGCCGCCGATTCGCCGGAAGATCGTCGGAGTCAACAGCACCGCCGTCTTCTCTCCGTCGATGAACTTAATCGATTCAAAGGATAATTGCTCGAAGGTTTCAACGGAGATGAAATCGATCTCGAATCTAAGGAACAGATTCTCCCTTTATAACATCAATTGGATCCAGGCGAAGAAGAGGCAGATCCACGCAGACGGCGTGGCGGATCTCGGCGGCAGCGATGTAGGTGTTGGTGGCGGGGACGCCGGCGGAGGATATGAATAAATTACTATAACTTAATTAACATTTTAAATTACAAAAATTTAAAAATAAAGTTACTTAATAAATGGATAATAATAAACAATTAAACATGGAATCAATTCAAATAAAAAAGATGACAAAACCCAAACCCCCAAATACCCGCCACCGCCATAAATAACCTCCCAACGAATTCCGCCATTTTCTCCTCCAAAATTCTTCCAAATTTCTTCATATAAACTCCAATTCTTGATTCAATCTTAAATCATTCAAACTCTTCTCCTCTGTCGGACTTTTTTTCTCAGTATTTCGACACCAGTTCGAACGAAATTGCGTCATTAATCGATGGCAACCATTTCAAACCCTTGTGCAAATAACAATCGATCAACCAGCAACTGCAATGGCACTACCAACGATGTAATCAGAAGACCTAACTCTCCGGCGAGAAGACGGTGGTAGGCAAGTGGGTTTTCTTGGTTTTGATGAAGCTGATGGTGATGGAAGCCATGGAAACCTATTTGACAATAATTTTCTTGAAAATGGGATGTGAAAAGAAGTGCAGGTAAGTGTAAAGAGAGAGTTTCAAAATGTCCATAATACCCCTATGGGGTTGTAATCAGGTGTGATGCATGTAAAATAAAAATGTTGCTACAATAGTCCTCTTTTATTATCAACCCTTGATTAAAATATATAGATGGTCTAGATTAGTCCTATAGTTTTTACAAAAAAAGTGGTTTGTATTTGATTTTTCCTCTATCTATATATATATCTATATATATAATCTGGTTTAGCTCTTAGTTCCCCACAGCAAAATCTTTAATATGTGAAGTAAATTTAGTTTTTTTATGGGGATCAACACCAAGTACAACCATAAATAAACCCTGCATGGACGATTTATGTTTGTTGATGTCATAAGATGCTTTCGTCTCGAGACGCTACACCTTGCACAACAACGTACAATTATATATGCTTGTAAGTTCGTGTAAATCATATATGCTTGTAAAGTTGCATAAATCATACATGCTTGGTTTTTAAATATATAGTTAGTGTTCATTTATACACCTACCCTTGAGTTCAAACGAGAACAATATTTATTTAAAAGAATACGAGAACCAACAAAGTTGTATATAATTCACGTACAAAATCATATATATTTCACGTGACTATGCAAGTCGCAGTAAAGTTGCGTGTGTGACTTTTTCATTGTCTTAGGGCAAAATCATATATAAATTTATTGGTCCTCATATTCTTTTAAGTAGATATTGTTTTTGTTTAATCCTTCATATCTCTCTCTATATATATACGTACATATATATGGACTATCTTCACCAAAATGTATCCAACTATACCCGTATTCCTATTGTGTGTATCCAACTTCAAAATGAGTTATTGTGTATACTAAACTTTCAATTTGGTTTATTGTATGTACGAGTTTACCTGCTATACCCTTAGCCGGTTACCCAATTCAAAAAATTCCAATGTGGATGCCAAGTGGGTGCCATCTCATCTTCTTCTCCATCACAACAACCAAAAACAAGAACCCTAATTAGTTTTTAAAAACCTTAATTTGATAAATCAAGAACCCTAATTTCTTTTCTAAAACCCAAATTGTTATCATACAACTTTCTCAATGATTCTTGATTTAATGTTCATAGGGAAAACTCAAATCAAAGAAAACCAAATCCCCAAATCTGAACCCCAATTTCTATAAATCAATCATCATACCAAAGTCAAGAAATCAAGATCTTTTTCCTCTCATGCACACATCATCATCGCCGGCCATCCTCCCACGCAAACGTCGCCGTCGCCAGTTGTCCTCCCACGCACACGTAGCCGGTCGTTCTCCCACACACATGTCGTTGTCGCTGATTGCTATGCACTTTTCTTTTCCCTGATTCGATTTCGCACTTCTCAGAGGTTACCGACGCCATTAATTCCGTCACGAAGTGACCGCCTTACCGGCGCCATTAATTCCGGCGAGATTATCAGAAGTTTCCGGCGATCCTCCTCCCTCCCTCTCTCCTTTGGTTGGCAGAAGAAGACCAATTTAAGAAAAATCATATATCTCCCACCATTCGTTGTCTTCATCATCTACCCTTCCATCTTCATCATTTTTTAGGGTTTCTCTTTTTTTAAAAGTTGCAGGTTTTTTTCTTCAGTTTTTGAAAAAATAAAATGCCACATAGAAAATAACCTGTTACACATCAGCATTATCAGATTACCAGGTAAAACATTACATACAATAAATCATTTTGAAAGTTTAGTACACACAATAGCACATTTTGAAGTTGGGTACACACAATAGGAATACGGGTATAGTTGGATGCATTTTGGTGAAAATAGTCCTAAATAAATATACATATAGAGGAAAGTTCAAATGTGAACCACTTTTTCATTGTGAACGTGAGGACAACTGAGAGCGCGCCACGTGGCAATCTGAAAAACACTGAATAAGGCGTTATGCAGTATTAAAGCTTTATGCAGTATGCATAAAGCTTAGTCACACTCTTACGCGGGGGACTTAGCGCGCGGGTTAACTTTATTCAGTTTGCATAATAGTTTTATGCAGTATGAATAGAGCTTAAATGAAGCTCACCCGCGGGCTTTACGCAGACTGAATAAAGCTAAGCCACGGAAGTCAGATTGCCACGTGGTGCCTCTCAACTATCCTCACATTCACAATGAAAAAGTGGTTCACATTTGAACCCACCCTATACAATATACATAAGTATTTATATGGTCGATCACATCCACCGTGTACACTAAAAGTAAATTACTACTTAATTAGTTAGATGTAAATAAGAACATTATACACTATCATCATAAATATCCCAACATATATTGTCGCTTTAAATCTTTCTGTGTATTTAACAACGAATGAAAGAGGGTTTTAAAAATCTAAAATGGTTCATATAATTTAATTAATTATTTAGTTTATGAAACTCTAGCTAGAAAGTGGAAAGTCTTTATATCCAAGATCGATACATCGACATCTTCTCATTACTTATTATATACTATATACAATCAGCAGGCGCCCCGCCCCGCAAACTCTACCCGACCCGCTCCGACCCGCCCGACCCATGACCCGCCCCAAACCCAGCCTTCTCTCTCACATGTAATGACCCAAACCCACTGGGTGACCCGGCTGTGACCCGCGCGTCCTCCAGCCGGGTTTTCATATATTTAATTTCAATGTTTCACTTTGACCCCTGAACTTTGAAATATTTCATTTTACGTTTTAGTCATATATGATGTATCAGCTAAAATATGTTAAAAAATTACGTTTTAGTTTTAACAAATTATGCCATTATATTCGTGTCGTCGATACGATCGAAATGAGCCTAATATTGAATATTTTTTGATGTAGTTAACCTTACATATTAGGCCTCTAAACTTATAATGTATAACGTTTATTCACTTTATACCTTACGTTTAATTTTAATATTACATTTTGGCCCCTTAACTTTTTAATATTTCATTTTATGTTTTAGTCATATATGGTGTATCGACAAAAATATGTTAAAAAAATACGTTTTAGTTTTAGCAAATTACGACATTATATATGTATCATCGATACGATCGAAATGAGCCTAATATTGAATTTTTTTGATGTAGTTAACCTTACATATTAGGCCTCTAAACTTATAACTTATAACGTTTATTCACTTTATATCTTTTACTTTTCAATATTTCATATTCATTTTACGTTTTAGTCGTATATCGTGTATTGGGTAAAAAAACGTTTAAAAAATACGTTTTAGTTTTAACAAATTACGTTGTTATATTCGTATCGTCGATACGATCGAAATGAACCTAATATTGAATATTTTTGACGTAGTTATTTTATTATATACTTCTACTGACCTTAATCATATACATGTTTTTAAGTTTACATATTAGCCTCCTAGAATTATAATATTTATTCACTTTATACCTTTACTTTTCTATATTTCATTTTACGTTTACTCATATATCCTAGCCTAATATTGAATATTTTTTTGATGTAGCTATTTTATTATATACTGTACTATATATACGCTCCTACCGACCTTAATCTTATATCTATTTTTAAGTTTACATAGTAGCCTTCTAAACATATCATATTTATTCACTTTATACCTTTTACTTTTCTATATTTTATATTACGTTTTACTCATATATCATATATTGGTTGGAACATGTAAAAAAACACGTTCTAATTTTAACAAATTACGCTGTTATAATCGTACACTTAGTACGTTCGAAATGAGCAACAATTACCGACATTTAGAGAAATTACATTTTAGCCTCAAAACACTGTTCATGAACATATTTATTCGATTTATACCTTTTAGTTTTTTATATTTCATTTTACGTTTTACTCATATATCGTATATTGGTTGGAACATGTTAAAAAAATACGTTTTAAGTTTATCAAATTACACCATTATAATCGATTTGTAGAAACTACATTTTAACTCTTTTGACTTCCTGGTAATTGTTAGTATTATTAAAATCTCCTAAAATTAAATTTTATGATTTTATGATTTCTTAATTTCTTTCATTTATTTTATTAAACCTTTCGTTTGACAACATTTGTACAAACTTTATTTTCATATAAATCTATGTTGCTACTTACGATCAAATCTATCACAGTTTATAACCCGTCGCGAAGCCCCGGACTCTTAATAGGTAACTTTCTTTAAAATATTGTTCACAACTACTAACCTTTACAATATTAACAAAATTACCCGCAGCGAAGCGCGGGCAAACTCCCTAGTTCCTTACATTTATCAGGAAAACAAAATTGGCTTTCCTTATATATATATTTTTCGATTTCAGAAACAAAGAGGTGCTTTGGTGCACTGGAAAAGCCTTTGTGTCCATATAGAAGTCCAAGGTTCGATTCCTACCCTTCTCAATTTTTCTTAGTCATTTTTTTTTTACTACTTGGCCTTTCTAAGAAAGACACGTCCTCCTCCTGATTCACACCTCCTGCTTATTTCTTCTACCGCCATACATAGTTGGATATATCATATCTTTTTTTTTTTTTTACCTTATCTTCCTTCTTTGACTGCGTTTGTGATTTCTCCATCTTCATTGCTGATACTAGCTTGCTTTCACTGAGGTAATATTTGGAAATATGCTATTTAAATAATATATGAATAGTCTTGCACCAATGATATACGTATGAAGAATATACAAATATCCATTAGGCTACACACACCCATACTCTCCAACCCTCTCAACCCACTCACTTTTTGACTGCCACATCAGCTTCCACATCAGCTTTTGGTCAACCCTCTCTTTACCCTCCCATAACCCTCTACAACACACACCCAACCCTCCCAACCCACTCACTTTTCAATTTATTTTATTTATTTCATTTATTTTATTTAATTAAATAACATAAGTAAATAAATAATATTGTTAAAAATAATTTGAAAATTCTAATATTAATAAAAATTACATAACATTAATAAAAAAATTACATAACATTAATAAAAAAAATTACATAACATTAATAAAAAAAACTAAAAATCAATATCGAGGTTCCAAATATGTTCCACTAAATCCGCCCGAAGATTATGGTGAATAGTTGAGTTTCTCACTTGGAAAATATTCACCATACGTTGCTCCTCAGTGAGTTGCGGGTTAGGTGGATCCGGAATATCGTTCGGCACAACACAAATGGCCTTGTTTTTGTTTTCGAGTATCATATTGTGCAATATGATACACGCGTACATAACTTTGCGCATCGTAGGTATCTCCATGAAGCGAGACGGTTGTTTGATTATATTCCAACGTTTACGGAGAATGCCGAAAGCTCGTTCGATATCTTTACGTGCCGCTTCTTGCGCTCCCTTAAACTTAATTCGTTTATCGTCTTCCGGATAGGAAAACGCTTTGACAAAAGTAGCCCATTCATGATATATCCCATCCCCGAGATAATATCCGTGCTTGTAGGTCGCCCCATTTACTTGAAAAGTTCGGTCGGGTGCGATTCCGTTATACACATCTTCGAAGATGGGCGAATGATTGAGCACGTTTAGGTCGTTCATGGCACCGGGACAACCAAAGAATGCGTGCCAAATCCATGTGTCTTGGGAGGCCGCCGCTTCTAAAATGATTGACGGATGCGGTTTATCGCCTCGATGGTATTGACCTTGCCATGCAACCGGACACATCGCCCATTCCCAATGCATGCAGTCAAGGCTACCGAGCATGCCGGGAAATCCGTGACGGTCATCGTGCGCGGCGTACAACTGCTGAATATCTTCGTAAGTCGGCTTGCGTAAATATACTTTTCCATACATTTGTATAATTCCTTCAACGAAGTGGTTTAGACACTTGCGTGCCGTTGACTCTCCCATGCGGACGTAGTCATCCCATGCGTCACCGGTTATTCCATACGCCAGTTGCCGAATTGCCGCCGTACACTTTTGGTATGGGGACAAACCCGGCAACCCCGTAGCATCGTACTGTTGTTGGAAATATGGGTACCGTGTGTATAAATCATAGACTATTCGTATGAATAGATTTCTCGACATCCTAAAACGTCGCTTGAACGTCTTCTCCGGGTACGTCGGGTTATCGTCAAAGTAGTCCGCCATTAGCCTTGCGTTAGCTTCTACCCGACCCCTGTCTATGTTAGGGGCCTTCGAACGACGAATCGATGATGATGCGTTTGCTTGTTGGACAAGATGCGCAAAGATTTGCGCATCTTGTTCCCAGTCTTCGTCGGTATCCGTGGATGATGAATCGTTCAAATAACCGGGTTGTGCCATTGTGGATGTATGTAGAAGAGAGTAGTGGAGAGTAGTGGTATAATAAGATATTTGGTTGGAGAGTAGTGGTGTAATAAGATATTTGGTTGGAGAGTAGTAGGGTATATATATATATATAGAGGGTATAAATGAAAAAGAAAAAAAAAGAAAAAACAAAAAAAAAAAAAATATATCCGTTGGAGAGCCGTTTAACAACGGCTCTCCCAACCCGTGAATAGCTTCCAACCCGCCGGCTTCACTTCTGCGCACCGCTACACCTTCAACCCGCCGGTTCAGCGGGTTAAGCCGCTGCCAACCCAAGCCTGCGGTGCGACTAGCCTTAGTAGACCTAACTTATCTTCATATTATAAATATGTAAAAGATGTTTTATGTATGCATTGATTGATTATTATGTGTTCCATTGCCTTTAGGGGATATAGAAATAACAGGTTTTATCCCAAAAAAGATGTCATCTTAATTATGCATGCCAACTGTTTGATAAAATGTCCCAACGAATCTCAATATATACGTATATGTATATATTGATGCATCTGTTTCTGGGAATTATTAAATCATGTATAACGTGAGCCAAAAATCATTTCCAACACAAACCAATAGAACTTTAAAGGAGCCTAAAATATGATACGATGCATCAATATAACAGCAGCGGATTACTGCAGAACTCAGTTTGTGAGGTCGAAATAGAATTCACCTAGCAAATTACTGCAAAACTCGGTTTGTCAGGCTGAAACAGAACCCGGCTAACCAGCTCCTATAATTGCCTCTGAAAAGGACCATTTTCACCCGATTAATAAACACACACAGGTGTCGTTATTAGGCTGCTGTCTCATGCAATATGAAGTAGCTAATAACTTATCTGACCATTTATTAATAACCTAATGACCTTAATGTCCGTCCCACTATGCATGATTATACAATAATTGGTTACTTTTAATATGCTATTTCATTCGTTTACAAAAAAAATTTCCCACAGAAAAACTTTTGCCATCCCTATGGGAATATGAATGAACCTATTCACGGCTAAATACAAAACACCCAAACATACCTATGAGTCCCATTAAGCTTCTTAAACTGTTTGATAAACAAATAGTGAATATGTTATGATATGTATTTCCTCTCTCTCTCTCTATATATATACATGTCTATAGACATATCTGATTTTGTGAACTGTCAAGAATAATGGAAAGCGATTGTTTGGGTGGCTTTTCCATATGCTTATAAATTAAGTATGTGTTTGTTTATGTAATTTCATATATCATTACCTTATTATCAAATTATCTGCTCATTTTTTATAAGCTAATGACTTGGAAACTTTAGTTATATATGATTACATAATACTGGCTTCATGATAATCAAAGCTTAATGACTTTAACCATATAGCTATGCGTCCCGTTAAGCTTATTATGTTGTTTGACAAAAAAAATACTGAAAGTATTACAATATGCATCTCTATCTCCCCCCCCCCCACTCTTTCTATATATTTATATACATATATATATATATATATATAGATATAACTGATTTCATTAACTCACTACACATCATTATCTAATAGTGGCTTAATCGTAACAATATGCATTTACACTCGACTCGATAGAAAACTATCCAAATATAGCTATGACCTCCATTGACCTTATTAAGTTTATTAACCTGCTTGACAAACAAACATTAAATATATTATCATACGCATCTCTCTCTCACTATATATCTATATATATATATATATTAAATAAAGGTTTTTGCTGATGTCATGATTATGAAATTGAGCCATTTGATTGGCCAATTAAAAAAAATCATCAAATGATGATGTCATCAATTATTCTTATTATTTTAATACCATAATTATCTTTATAATTTACATTTTTTATCCTTAGAATTATTTGATTAAATTACTTTTTATCCATTACTTTCTCATCTTTCACTTTACATCCTTATCATTTTAAAATAATAATATATATTAATTAAAATGTATTAAAATTTTTGTTTTTTCTTTTTAATAAATTATACCATTATAATCGTCTCGACAATACCTTCAAAATGAGTTTAATATTGAATATTTTTTTAATTTAACTACATTATTAAAATTAGATATAAATTAATTTGTTTAGATTTTATTACAATTCTATTCTTGATATTCTTGAAATTCAAAGACTTTATATTTTTAACCTAAGTATTTTTATAGATTATTTATAAGTAATTATAATTTATTTTATTTAAAACTCCATCGTTGATATTCTTGAAATTTAAAGATTATATCTTTTTAATCTAATTATTTTTATAGATTATTTATAAGTAATTAATTTTTTATTTAAAATTCTACAAATAAAAAACACTACATATTTTATTTTTGAATCACTCCAGTTATAAAAATAGATATAAATTAATTTGTTTAGATTTTATTACAATTCTATTCTTCATATTCTTGAAACTCAAAGATTTCATCTTTTTAACCTAATTATTTTTATATATTATTTATAAGTAATGAAATATTATTTTATTTAAAACTCAATTGCTAATATTCTTGAAATTTAAAGATTCCATCTTTTTAATCTAACTATTTTTGTAGATTATTTATAAATAATTATATTTTATTTTATTTAAAATCCTACAAATCAAAACACTACACATATTTTATTTCTGAATCCCTGCAGTTTTAAAATCATTCACGAAATTTAAATATTTTGACAAAAGAATAATAAATTTTCAATTTTTTAAATTTTAACAGCTATTAGATAACTAAAATATTCATTGAATAAGCAATTATAATGGCAATTGTCGTATAACATATAATTTACATAACTATTTAAATGGTAATGACAATTGTCATGTAAATGTCTATTCTTATTAAAAATTAAAATAACATATTTCAAATGCCCGTATAATATACGGGTCATTAACTATTATATATATATATATATATATATATATTTACATTTGGTTTTCGAAATCTTGAAGAATGATGGACACATCAAACCCTATAAAAGTTGCATTCTTCTTGACTCATAAACAATATTCAATATGAATAAATTGGTGTTTGGTTTCTGAAATTCTATTATGCATCGATTATGTGATTAAAGTTATAACATCCACTTTATTTGGCTTTCAGGTGGTTGGAACTCGGAGTTTATTTTGCGTAATCTTTTACGGTACTTATACTTTTCTTTTCCTTTGTACACATTTGACAACATATACATATGGTGTTATAGTTGCATCTTTTACGAAAGAACAAACACACCATACTTACCTTTTACCTTTATTTACGTTTAAGTAAATTAGTTGTTTCTTATATGCAACGATACCAACTTTATGAATTATGTAAGCAAGATGTTCTCTAAACAAATCCAATATTTCATTTACGTTATCAGTAATACATACATGAAGGTATATAAAAAATGTAAATAAATAAATACTATCACTATCCTACATTGATTACTGAGTAAATGTTATAACATTCACTTTACTTGGCTTTCAGGTGGTTAGAATTGGGAGCTTACTCTGTGTAATCTTTCACGGTACTTATATTTAACTTTAGACACGCGTATATACTTTTTCCCGTTTTGTTTTAACTATTTCCCCTATATATATATTTGATAGAGTTTACACATGTTATTAGCTTTATGAATAACTAGATATTATCAACAGAAAGATTTATATAGAAGTTTTTAGTACTCACTTCAAAGAAAAGAATCTCATAAAGTGTACATGTTTTAGCCAGGTTTTGTGTTAGTTGTTACTCACAAAGATGAAATATCAAAAAAGAAGAAAATTGACAGCTTATGATATGTGTGCTAATAGATATAAGATTGACCAAAATTTAGGTTTCCCATCAACTTCATCTTCCACTCAACAATTTTCTATTGAAAACGCTCCGCGTATTGTTGATTCAGCATCTTCTTCAAACCAACGTCAACATTCTACTCCTAGGATGCCTCAACCATATGTATCACATGCATATAGTGATTTAGGAGATTGTACTCAAGTTTGTCAATTTTGCAACGCTTGCTTCTGGTATGCGGAGCGACTAAAAGGGCACGACTCATATGGATAACCTAAATATAATCGTTGTTGTAAAGGAGGTCGAATAAGGCTACCATTTGCAAGAGAACCTCCGTAGCTTATTAAAAAAATATTCGAAGATAGACATTTTATGGAAAACATACGTGCTTATAATCAAATGTTTGCAATGACTTCGTTCGGAGCTAAGTTAGATAATTCAATTAATAACGGTCGCCATCCATATGTGTTCAAAGTCGAAGGCCAAATATCTCATTGGATGGGATCTTTATGTCCACCGGATGATCAAAATTGTAGGTTCTTACAAATGTATGTTTATGACACTACAAATGAGGTATCTAATAGACTTCGTCATTTTCGTAAAGGTGAACATACAGACCTAAAACCTGAAATAGTCGAAGCTTTGATTCACCTCTTTGACGAATCTAATGCTTTAGTTAAGTTATTCCGTACTGCACGAGACATTTGTCTTAGAGAAGAACCACTATAATTTTACATTAGGTTACACAGTGGTGGCAATCAATTATGTTATGATACTCCAACTTTTGGTACACTTGGGGCAATCGTTTATGACACTGAACCAACAGGTAAAAACGATTTTGACATAATTATCCGACTCAAAGATAACGTACCTCAAAGAATTAATAAGTTGCATCCTTCATATATGGCATTGCAGTTTCCATTGTTATTTGTATATGGTGAACATGGATGGTCTCCTGAATTAAAATTAGTTAATCATGAATCTAGAGGAAACAACCATCTTACGATGAATATGTTCTATAGTTTTCAACTTCATGACCGCTTCAACTTATATGCATTGTTACCTAGAGGCGGGAGATTGTTTCAACAATATTTGGTTAACGCATACATATGTATAGAGCAGAATAGACTAGATTATATTCAATCAATACAAAATGTATTAAGAAGCGAGTATCTTCAAGGAGTTCATGACGCATTACTAAAAGGTGATTCGGATGGTCATGATGTTGGAAAAAGAATAATATTGCCATCATCTTTTACTGGTGGTCCTAGGTATATGTATAAGCATTATCAAGATGCTCTTGCCATATGCAGAGTATATGGAAATCCTCAATACTTTATCACGTTTACATGTAATGTTAAATGGCTAGAAATTAGAAGGTATCTTGAAAAGTTTCCTGAATTACAAGCTTCCGATAGAGCTGGTATTATAGTTAGGGTTTTTGAGATGAAAGTCCGAGACTTTATTACCTACTTAAAAGATGAGAGACCATTTGGAAACGTTGCAGCAGGTATTCTCTTATGTATATTCTTTTTTCATAATCGTATGTTGCTTCATAGACCTCTTAGGAAACAATATAATTTATGTTCCCCATATGTGCAGATCTATATACTATAGAATTCCAAAAAAGGGGTCTTCCCCATTGCCATACACTTTTATGGGTTACTTCTGCTCATAAAATTAAAGCACCAGAGGAGGTTGATAAATTTATATCTGCTGAAATCCCGGATCCGAATAACGATCCTCGCCTTTTCAACATTGTGTCAAAACTTATGATACATGGCCCATGTGGCCTTGCAAACACATCTGCTCCATGCATGGTTAATGGAACATGTTCCAAGCACTTTCCTAAAAGATACGAGCAAACTACGCGATTCGATAAAGATGGTTATATCCATTATAGAAGAAAAAACGATTGTCGTTTTGTAACGAAAAATGACATTAAGTTAGATAATTCATATGTTGTCCCATATAATAGAAGTCTTTGTTTGGTTTTTGAAGCTCACATCAATGTTGAATATTGTGGTTGGAATATGATGATAAAATACTTATTCAAATATATTTCCAAAAGAGCTGACCGTATTAGAGCTCAACTTACACAGTCTTTAGGTGAACATTCGAACAGAACACTTAATGAGACGAAACAAATTAATGAAATACAAAATTTTGTAGATGCCAGATACATATGTGCACATGAAGATGCTTGGAGAATATTTGATTTTGATATTCATAATAGAAATCCTGCAGTACAGGTTCTTGCTGTCCACTTAGACAAAATGCAAACAATCACTTTTAAGGATACCCAAAGTCTACGAAACATCATTACTAACCCAATGACTAAGAAAACAACGTTCACACAATGGTTACATAACAACCAAATTGATGATAGAGGTCGTCATCTTACGTATATTGATTACACCTTAGAATATAAATGGGTTACTCAAGGAAAGGATTGGGTACGTAGGACAACAAATAGAACACCTGCTATAGGAAGATTAATTTACATCCATCCAACATGTGGCGAAGTCTTTTACTCAAGAATGCTTTTAGGTCATCAAATTGGATGTAAAACGTTTGATGATATTAAGACAATTGACAATGTAGTATACCCAACATATCGTTCTGCATGTGAAAAATTAGGATTACTTGGTGATAACAAAGAATGGATGTATGCATTTGACGAAGCCTCTATTTCAGCAACGTCAAAAGAATTGAGATCTTTATTTGCTCACATGCTTTTATATTGCGAAGTTTCAGATCCTATTTCTTTATGGACACAACGATGGCGTCAAATGAGTGATGACATTACCCAAAACATAGTTGGTACCTCACACGGAATTCCCTTTCGTTTAAATGATGAACACTTGCAGAATTATGTATTATACGAAATAGAACTTTTGCTAACCTCTAATTGCAGCTCATCATCACTTTCCGAATATGGCTTACCAATGCCGCCTCCACACTTACTATTGGAATTAAATAATAGATTGTTAATGGAAGAAAAAAATTATGACAGGGTTACTCTAGCCGAACAACATAGGTTGTTAGTATCTAAGCTAAACGGTGATCAACATCTAATCTATGAATCTGTTATGAAGGCTACTTTAGAAAATGAACAAAAACTTATCTTTGTTTATGGACATGGTGGTACCGGTAAAACATTTCTTTGGACAACAATTATTTCTGCACTACGATCTACTGGAAATATCGTATTAGCTGTCGCATCTTCTGGAATTGCGTCGTTGCTGCTGCCTTCTGGAAGAACAGCGCATTCTCGATTCAAAATTCCTTTAGACATTACAAATGAATCTGCATGCCATATTAAAAAAACACGCAATTAGCTCGCTTACTTTTAGAAACTTCATTAATTATCTGGGATGAAGCTCCCATGAGTGACCGCAAATGTTTTGAGGCATTGGACAAAACGCTTAGAGATATACTTGATGAGCCACTTCGTCTTTTTGGTGGCAAAACAATTTTGCTAGGTGGCGACTTTAGACAAACTTTACCGGTTAAACCCAAGGGGACGAAGATGGATATTATAGCATCATCTATAATTGAATCAACATTGTGGAGGCATTTTAAAATATATAAACTATCTCAAAACATGCGACTTTTCAGACAAGATATCGACGATAAAGAAAAAAGGGAAGTTGCAGCCTTTTCTTCATGGTTACTTCAAGTAGGGGATGGTTACATTGGCACACCAGATAAGGATAATCCCGTTGATACTAAATGGGTAGAGATACCAAAAAATTATTTAATACACGATCATGACAATGCTCTGGCGGAATTAATCAAATTCATATACAACGATGACGTTCTTGAAAATGCAACTGCAAGCACATTTTCTGACAAAGCCATTGTCTGTCCTAAGAATGAAAGTGCAGATGAAATTAATAACCTCATACTTAATATTCTACCAGGGGAACCAACAACTTATCTAAGTGTAGATTCAATTATTCCACGTGCAAACGAAAAAGGAGATACAGAAGTTCTATATCCACCTGAGTATCTTAACCATCTAAATTTCAATAATTTTCCAACTCATTCTCTTGAACTAAAGGTAGGAGCTCCAATAATGTTGCTTCGCGTAACATAAACCAGATAGATGGCCTATGCAATGGAACTAGAATGATTGTTAGACAACTACTACCAAAGATTATTGAGGCCGAAGTTATTACTGGAATACAAATAGGTTACAAAGTTTATATACCTCGAATATGCCTAAATTACAATGATAAAGAACTACCTTTTATTTTCAAACGACGGCAATTTCCGGTGAAGCTTTGCTATGCAATGACAATTAACAAAAGCCAAGGGCAATCACTTAATAAAATAGGCATTTATCTTCCTGAACCAATTTTTGGTCATGGACAATTATATGTCGCGTTGTCAAGAGCTACGTCACCTACTGGTCTTAAGATACTTATTAAACAACAACAAGACCAGCCATCGTGTTGCACCAAAAATATAGTTTACTCAGACTTTTTAAAAAGAGTAGACTATTTTCAGGTTTGTTGTAACTTATATTGTTTAATTATTTTTCCTTATCAATGATATTACTTTAATTATTTTTCCTTATCAATGGTATTTGTTTTCCACACTTTTACTTATTAGTTACGCACTTGCATTTCTTCATGTACATTTCATTTAATGTATGCTTTTGAATTTTTTGTTACTAACTCCATGTTACATATTGAAACCAGCATGGCATCGACGAGCGTCAATGATTTAAAAGCAGGAGATAAATTCAAGGTTATTGAAGTGAAGGTGTATCGCAAATGGGTTTCTACAAATCCTCCGGACCCAACCCCAAGAGGCTAACTTGGTAAGAAGTAAATTACTGAAAGCAAATTTATTCATTAGATTCGAACATTTTCACATAAATGATAGAAACAAAACATATCCTACCTTTTAATACAGGGGCATGCGATTCAAGGAAATATGAGTTTCAATGATATAGAGTATTTCAATCAAGTTATGCAGCTTGGCTCAGCATACAAAATTTCAAATTTCAATTGTGAACAGACCAAAGCTTGGCAAAGAACTTTACCCAATCCCACTACTGTCCACTTTGGAAGGTTTACAAAATTTGAGCAAATACTGCCAGATGGATTTCCAGATCATCATTTCAACTTCACTTCATACAATCAACTCCCTGCAAGGCTTACTAAGAACTCAATTCTTACTGGTAATAAAATATTTGCCCTTACCATCATTTTAACTACTTAATTTTACTTGACATCTTGTGTAAACAGATTATATAGGATGCCTTCGAGCAGTCGGAGAACTTATGCAATCTGGTGATCCAAACAAAACCCAGGTTGTAAGAAGGATATTAGATATTGAAAATCTCAAGTAAGTAACTACATTCACTTTCAAGCTTCCTTTTTACTTTAACCACACCGTATGCATTTTTCATAAACAGCGGCAATGTAATTGGATTTACAATGTGGGATCAAATGGCAAGCAACTTTGATGAAAACATATTTGAGACAACGCCACAACCCATCATACTAGCTGTAAGTTCATGTCGGGTTACACGTTTCAAAGGTACATTTTGTTATCATCATTAACCAGTTTTTCATCTTTAAGATTATTTATCTACACATTATCTGAAAATGTAATCACACATGGCATTCTAGAATTGCAACTATCTGCCACCCCAGCAACTCACTACTACTTCAACCCCGACATTCAGGAAGTGCACCAGTCAGTTGAGTTGTAAGCATAACAATTAATATCTTTTTAAAAAATTCTCATATAACTTTAACAATCCATTAATCCAATTATATTTTAGGTATAGAGTAAAATATGATCTGGATCCACCGTTGACAATTCGTAGGCAACGGTATGAAGATAAGGAGAAGGAAAACACAAGAAACAGATTTTCTTTGGCTATTCTGCTAGCACAAAACCCAAACGGTTACAAGGTAAGCATAACAAATATCTCTTAACCGGTAGCACGCATCTCTTAATTGGTAACGCACATCTCTTAACCAGTAGCAAAATCTCTTAATTGGTTTGTACTCCACAATTTCATTAACTTAGCATCTTTTTTCAGTATGTCAGATTTACATGTGAAGCAAAAGTGGTAGACATCAGCACTGTTACAGAATGGTACCATTACACGTGTACAATTTGCAACAAGAAAGTGAGAAATGGTACTTCCATATTTGAATGTTGAGACCATGGTCCGCAACCTGAACCAAACAGCAGGTAATATAATATGGTTACTTCTCACTCTCTGTTAACGGCATATAACATGACTTACTAGGGGTGGTATATTGGTGAACCAGTGGCTATAAAGCAAAGAGGAAGCTAGAGATACCATGATGGTAGAAAATAGAAACGATCATTTTTTTTTTCTTCAGAAAAAATCAAACATGAAGATACATATTTGAGTTTGAAATGATGGGAGTTTCTGGATATAATGGTGTAAGAGTTGCAAGGGTCATTGAGAAATTAGTATGTCTTTGATTCCTCTTATTGTGACACTAAAAGCAAATCACACTTTTCGAAGTTACCTGGGGTAAGATGGGTTAGGCAACTTTTTTTACCTCTATAGTTAATAATTGGTGTTTGTGCTACAAAATTTGACCGACCTATGCTGTTTACGTTACAAAATTTTACTGATCTAAGCTGTTTGTGCTACAAATTTACGTATATAGTGACTTGAAAGTTTCGATGTGACTAATATGTTCTTCCAGATTAATACAAACCATTTCCGTATTTAAAATTTTAGGTACTGTTTCAAAGGATATGTTACAGATGACTCAGCAACTGCTGCTTTTACTTTCTTCTCGCCAAGCGCTGATATGATCACAAAGGTTAGCTGTAACGAATTAGTCAAAGAGATGGGAAATCCTGATCCACACAGAATTCCACCCGCAATTGACGCAATCAAAGGGATAAAACATATCTTCCAGTTTCACTTTAACCCTTTGTGCAAGAAAGAATCGGTGGAGTTCATACTAGATGGTATTCTTGATGATGTTGCCCAACCAGATTTCACAGAACAAACACATAAACAACAATCAGGTTACAAAATTAAACCCATACTTTTTCCATACTTTTTCCTATTAAATCCAAGTATATTCCTATCTAACTTCTGTCATATCTAACTAACACAGGTTTGATGTCAACTTCATCATCCATCTCACATAAAAAGGAGAAGTCACAAGTGTTACCACCAGCGAGCGGATCAACAAAGAGGATTCTACTCCCAATGCATGGTAACTTTTATTATTCTAATAAATTCCAAAGATGTTCTAGATGTTAATTTACAAAGAACTAATACAAATGAAAAAGAACAAACCAAAAGAAAAAGAAGAATAGGCATATTTTATATGTTAATTTACAAAGAAGTAATATAAAATTCCAATAACTTCCAAAGACGTTTTATATGCTAACTTACAAAGAGGTAATCCTTATGTAGATGAGCCTGCAGCATTACAAATGAAAAGGAACAAATCAAAAGAGAAAGAAGAGTAGGCATATAAAGGAGGAAAGAGGTAACTGATCACTTTAAATCATAAGTTCATGAAAAGCGGGTGAATACACGTAACTGATAAAAAATAATTTTGTATTGCAGGCACACTCTTTTGGCGTTTTGAAGCTCATACAAATGCAAACGCAACAACATCCGTAAATAGCAACGATAGGGGATCACTTTTTTTTGAATGTATAAAGGTTGTTGAACGTGAGATGGTTGTATGAGTTGTGATACTCTTGCTTCATAGCAACAATAAGGGATCACTTTTTTTTAATGTATAAAGGTTGTTGAACATGAGATAGTTGTATGAGTTGTGATGCTGTTAGTTTACATCCGTAAATACCAACAATGATGAATCACTTATGAGTTGTGATACTCTTAGTTTACTTTAACATTAATTACATAAGTAGTCTTATATAAAAACCTTTTATAAGAAGTTTATCATTAATAAACTCGTCGCAACGCACGGGCTTACCTACTCGTTATATATATATATAACATTTATCAGGTGTTTATGAACGGTAGAGTTTCAACATTTACACTTTATCCCCCTAACTAATATATATTATTTTATACCTTTTAGTTTTTTATATTTCATTTTACGTTTTAGTCATATATTGTATATTGGCTGTAATATGTTATAAAAATACGTTTTAATTTTAACAACTTACACCATTATTATCATATCGTCCATACGTTCGAAATAAGCCCAATATTGAATATATTTTGATGTGATTATTTTATTATATACCATATATAGTACGATCATCTATTTAAAAACATTACATTTTAGCCCTTAAACTTATAATATTTACGTTGATACGTTCGAAATAAGCCTAATATTGAATATATTTTGATGTGATTATTTTATTATATACCATATATAGATTATCTATTTAAAAACATTACATTTTAGCCCTAAACTTATAATATTTATTCACTTTATACCTTTTAGTTTTGTATATTTCATTTTACGTTTTAGTCATATATCGTATGTCAGCTGAAATATGTAAAAATCGTACGTTTTAATTTTAACAAATTACGTCATTATAATCGTATTGTCGATACGTTCGAAATTTAAAACTCCAACATTTACCAACTTTGTTGGCACTGTTCACAAGCTACATTGCCAACAAAGTTTTTTTATTTTCATTTTTTTCTTAACTATTATGTAAATTATATTTTATACCCCTATAGTTATGTAATTATTTACTTTATACATTTTAGTTTCTATATTTCATTTTACATTTTCATTATATTAACACGTATAATTGTATTATTGACTAAAATACGATAAAAAATACGTTTTAATTTTAACAAGTTATACCATTATAATGGTCTCTTCGATACCTTTAAAATGAGCTTAATATTGAATATTTTTTTGATTTAATTATGATTTTGTATATCATATATACTACGTAATTTTTTATAATATTTACAATAGTGTTTGTTTTGTTTTTCTTTTTCCTTTTTGTTTTTTTCAATATTACATAAGCTTTTGTTTGTATTTTTTATCTTTCTTTTTTAATTTTTTTTATTTCATTCGATGATAAAACCTTTATTTTTTGTTTGTTTTTTTCTTTCTTTCAATAGTAAATGTTTGTTTTTAATCTTATGTTTCACTTATTATTGTTAATTAGTGTTAATTACATGTTTGATGTAATTTTAAATCAGATATGTTTGATGTTGTCAATCTTAGTGTTTATTATTGATTGTGTTCAAATAAGCCAAATGATGTAATACAAATATGTTTCGAAATATAGAAAAGATGGATGGTTTGGGTGTAGGCTTTTAAAAGTTAAAAAATAATCATCCTAATTTTAATTGGTATAGTTCAAAAACTCCAACATTTACCAACTTTTAAAAGTTCAAAAATAATCATCCTAATTTTAATTGGTATAGTTAATCCGAGAAATTGATCACAATAGAAGCTACATGCACCCGATTTCAATTTTATATTTTCTTACGGGATTTTATTTTCTAGGTTAATAATGAATCACCAAATGTGTCATTTGTGGTCCTATCGATTTATGTTACAATTCAACATGTTTTTGTTGATTTATTTCGTTATATTTTATAACATTCCCTCTCCCCTGCAACGCGGGGTCAATAAACCTAGTATATAACATTTATCAGGAGTTTATGAACAGTAAAGTTTCAACATTTACACTTTATCCCCCTAACTTATAATATATATATATATATATATATTCACTTTATACCTTTTAGTTTTGAGTAAACTACAAATTTGGTCCCTGAAGTTTACCAAAATCTGCAGGTTTCGTCCTTAAACTTTAATAAATACAAAAAGCATACCTGAACTTCCAATTTTGCAACGTGTTTCGTCCCTGAGGCTAACGACGTTTAAACTCAGTTAAGTGAGGGGTTCTTTTTGTACATTTATAACCTTAAGGACCATATTGTAACTCTCTCTTTCTCTCTCTTATCTTTTTCATCTTCATCATATTCATTACACAACCACCAACACCCACCACCACCACCACAAACACCCACCACCCACCACCACAATTATGTGAAATAAACTAAACCGTAAAGATCCAAAATGGAATTGGGAGCATCTGCCACTTCAAAACCCCCACAAATCTTAGAAATGTTTCAGAAATTCGCAATCGCATTCAAAACCAAAACCTTCGAACTATTCACCGAAGAAGAAGAATCTACCGTCGTATCCGCCGCCGTCTCCGACAAGGCGACAACGAATATGGGTTCACTCTTTTTGACTCCACCGAAGACTTCATCACCGATCAGAAGGTCATAATAATCAAACCCGATTTCAAAAGTCAAAATCAAAGTGTTTCTGCTTCTAATTCCATCATACAGCCCTTCAATACCCACTTCGGTAATTATCTAATTTCATCTGTGTTCGCTGTAATTTCATCTTTTGAAGCTTCGTATCTTCAATTACAAACTGCCCATGTACCCTTTGACCAAGAAGGGATCATGGTTAACGATAAATCTTTAGTCAATCAGCTTTAGAAGCTCTACGATTTCCGGGGGTTATATATCGATTCTCGAAGGAATCCGGATTTTAATCTTGATTTCACAACTAGGTCTTGTTTGGAAGCCCAAGTTAATGAGAATCAGAACAAGTTAAGGGCGTTGGAAACCATGTTTAATCGATTGCAATCGGATATTGATGGTAAAGATGAGAGGGTTTTGGTGTTAAGGAAGCAATTGGGGGACATTGAAGGTTTTAACGCAAAGTAGTAGCTTGGTGGTTGTGGGTGGGTGGTTGTAGTGGTGGTAGCGGTTGTTGTTGGTTTGGATGTGGTGTGTTGTTGGTGGTGTGTGGTGTGTGGTGGTTGGTAGTGGGTGGTGGGTGTGTTTGGTTGGGGTGGTGGTGGGTGGTGGGTTGGTGGTGGGTGTGGTGGTGGTGTGGTGGTGGTGGTGGTGTGGTGTGGTGTTGTGTAATGAAGATGATGAAGGTGAAAAAGATAAGAGAGAGAAAGAGAGAGTTACAATATGGTCCTTAAGGTTATAAATGTACAAAAAGAACCCCTCACATAACTGAGTTCAAACGGCGTTAGTGAGTAGGGATGAAATCTGTTGCGAAAATGGAACATTGGGTACGCTTTTTGTTTTTATTAAAGTTTAAGGACGAAACGTGCAGATGTTGGTAAACTTCAGGGACCAAATTTGTAGTTTACTCTTTAGTTTTTTATATTTCATTTTACGTGTTAGTCATATATTGTATATTGGCTGTAATATGTTATAAAAATAAGTTTTAATTTTAACAACTTACATCATTATTATTGTATCGTCGATACGTTCGAAATAAGCCCAATATTGAATATAGAGTAAATTACGGATTTGGTCCCTGTGGTTTGGAGGTTTTTATGGATTTGGTCCCTAAACTTTATTAATTGTGGATTTGGTCCCTATGGTTTGCAATTCCTTTTGGATTTGGTCCCTATGGTTTGCAATTCCTTTTGGATTTGGTCCCTAGACCAAACATCTGTTTATTCTATCTGTTAACTTCAAGGGTATTAATGTCTTTTTATATTTTTAATACTGTTTTCTGTTTTTTTTAAATAGATTAAATTGTTTTGTCCTTTTGTGATTTTACACACCAATTAAAACACCTCTCATTTTACCTTTTTACCTTATATATATATATATATATATATATATAAGATTTGTCCTTATATGTTCTATACCAAACATTAATTCATCATCACCACCATTAACCCACCACCACCACTATCACCACCATTAGCACACCATCACCACCACCACCACCATTAACACACCATCACCACCACCACTAACCCACCATTAACCCACCACCTCCACCACAACCACCACCATTAACCTACCATCACCATCACCACCACCACTAATCCACCATCACCACCACCACCATTAACCCACCATCACCACCACCACCATTAACCTACCATCACCACCAGGTCCACCACCATGTCCACCACCACCACCATTGTTGTTAACCCATCACTGCCAGCACCACCATTAATACTCCACCACCACCACCACCATCATTAACCCACACCACCACCCCACTGTGAAACCTTCCATTAACCCCTACCACCATATTTCGGCCATACTTTCGTGAAACCTCCATTGTAGCACATACTGAACATTTTGGCGTCTCTTCCGGCGAACCTGCAACTTCTGGCGAGAATCCTTTTTTTCTGGATGGTGCCTTTCAGGCGAGGAGGTCATGGTAGTGGCGGGTTTCAAGCGGGGAGGTCACGGTAGTGGCGGGTTTCAGGAGGGGAGGTCAACGTGGTGGTGCGTTACCGGCGGTGAGGTAACCATGGTGGTGTGTTTCAGACGGGGAGGTCACCGTGGTGGGGGTTTCAGGCGGGGAGGTCATCGTGGTGGCGGGTTTCAGACAGGAAGCTCATGGTGGTGGTGGGTTTTAGGAGGGGAGGTCACGATGGTGGTGGTGGTGGTTTCGTCGGAGTTCTCTGCGTTCTTTGCCGGAGATGATGTATAGGCTCCATGGAGCTCTATATACATATAGATATATAATACACAATTTCCTTTTTCTATTTTACAGTTAATAAAGTGAAAGAAAAAAGAGATAAAAGACACATGTCACATTCTAATTGATGTGTTTAAAGTACAAAATGTATAAAAAGTTGAAATGACCCTTATGCCCTTGATTTTAACGGACCAATTGGACTGATGTTAGGATGGGGGACCAAATCCAAAAAGAATTGCAAACCACAGGGACCAAATCCATAATTACTGAAGTTTAGGGACCAAATCCATAAAAATCATCAAACCACAGGGACCAAATCCATAATTTACTCTTGAATATATTTTGATGTGATTATTTTATTATATACCATATATAGTACGATTATCTATTTAAAAACATTACATTTTAGCCCTTAAACTTATAATATTTACGTTGATATGTTCGAAATTGTTAGTGTGAATGAATCCAAATCTAACACAATCTCAACAAGATTGAGTTAGAAACTCAAGAACATAAGAGAAACATGTAGAGAGAGAAAGTATGTAGAGAGATGTAGAGAGAAAGTCACAAGTCTATATCATTGCAAAATGAACGTTCAACCTTACAATACAAAGGCATTGGGGTATTTATACCCCAACCCTAGGAAATAGAGATTTACACTTCAAGTCCCTCAACTTCTTATATAAACTTTACATTAACAATCTCCCCCTTTTATAGAAGAAGGAGGGACACCAAAAAAATAATTGACAATCAACTCTCAAAACTACTTAACAGAAGGCTTCCGAAGCTTGAACTTGATCTCTGCAAATCTGATGTCCACTCTGAGCCTCAACCTTCTATCAATTTCACTTACAAAGTGTCTGATCAGTACTTTGTTTGCAGCAGAAATGTCATGCACATTGTGACTGTCCATTTGTAACCTGAGATTCAAGTTATCCATCACCATCTTCAAAGTATCATCACAGTACAGCATCACCTCATGAGAATACATTCTCTTCTTGTTTCCCATGGAATCAGGATACACACAAGATATCTCAGTTTCTTCAGCATCATAGAACACAGTGTACATGACAAGATCCTTTTCATCTCCAATTAAATTTCTTCGAGGCTTGTGACAGAAAAGCTTGGAAGTCCAATTTTCCAATCCGAGCTGGAAGTCATAAAGATGAGCTAAGGAGATAGATACTTTGACATGTCTGACAATTGCCGTTAATGCAATTATCTCCTCCTCTGTTCTGAAAGACTTTCCTTTCAAATCATACAGTATCCCCAAAATCACATCAAAGCTCACGTCTTGAAAATCTGCCTCTGTGATAGTGTACTCTTTTCCATCATCTCTTCTAAAAGCAATCACAGGGTAGAGATAAGCGCTCAACTTGCTAGTCTTGTAACTTGTTACACTTACAAACTTGTGATCAGACACTAGCATTTCTCTTCTTTGTCTATTCACCCTCCTCATGTGAATGTACTCAGTTCTCAGCTCTTTCTTCAAGTTTTCTATCCCATACAGCTTTGTGTAGCTCAACTTTCTCTCATGATAGCAAAACCTACTCTTGTACCTCTCCTCCAAATACTTTCCAGTTGCTCTAGTGAATCGATCCCATTCAGTCCTCTTAAGAAATTTCCCATTTATGTCCTTATATGTGAAAGTTTTATAAAGAAGCATCTCTGATCTTCTCCCCCTGCTTCTTTAAGAAAACTTTAGTAGTGCTCAGTTACGTTGCATAGTCCAAGCTCCCCCTTAAAACGAGCTCCGAAACTTTTGAACCAAACGAAAAATCAGATTCAACGGACTCAAGCACAACGGTTAGCCTCTGAACCAAATCGCCGACCCTCAAGCAGATTTGTTCATCCCACTGTGGGATAGATACAAGTGCGAGTCACTTTGATGTTTATCTGTATAACATCAAAGAACAGAGAATCCGACCATCATCCGAAAACATTCAGCTCAAGAACTCTGATTCTGACAAAAGCACACTTTCAAGAAGCTTGGATCACTGAGACATCATAATCATGAAAGAACTGAGAGATGATATTAAAATAGATGCACAACTTCTTTAATCTCTCAACCGATCAAGAAATTAGCCGATTTCCTGAAAACCTTCAGAACTGAAACACAATCAAACTCTGATTCAACCTTCTCAATCAGACAAATGATCATCGGCACTCGAACGTCTAGATCACAACCATAACTCCAGATCAATGATTGCAAACTTTCAAAGTTCTAGTTGATCAGGCCAGAACAATGATAGAAAGCACTCAAAGAGCTAGCATCCACAAGAACCAGAACACTGACGGATAGCTCTCAACGCTCTAAGTGATCAGTTCAGAACACTGATAGAAACCAGTCAACGGTCTAACTCCCACAAGGAAAACTCCAGAAAAAACGATTGCAGAAGCTCAGGTGTCTAACCAATCCAACCGAAAACAAAATCTGATCATCCACAGTCTGAATATCGATAACAAATCCGGCTTATCTTCAAAGAATCTGATCAGCGGGGAAATGAGAGAAATTCAACTTGCAATTTGTAGTCGATTCCCGAAACAACTTCAGAGACAGAAAGAAATCAAGAATCATTCAATCTTCTTAAACAGTCAGAAGATAAACACCACCGTCAAAACTTCAGTGCCGATAAGCGCAAAAACCACGACAACAATGAGTGGTTACAACAATGTCGCCCACAAGAAACCGTACACTCATTGAAGCTGGTGAGGGGGAGAGAACTGCTAAAGAACTAGATTCTGAAGAAAAGAAAGCAGGAAATCAACCTTCTGAATAATCCAACCAAATACAAAACTCAATCACCGACGTCCCGAAATTGTTACAAATCTGACTTGGCTTCAAAGGGTTTGGAACAAATGAGGGAATGAAAGAAATTCAATTTTCAAGAAATAAAAAAAAAATTGAATTTTGGGCTTTTATTGGGGTTTAGAAAAAAAATAGAGATGGAAAAATAGGCCGAATAAGCACAGGGATTTCTGAAGCTAACTGGAACTGGATTGGATTGGATCTGGACTACTAACAAAAATTGGTGATCAATCTTGGACCACTGAACCTCACAGCCCAAAAAGAATTTTAGGCCCAACTGAATAAAACTTGTAAGCTCGATTGAACATATAGACGTTAAAGAGCATCAGAAAATTAATTCTGAATTGGATAAATCATTTTCAGCTCATCCTCAAATAATTGTCCCGACAATAATTCTGATAAAGAAGCTCTTTTGATCTCGAACCACATGAAAGTCACAAGTCTTGAGACTTCTTCAAATATTTTGACAACCATATAATATCATTCGAGACATGCATGAATTGCATGAAAATCATCAGCTCACGTTTGTCTCACATGATACCCTTGTTATAAAAGAATTCATTCTTCACGTGATAAGCACATGCCATATGAACTTTCAAAAAGAAATTGGTCACCATTCATAATTGCATGATGTCTTTGAAAAAGAAATAAAAACAAGGATCACGTGGGTGACACATGCCCTCCACAAATCTGTTTAAAGAAATACTCCCATAATATGCATAATCAACTCGGTCAAACATCTCATGCTTCCCACGCGCCGACAATGTCTGAAATGAGCAGGTACATGCCATGCACGCGCCTGGTGCACTCCTGACACATGCATGACACATCCTTACACGCGCAAGACATAAGGCTTACACACGCCTCCAACCAATGAATGAAAGCCACGTCTTGACTCGAGATGACGTGGACGACTCGAGACCTTGCGCCACGTCAGAAAAGCGGTCAGATGGAGTCACGAGATGCTGACTACTTGTCTGACCGAGTGTCAAACCTCTGACCGAGTGCCTCTTTGCTGACCAAGAGTGCTGACCGAGCGAATTTGAGTCTGACCCACAATTAAAATTGCTGACCGAGCATATCTTTGTTGACCGAGCGCTTTTCTCTCTGACCGGACTCGAGACAGAGACTTGTACCTGATGCTGACACAAAAGTACACACGAGATGGCTTTTGACCAGCTTTTTGTGCTCTAAAGTACACTCGAGATGACTTTATTAGCTGGCATAGTACACTCGAGATGACTTTTTATCAGCTTTTGACTTAAAAGCTCACCTTTTTTTTTTTTTTTGCTTTAAAGTACACTCGAGATATGTCTCGAGACAAGCATTTCAGACTTAATTTCCATTTTTGAGTCACGAGACGTCAGATCTGGTCTCGAGACGTCAGATCTGAACAGAAATTTTCATTTCAAGTCACGAGACATAACAATATGGACTCGAGACATATGAATTTGCCCTCAAAACCTCCATTAAAGGACCTCCATTGATGAATTTTGATCAAAAACTCAAAAATTCATCAATATCTACTTAAAAATACATCAAATCTATACATTTATGCACCAAAAACTAAAATCTATCAACAAACAAACTCCAATCCAGATCCAAAACATCAAATCTTCATAATCTTCAAGCACCAATCCAAATTTCATCATTTTTGCTCCAAACTTCAAAAATCCAAGATGAAACCTCCAATTGCTTGATTTCTAAGGATCGAAATGGATAATCCAATCCATTCCTGCTCTGATACCACTTGTTAGTGTGAATGAATCCAAATCTAACACAATCTCAACAAGATTGAGTTAGAAACTCAAGAACATAAGAGAAACATGTAGAGAGAGAAAGTATGTAGAGAGATGTAGAGAGAAAGTCACAAGTCTATATCATTGCAAAATGAACGTTCAACCTTACAATACAAAGGCATTGGGGTATTTATACCCCAACCCTAGGAAATAGAGATTTACACTTCAAGTCCCTCAACTTCTTATATAAACTTTACATTAACAGAAATAAGCCCAATATTGAATATATTTTGATGTGATTATTTTATTATATACCATATATTGATTATCTATTTAAAAACATTACATTTTAGCCCTTAAACTTATAATATTTATTCACTTTATACCTTTTAGTTTTGTATATTTCATTTTACATTTTAGTCATATATCGTATGTCGGCTGAAATATGTAAAAATCGTACGTTTTAATTTTAACAAATTACGTCATTATAATCGTATTGTCGATACGTTCAAAATGAATCTAATATTGAAATTTTTTTAATGTAATTTATTTATTATATATTATATATAGTAGTATTAGGTTCAAATGAGAAGTGCTAAAAAATGAGAAGTAGAGAAGTAATCTCCACCACTCATCTCGGTCAACAAAGACGGCTTTAACCGGTCCCCCCTTTAATACTCTCTACCCTCCCATGAATCGCGTCAATCCTCCATGATTGCGTCCACCGTAACCGGTCAAAGTCGCCTTTATTGACTGGATGAGTGGTGGAAATCACTTCTCTACTTCTCATTTTTTTAACAATCTCATTTGAACCTTTCTCATGTATAGTACGATTATATATTTAGGAAGACAAAACACGGTTCGTCAATATACCGACATTTGCAAAAATTAAATTTTAGCTCCTCTAAACTTACAATATTTATTCACTTTATACTTTTTAGTTTTCTATATTTCATTTTAGGTTTTAGTTATATATTTGAAATATGTTAAAGTACAACTTTAGTTCATGTAGTTTGATGACTATTGTAATATCCGGTGTTTTATTTATGTATTTACTAAAAGTTTAGGGGTGGCTTTTGATATTTGTCTATTGTTAAAGGTTTGCTTTGGAATATTAATTTTTAAAATAGAAAGTTAACCTGTAAATTAAATATGATATATGCATGCTTAAATGTGTATGCATACACGTGTATCTTGGTGGCACTTACATGAGTTGAGTAACCATATTTTTATGCTTAAATATGATATATGCATGCTTAAATATTAATTTTTATGTTTTCACCGCCTCAAACCAATATATGTATGGATGTATATGGAAGCATTCTTTCTTTTTCTTGATTTGGGGAGAAGATCATATAAACAGGAGTGAGAAAGAAAATAGAGAAAAAAAGAGAGAATTTCTTAAGGATTATCGTTCGATTTTGAGTTTCGTGACCGGTTAAGCTATGTGTTATCGTATATCGTAACCAATATGAGTTTTTTTTTAACCATTTTCGAACTGGAATGCATATATTTTCAACTGGTTATCGTTTAAATGTTGGATTTATCAGTTTGAGATGTTATCGTAAATTCTTATACGAATTATGTGTTTGTGAAAATTGTTACATGTAATTGGTTATTATTACGTGTAAGGTGATTTATTGGTTTTGAAATGAAAATAGGGACTTTCACAATAGAAGTTGGGTATGTTAGGACTATAATGGTCCGAGCATGGGAGTGAGAAGAATTACCCACGAATGTGTTTCGTGTGGTGGGCCACACATGGTATGGATTGTGTGAATCTTATCGGGGTGTGTGCGGTTAAATTGTTGCGATTGTTGTGTTTAGTTACCTGGGAGGAATATTGTGCCTGAGTGTCAACAGATGAAATCGTAGTGCTTGCGAGCCTACGGGGCTTTAAAGATTTTCAAAATAAATGATTTGTTGTGGTTGGTTATTTGGGAAGAGTGTTGAATCAGTTGGTTTATTTTATCTGATTGGTTATATTATCTGGGTTTTCATGAAAAAGTGTAACTGATAAGAATTTTCTCACTAGACCATTTGGTCTAACCATCATTTGTTGTTTTCAAAATATGCATTTCAGGATCAAGACAAGTTGAGGTAAATGAAAAGTTTAATATGTGGGATTACTTTAATTTGGTTTACTGTGAAAGTGAAAGATAATTTGGGGATTGTATTTCGTAGAAAAATAAATTAGTGAAAAGTTAGTAGTGACTTTTGATGTACCGTTTTATGTTAGAAGACCAAATTGTATCCCTTATGTGTTTGAATTTATGTAAATCATGTGTTACGTGTAATGTGAAAATTGCGGGTTGTTACAACTATAACGTTTTTTGTCCATGATCTTTAAAAACTGCTTTTTCATTTCTCTGTGGTTTTTATTTTTATTCTATTTCCATCCCTTCATCCAATTTCGTTAAATTATGTAGTTAACTCATCCAAAAAATGTTTGATTAATTTACATATTTGGTCCTTATAGTAGACCATCTTTATATTTTTTATTCTCAAATTACATATTTCACATTTTGTTACTTTTTATCTTTCTTTTTTATTTTATTAAGATATGTTGCTCTATTGGTTAATGGATAATACATAATATTGTTTTCAAAGTTTAAGTTAAAATTAATATTTTTATTTATTGATTTATTAAATATTTTTATTTATTTTAAATAATCATTGACATATAACCCCCCCCCTCCCCCCCCCCCCCCACACACACACACATTATCTACATATTATCTACATGTGAATAGCTACGTAAAATAGACATCAATTGCACCATATACCTCTTTTCTATTGTAACCATATTATGAAGTTCGTCATACTTGTTGGGTTTTGTTAGATCCCTCGGGTCAAACTGACACGAGGATAAAAGTGGATCTCGAAACCTAACTGGTTCGCAAAATCCCATAAACCTAATGATCAATCTGTCAAAGATTTATGCAACCGAAACCACGCTGGTTTGATTTGATGCGGAAGCGATTTGGATACAAAACTCTAAAAATCCACAGATCATAATCATTACTTCATTTAATCCTATAGTCAAAAGTCATAGTGGTTTACCTGGATTGCTTGAGTATGAATCCACCAATGAACGACCAATGAATGTTCCTCTAGTAGAACTGAAACCCGAGTATGCTGAAAAACCGAACAGGTTTGTTGGCAAGGGGAGGGGGCGGCGCCGAGTAGGAGAGAGAGAAGAGAGGATTTTTTCAGAAAACTGATTATGAGATATCTCTATAACCTTAAACCCATAAGGCTTATTTATATATGTAGGAAACACAGTATTCATCTGATTCAGTTTCCCCTTTGTAATTATCTTATTCTTTTCTTTCAAGAAAAGAATGCTCTAGATAATTATTTATATATTTATTTAATCTAATAAATATATAATTTCTTTAATTAATTATTCTATTATATATTTATTTATCTAGTAAATATATAATCTACTTAATTAATTAATAACCCTCCAACTTTGGGATTTCTGACTGATATTACCCAACTGATTTATAATTGTTTATTATAAATCCTAATTCTCCATTTCTGGGTTTCATTTAACTTATTCGATTTATAGGTCCTCACAGGTGTGACCCTCAAGTGTCTTGTAACATTGGATGTGTAATTACTTGGTTTGTCAACTTTGCACATAATTACTAACAGACTACCGCCTTGATTACACGGAACTAAGGAGGCCCCTAGACAGGCACTTAGGCTGACCAGGTTACAAGAACTCTTATACCCAGACTGGTGATAGAACATTTCCTTAAGGAAATAACATCTATGAAACTACTGTTCATAAATTGGGTATATCTTGGTTTTTCCCTTTGCATCACGATATTTCATCTATGAGTATGAGCTTGGAATAAGTCAACTCTAAATACTCAAGATTATGTTTCTTGACTATCCGACCTCTACTGATAGGTAAACGACAAAGAACTAATCAGTTCGTTCGGGCATGGCCATGCACTTCATCAGTGTATTCAGTTAGTCAAGAAGGGCCCAGAAATATCTCTCTTCAGAGAAGAGGTGCAAATCCCATCTTGCATATCTGCATTTAATACCACGACTTCCGCTGAATCTAGTTACGCCCTTTATAGCCACCCTGTTACGGCGTAGCGGTTGAGTGTACTAAGTATTCAGTAGTCCTCATGACATTAAACCAGATACCTCAGGTGATAGGGACAACCACTGTGAGACTTACTTATGACAGTTTCCAAGAAGTAATCTCAACCGCGGATCACGTCCGACATTTGCTACTCTATCAAATATTTGTGCAACTTTTGGTCTACAACACTTGTAGCTGTTATTTAATAACTAATCATAACTACCCAAAAGTTCACAATGACTTTAACACCTTATCGGGTTCCCACCACGATAAGTTGTCACGGACAAGTTTCGAATGAAAACTGGAATCTAGTTTCATTTCTAGATTTATAAAACATGCAAAATATAAAAGTGATAAAGAAATTAAATTTTGTATAGTCCATACTACACGCTGTAATAATAACAAAATTAATAACATTTCTTAATTAATTTTATGGTATCTATTTAACGTTTGTTAAATACTGATCTAAAATGAAGTATCACCTATCTTCAGTTTAAATCCTTTGATTAAAGTTTACCATTTTAATCAAAGTGATAACCAAATAATATAAGTTTGTATTTACTGATACAATCCACTTGATTATGCTAATCATTGTTTTGCAAGCTTTTAAACAAAAATTAGTCTTTTATTTTATCATATTCCTTGAACTTGGAGACCTGGAACAACTCCTAGTTCTTCCCTGAATATGTAAAATTAAACTGCAACTTTCCTTAGTTGTTGTGTAGATGAATGATTTCTACCTGAAATCAGATTCCATTTACTATGCTGGCAAATTTACTGAAATTCTTCCAACATCTTAATTATTGATTTTAAAGTCAATCATGACTTTATTTTGTTTCAAGGATCTTGAAACTATTATCCTTTTGACTATAAGGTAAATTATATCTTGTGAATTCTCATCCTACCTGGATCATGAATTCCGAGATATATTGAATCAATAATTATGTCTTTCATTCTTTATCTTAGACTAGATAGAGAATAAATTGGGCTCCCACTAACCTATATGAAAACTGACTATTACTCAAAAATTTACTATTGACTTAGTCAAAGCTTTGATTAGTCAATTCTATTTTAAGTAATACACTTGAGAATTCTAACATTTATAAAACTTAACTGGATTTTGTTAAATCCTAATTCCAAAACTTGGAATTTTCCTAGTTTTATAAACATTGTTATTATTAACGTTATCTGAGTTAATATCCTAAATTCTCTTTTAAACATTTGAGTAATTGAATCCGATTACAAAATTATTTCATAATCTTTTACTCATAAATGTTTTATTTCAAAATAGTATTTTGACAGTTTTCATATAAGTTACTTTTATTAAAACTACTAAAGTAACTTTGTCAGTGTAATAGGCAATATCTAGGATTAAATCAAACAGATTCAAAAAATACTACGTACAACAGGTATTTCAATGTCAAGACAATAACTTAAAACCATAGAATGTAAATTTAAAATTATAACCATCCAAAAAGTAACTGTTTTAAAACATAAGTAATGAAAATGTCTTGACTAGAATTGAAATGAACTGGTACTTAAAATCCTCAGCAACTCCTGGGCACTTCACTTCTGACCTCCTGCAATAGTCATTTGCTCTAGGTATCAGTACACTTGTAAACTAACAAGTAAGAAGTGACAAACTAAAGCAATCATAAATATCTGAGGTTTGCATACCTGCTTCATGACGCTTTGGGCTGTTTTGCCTCCAGTGACCGATCTCATTGCATGTGAAGCAGCGATTCTCGGTCCTAGCTTTATTTGGCTTGATCTTCTTGCCCTTGCCCTTGCCTTTTCCTTTCTTGGGTGCACTCTGGACGGCCTGAACTGGTCCCTTCCCTTTGCTGGTGCTAGTATGCCCATGCTTCTTTTTCACCCTACCATCTCTTACCATTAGGACGTCCTTGATCTTGTTCTTGGTCCCCATATTCAATTCGGCTGTCTTAAGCATGGAGTGTAATTCTGCTATTGACTTCTCCATGTTATTCATATTGTAATTGACTACAAAGGGCTTGTAGTCATCTGACAGTGAATTGAGTATAGTATCCGTTGCTAGCTGCAACGGAACTGGGTGACCAAGCCTCTCCAGATGATTCAAGTGCCGTTTCATTTTCATGACATGGTCACTTACTGATGTCCCATTAATCATCTTGCATTCATTAAATGCTTTGTGGCATCGTAACGTTCTGTACGAGCTTGTGTCTGGAACATGTCCCTCAACTCGCGGATCATGTCATAAGCATTTGTGTTTATGAGCCCTGCTTGTAGATCTGGGCTCATAGTTGCAAGCATGAGACAGGCCACATCTAGCAGATCATCTGAATGCTTCTTGTGAGCATTTCTAGCAGCAGCCGGGGAATTTGCTGGAGGAGCCTCCCCAAGAGGCTCTTCAAGGACATACCATTTCCTTTCGTGTCTGAGCACAATCATCAGATTGCGCTCCCAGTCAAGGAAATTGGGGCCGGTTAACTTGTCCTTCTCAAGGATAGAGCGGAGGGAAAGATTGTTTGTGCTGGTAACAGTGCTTGCCATCTACACACATTAAAAACTTTTGGTTTTTAGCAACTGTAAATAGATTAATTTCCAATAAATATCAATAAACCCTTAAATGATCAATTTATTGGACTAGGATCCTTATTTCATACGTCCTGATGTGCGGTGTGTTCTTACTCCATCAGGACCGTACTATTTCGGTAGGTAAGGACTTTTACCAATCACATCTAACTGACATTCCTAGATCTTTTCGGGACCATGGTAACTATCCGTGCATGTTTCAGTCCCTCTAAGTGGATTCTGGCCCGGTACCACCCGGTGAACTTAACAGAACCAAAATAGATCTCACCATTTTGGGGAGCCTGATCACTTTACTCTGGCCGGTACCACCCGGAGATAATTCGCAGAGTTGTGTAACCCCTCCAGCTTTGGTTTGAACGTGGACATTCAAGGTGTGTTCACTCAAAATGCCCATGTACCTTACGCTGGAGGTGCCCCTAGATGGATTGCACTACTGATCTATGATTTTTCGGGGTTTTCTTTTATAGTCCAGTTTAAAGAAAAATTGTAATTTTGAAAAACTGATTGTTTAAACTGATGTTTTGAACTAACTGTTTCAAACATACACTTGTTCTAAAACTAACTGTTTTAAAAGGTTCTTGCTGTTTAAAACTAACTGTTTTAAAAGCATTTTGTTTAATCAAAACTATCTGTTTTGATGGCATTATAGTTGATAAAACTAAGTGTTTTGTCAACTTGCCCTTTTAAACAATCTATTTACAACTTCACTGGTTTCAAATAAAATCTACCGTTTAAAATTTTAAGAAAAACCGGTGATTTTCAAAATTTAAAACCTATCTCCTTTTGTGATATTATCTAGTTCTAAAACTACACAGTTTAAAGGTGACTAATTATAGGTTTGCCAACTTTTGTTCCTAAGGACCATTTATAACCTATTTAACTAAAGAACTTCCAAGACATTGCTTAGCTCCCACTAGCTTTGGTGTCTTCGTCAGAACTCCAGAAAAAGAAACGCTCAACTTTTCTCGTGTAGCTCCCACTGGCCTTCAGCATATTTGATGGAACTCCAAAATAAAATTATTATCCTATGGTTATTATTACAAGAGAAGGGGTTGCAAATGGCACGCAGGCCTCCCACAAAATAACCAAAAAGGACCTAAGTTGGCAAGTCCTATAATAGTTATATATATATTCAAATAGACACATATAGAGCATAAACCAGGCAACATGATAAAACTACAAACAAGCCCAGATCCGTTAAATTATTTCGTCTAAAAAACATAGTTTTAATTGATTTTATAAAACAAACTGTTTTATAATAATATTTTGTTATGAAAAACTTTCATAAAATATTGAGTTTTATAACTTTTAAATTAATTTTATAAAACTGTTTTAACTTTATCCAAAAACACATCAAGCCAGTTCAATCGATCAAACTGATCGGTAAACCCAAAAATGAACATTTGAACTATGTCGTGATTTTACCAACTGGTTGAAAAATACGGCAAGAAACTTGTTTGACTAAACGGGTTAAAACAACTGGTTTGATAAAACGTTATTTCCTTTTGAAAAATAGTCTGGATAAAATCGCTTAAAACCAAAATAACCCTTTTGAGCCACAACTTGGTCCAAAATACTTGGTACTTGGGCCTGATTACAAAAAAATTTTGGCCCGAATGAAAAAAACCTAGATGGATCGTTAACATAGCTCGTTCCGTGGAGGTTCGGCTCGCGTCGCGAGGAGACCACGGCTGTTTAACGACTAGTGACGACAATAGCTCGAAGCCACCGCCGACACCGCCGATAACACCTAGGCGTTGTCACCATCTCACTGGTGGTGCAACCGCCGTTGATCCACGATCCGGTCATAGCCGGATGCGGTGTGGGTCTTCTCCACCGATTAATCAACTACCGCCACCGCTTGGCGCGGCCGTGAGGCAGCCAGCGGTAGCCGGTTTGCTACCAAGCGATGCCGCACACCACCACCACCAAGGTGGTTTCTGGTGGTTGCGGTTGGTTATTGATCACCACCATCAGCCGCCGCCGCATCCACCAAGTGTGGTGCGGCGGCGATCTCGGCGACCATTCGTCGTCGTAACCATCGCTTTGGCATGGCCTACTATGGCAGCCGGCGATGGTCTAAGTGCCGTCATCACCGCCGTCGATGATCTCCACCAACCGCTGCCGCAACCACCAATTGGTGGTGCGGCTGTTCGTCGTTCGAATTTTACGGTCACCACCAAACCGGGGTTGAGGCCGAGATGATTTTCGATGCGGCATTGTGATTCGGTCACCACCACCAAAGTGGTTTCGTGGCCCGGTGGTTGCGCAAACTGAAGCCGCTATGCTAGTTCGATTGGAAGAAAACCCTTACCATTCATCTGGTGGTTCGTCTAGGTGGTAGTAAAACCGCCGCCACCACCACGCTGGTGGTTTGGCCAGGAGGTCGCGAAATCGCCGCCACCACCACGCTGGTGGTTTGGCTAGGCGGTCGCAAAATCGCCGCCACTACCATCACACGACGCCGCTGCGCCGTCGTTATTGTCTGAAACCGCCGGTCACCACCACCCACCTGGTGGCGAGTGCCGGTAGCTCTCGTACAGCAGCCAGGGGACGCTACCACATGTTGTGGTGCGGTCCGGCATTTGACCACGGCGACCAGCCGCAACCACCACGCTGGTGGTGCGGCAGTGGTGTGACAACCGCAGCCATCACCAATCTGGTGATGGTTTTTCCGGGTTTTTCGTATGATACAGTTTTAATGTGATAAACGATAAACGAAAAAAAACGAAATCTTGTTGTGTGATTGAAAAAGGTTTTAACTTGATAGAATTGATTTTACGAAAAACTATTATTACCCAAAAACCCTTTTCAATAATTTTTATCGGATCTGATAGCAGTTTAAATGGATTAGAACAAGAAACCTAATGGCTCTGATACCACTGTTGGGTTTTGTTGGATCCCTCGGGTCAAGCTGACACGAGGATAAAAGTGGATCTCGAAACCTAACTGGTTCGCAAAATCCCATAAACCTAATGATCAATCTGTCAAAGATTTATGCAACCGAAACCACGCTGGTTTGATTTGATGCGGAAGCGATTTGGATACAAAACTCTAAAAATCCACAGATCATAATCATTACTTCATTTAATCCTATAGTCAAAAGTCATAGTGGTTTACCTGGATTGCTTGAGTATGAATCCACCAATGAACGACCAACGAATGAATCCACCAATGAAACCCGAGTATGCTGAAAAACCGAACAGGTTTGTTGGCAAGGGGAGGGGGCGGCGCCGAGTAGGAGAGAGAGAAGAGAGGATTTTTTCAGAAAACTGATTATGAGATATCTCTATAACCTTAAACCCATAAGGCTTATTTATATATGTAGGAAACACAGTTTCCATCTGATTCAGTTTCCCCTTTGTAATTATCTTATTCTTTTCTTTCAAGAAAAGAATGCTCTAGATAATTATTTATATATTTATTTAATCTAATAAATATATAATTTCTTTAATTAATTATTCTATTATATATTTATTTATCTAGTAAATATATAATCTACTTAATTAATTAATAACCCTCCAACTTTGGGATTTCTGACTGAAATTACCCAACTGATTTATAATTGTTTATTATAAATCCTAATTCTCCATTTCTGGGTTTCATTTAACTTATTCGATTTATAGGTCCTCACAGGTGTGACCCTCAAGTGTCTTGTAACATTGGTTGTGTAATTACTTGGTTTGTCAACTTTGCACATAATTACTAACAATACTAACCTTTCGTATGACAACATATGTACAAACTTTATGTCTCATATAAATGATAAAATCTATCATAGCTTATAACCCGGTACGAAACCCGGGCTCTTAATAACTAGTTGTCTTATATGGGTGTGGAAGAATTTGCATGCATTCGACACCCCCAAACATTACTTCAGAACGTTATTTATTGGCAACGTTTAGATTATATTCATATTCATATGATTACGGTTGCTTGATTAAATTTCTACAATTTATATTTTATTTAGGTATTTGTTTAATGTTTCATAAAGCATAACGGTAAAAAGGTTTGATTTTCTAATAATTGTTGATACACTAGGTCAAGTGGTGCATATGCTAACATTAATTAAGACTTCTAACTTTGAAAAGTGCAAAACGTCTTTTATTTTTCGACCACATAAGAGGGTTATCTTCTAAGATTTATTCTAGATTGTGGAGATAAGATTTTATTTTTGTACTTGTATGAAATTATTATGTCCTATTAAAACAATATATAGATAACACAAGTGGAAAAAGGTCCATTTACATATATAGATTATAGAATCATACATATGATTATAATAATATTATATGCACTTCCCTTTTTCCAAAAAAAGAACATCCTAACTATTTTTCTTAACCGTCAATTAAAACGCATATTTTTAGGTTAATATTACAACTACGTGGTATCCAGGGGCTAGTAGTTTTATATAATGTGCATATGAGTGAAACTCTGGTTTGTAAGTCGGTCTAGAATTAAGAAACTAGTTAATTAAGTTGGCTCGTTCATGCTAGCTATGTCAAACTATGAATAAAGGTTCGACCTTCCATAGAAGCATATAAGTTTGCCATTATCGTACCAATGAATTATCTATGAACTCAAATGCAATGTACAATCACTACAAGAAAAATGACCTTCACAAAAGGTGTTTCTTTTGTATTTAAAAGTTTGAAAAGCTTCTTTAAAGGTTTTAGAGAAGCTTTTACTTCCGTCAACAACATATTCTATATAAGGGTAGGAAAAATGTTTTAGGGAGGGTTTTAAGAGGGCTTTAAGTAGGAAAAGTATATATTCAGTTACATTTTTTATATTTGTCATATAATTGTTTCTCTAAAAATCACTTTTAATTAGATACATTTCCATATCCTTATGTAAAACTTTCTTCTCTGAAAACCTTTTTTCTTGTAGTGATATATATATATATATATGATGGAATGAGATTGTGAATCGACCGAATGGCATGCATTTAGTTTCTTATTATGTATGTTCGTAATGTTGAATTGATGTATGTTGCCTATCAATAATGTGATGTAGGATGATGAACAAAACACTAAACTTTGTCCAAAAACAGGATTTGCGATAGCTTAATTTTGGTTTCTTGTTCTACGTTACACAAGTAAAGACGTCCGGTTTTTAGCAAAATGTAATTAATTATGATGATTTGAAGTATAAGGTGCTCTATTTTCCTGGTCATTAACTAGTGTGAAACGACTTAAAGCGAGCATTATGTTTGTCCAAAAAAAGGTACTTCTCAAAAAAAAAATTCATGTAGAAATTTTTTAAGAAAATAACTGTTTATATAATGTAGATAGATAATAGATGTACGTATATCCCATTCGGTCAAAAATTTCTACCATATTGAATGTTTGTTTAGTTTTGTATAACTAGTATTTTTCTATGATTTAAGAAAAAAGAAAGACCAAGTACAATATATTGACGCGGGCGGAAAACGCGGAACGGATCGACAAGCGTCAAACCCGAAAGATAAATACGTTCACAAGCGTGAAACGCAAGGAAACAAGAGATAAACTCTAAATCACTCTCAAAGAGAAAATATTATTAAATCAAAATAGGGTGAATAACAATGAATCCTAGCTATCCTATTTATAATCTAGACAAATAGATAATTAAGGAAACTAAATAACCTAATTCTATTATAACTTGAAAAGCAATTAAAATAATTACCAAAGATAAATCCTAACTTGATAATTAAGAAAACTAGTAAATGGTAATAATCCTATTCTAATTAAGTAATAAAATATTTAAATAAGGAAATCATAGCAATCAGATCAGGACTGATTGGATGGTCCAGCACCGTGCTCGCGGCGCGAGCCATCTCCCTCGCGTCGCGAGGTTGCTTCAGTCGGCTTCGGCCGTGTTTTCGATGCTGATTCTCGATCTTCTTCCAAGCTCTTTTCCGAGGTTTCCAAATATAATTAAAAACTTGTGATACAGCTCGAAACCGATCTGTATCAGACACCCCCACTTGAAAAGAACTCGACCTCGAGTCTCATGTAGATTTTTAAATTGCTCGGGGTCTTGATGTAACAATAGATCATAAACCACATTCTTCGGCTTCACGAGCGGATCGTCGAAATTCCAAAAGGGATCGACTTCCATAGGTTGTACTCGACTCCACGTAAGCGTGATCTCATCCAACTCGTAAGGATAATAAACCAATGACATATCACACGGAATCGACTTCGTGTAAGCCGAAATCTTGGTCGTTGGCATGATAGAGAAACTATCTTTGGGGATTTTTTCAGACAACGATTTCGGAGGCTCGGGAACGTCGGGGACAACTTCTTGCACTAAAAGCTTCGGTTCGGGAGTTTCTTCAACTTTCTCATCTTCATCTTCTCTAGCGACCAGCTCGAGATCGAACTTGGAAAATTTAGGCTCGGTAAGGACTTGTTGTGGCTCGGTCGCGATGACAATAACATCTTGTGGCGGTTCAATTGCGACGGGGATAAATTCTTGAGGCGGTGTAATCACGACAAGTGGTGGTTCGATCGCGACGGGTAGTGGTTCAGTCACGAAGAAGACGATTTCTTGTGGCGGCTCAATTGTGACGGATGGCGGTTCGATCACGACGGGGACGATTTCCTCGTCGGCAATCTCCGGTGATTCTCCTTTCTTTTCTGGCAAGAATCGCTCCTCCATGAGTTGTTTCATTCGCTTCCATGATTGAACCGGTCTTTTTCGTAGGCGTTGTCTTTGCTTGACCACTTTATCCCACCAAACGGACGCAACGCTTTTTAGGTGAAAAGCAACTAACTTTACTTGCTTTTCTCTAGGAATCTCGATAACTCCAAAGAATCGATCCACTTCATTTTGCCAATTCAAAAATTCTTCCGCTTCTAAAGCACCGTAGAAAAACGGAATTTCTGCATTTGTATGAATGGCGTGTGCGTTTCTTTTTTGCTTTACGGTTTTTTCTTCCTTCCGGTTTTCGAATCTGAGACGAGGAAAGCTAACCCGGTTAGGGTAATCGGGTTGCCTGTCTCTTCTCCGACGCTCGATGATGAGAGTGTCGATCTGATTGGCGAGGTTAGCATGGGCAGTGTTGAGGGCCGTGGAAAAAGCCATGGCGATTGCCTCAATACTAGCTTGATTGATGTATGGTTGTGGTGATGCTATCCGAAGGAAAAGAGACAGGGAGTCTGGCTCTGATACCAACTGACGCGGGCGGAAAACGCGGAACGGATCGACAAGCGTCAAACCCGAAAGATAAATACGTTCACAAGCGTGAAACGCAAGGAAACAAGAGATAAACTCTAAATCACTCTCAAAGAGAAAATATTATTAAATCAAAATAGGGTGAATAACAATGAATCCTAGCTATCCTATTTATAATCTAGACAAATAGATAATTAAGGAAACTAAATAACCTAATTCTATTATAACTTGAAAAGCAATTAAAATAATTACCAAAGATAAATCCTAACTTGATAATTAAGAAAACTAGTAAATGGTAATAATCCTATTCTAATTAAGTAATAAAATATTTAAATAAGGAAATCATAGCAATCAGATCAGGACTGATTGGATGGTCCAGCACCGTGCTCGCGGCGCGAGCCATCTCCCTCGCGTCGCGAGGTTGCTTCAGTCGGCTTCGGCCGTGTTTTCGATGCTGATTCTCGATCTTCTTCCAAGCTCTTTTCCGAGGTTTCCAAATATAATTAAAAACTTGTGATACAGCTCGAAACCGATCTGTATCATATATACTTACTGAATTACTTTGTAGCTTGGCAATTTATATCAAAAGAACTATCATATGTCAAAAACTTATTAGGAAACAATTTTGTTAACATTTTAATTATTGTAGATTGTTTTCTTGTATCTATCCTAAATTGTTACCGAGAGTACGACACATGTCTCATTCAGTCTGAATAATACAAAATTGTTTGGATGCAGCATTCAGTCTGAACAACGCATTATTCCTAATAAGTCATGAATAATACATGAACATTCGGTTTGAATAAACATGTATTATTCATACTGAATGAGACACATATTGCGTTGTCGGTTGTTTTTACGTTCCCGACGAGTTTTCATTTGAACCCGCTCAGATCATCATTATCAATAAGATAGATAATTACCATTAGAAGCTTTATACTAACAAAACTTTTACATCAAAAAATTTCCCAAGTATGGCAGTTTTTGTGAAGCTAGGTATAATGAGTAATTGAGTATCAATATTTGGCAAAAAAAGATACATTTCACAAAAAAGATACATATATAGCTTTAATTCAAAATTTCTACACGAATGATTACAAAAATAATTTATTTAGTTTACTAATTCAAAAACATTGCTTGAAGATGGAGTCATGAGTAAACATTAATTCTAAGATATAAATGGATTAAGTGGGTATGTGGGTATGTGGGTGTGATTCATTTGAATAGTGTCTCCATTAACAACACCCAAAACTTGGTGGAAATTAGATCCAAATTTAAATATAAAAGAAAATTCCACATGGTGGCACAAAAATATTAGGAAATTTTGATGGAGACATGGTTATCATCTAAGATATATGTATTATCCATTAGCAACAATAATAAGTGAGGCCTTTCATTCTTTCAAACATCTTATTTTATTATATATGAGAAGATCAATATGCAAAAAGTAGAGACTAAATGGCTTTTCATTGTTGTGGGCATATCACTTACTGATATTCCCACTATATAAGTTTACCTTTGAAGTCGTCTATGATTAGAACCAAAAATAGATCTATACTACAAAGAAGTAAAAATGTCTACTAGTTTTATGATGCTCTTTCAAACCAATTTGGGCCATTATCATTCAAGAAAGCTTCTAAATCATGCTCCTATGTACCAAGATGCACCAACGATGATGCACGTGCAAGTTCAAGAGACAACAATTTCGCCAACACCGAGTCAATATACGGAAAACAGAAGCTTTGATGCGGATGTGGTGATGGTCCTATCGGTGCTTGTATGTTCTATCATTTGCTCCTTAATACTGAACTCTATAATCAGGTGTATATTAAGGTGCACAAGTATGATCAACTCTGAATCCATGATTGGCTTAGAAAGCACACCAGCCACGCCTGCTGACACCGGAATTAAGAAAAAGGCATTGAAGACTTTCCCAACTGTCTGCTATTGGGAAGGACTTAAATTACCTGGATTGAACAAGGAGTGTGCGATTTGCTTAAGTGAGTTTGTTCCTAAAGAGATTGTCAAAATACTACCAAAATGCAACCATGGATTCCATGTTCAATGCATCGACAAGTGGTTGGGTTCGCACTCCTCATGCCCAACTTGTCGCCACTCCCTCAAAGAAACAAGTCAAAAGATTTTGTCAGGTGGCGCGTGTAGCAAAATGACAGCACCTTCACAGTTTCAAAGACAGGAGTCGGATAGTATCACTACCATAGTCATTATCCCATTATGGCCAGAAAATTTCGTTCAAAACTAGGAGACATATGTAGTTCTTTAGTTTAGAAAAAATGTTTTCATTGTAAATAGGTTAACATTTCTACATTAACATTGAAACCAATTTTCCATCTAAGTTTATTCCTTACTGTTTGTGTTTGTCTTAAAACTCCTTATATTTGAGTGACAAAATTGTCATTTTTACTATACAATAATCGCTATGGTAAAGTATGTGTTTATATCATATACGATTTTAAAAAGTGAAAAAGAAGTTTTGATTTTTTGAACTTTTTTTATTTGTTGTTGAATCGGGAATTTATTTTTTTACTTTTTTTTGGTTTCTGATTTATTTCATAAGTTTTTTGTTTGATTTCGAGATAAGTTTTGGTTTTTGGGTGCATCCTTTGATGTTTTCTAAAACAATACAATAGCATTCACTAAAACGATATGGCTGCACCCTTAAATTTTTAAATTTTTTTACCTTCACCGGATAAATAATACAATGACATGTGCCACCGTGTACTCCTCCTTAGGTCCGTCTATACGTTTTGCTCTATTTACTAAACCCTCGAGTAATTTCATTAATGAAAGAACCCAATTCAATAGCGAAAGATATTGTTATACCGATTGCTGAATTCACAACGTTAATCTCCTTAAACCCAACAAATTCCTAGCAACATATATATATATACATATATATATATATAGAGAGAGAGAGAGAGAGAGAAAGGTTCAAATGAGAAGAGTTAAAAAAATACGAAGTAGATAACTGATCTCCAGCACTCATCCGGTCAATAAAGGTGACTTTGACCAATTACGGTGGACGCGATCACGGCGGATGGACGCGATTAATGGGAGGGTAGAGATTATTAAAGGAGGGAACCTGGTCAAAGCCGCATTTATTGACCGGATGAGTGGTAGATATCACTTTTCTACTTCTTATTTTTTTAGCAGTACTTCTCATTTGAACCTAACGGCTATTTTACAAACCATCAAAAGTTGACAAACCTTGCAAACCACTTTTCAGCCAATAATTTTGAATTAATTGATTTTAATGGGGTTTTTTTTTTAAAAAATTATAGGGTATTTTTGGTACTTGTCTACTTATATAATTTAAGACATTTTTTTTGTTTATTAAAATGCATCTATCCATGTCAATCGGCATACATCATATGTATACAATTTATTCACTTAATGCATATCTAAAATTCGAAAATTCATTATATGCATTCTTAATCATGAAAGCATATTCACCTAATGCATATTTAATCAGTAAAATAATCATGTAATGAAGGAAGTCAAGGAACACTAATGCATATTATGAAAACATATTCATCTAATGCATATTTAATCATAAAATAATCATCCGCCATTAATGCGCATAAAATGCATTGATTTGCTGATTTGCTTCTTCGTCTTTCATGGATGAGTGTTAATTTAAAATCAGTTTTAGATGTTTGAGCTATTTTAGGGATTCAATTTTTTTGAAAAAAGGTGTGATTATCAAAATTTGTGGTGAGCGCCGGTTTTACTTTTAATCAAGAGTAAATTATATATTTGGTCCCTGTGGTTTGGGGTAAATTACGATGGAGGTCCCTGAACCCTAATTTTCATGCCTACGGTCCATGTGGTTTGATTTTCGTTACGATGGTAGTCCCTCACCCTAACGTCCGTTAAAAACAACCGTTAAGGCAGAGGTATTTTGGTCTTTTCAACTTTTCAACTTTTTTTTTGTTTTCTTTTAATTTTTCTCCATCTTCTTCCCTAACACACCTAATACCACCAACAACCACCTATACCCACCACCACCACCAACAACAACAACAACAACAACAGCAACCACACCGACCACCACCACCAACCAACAACAACAACAGCCATCTATACCCACCAACAACAACTACAACCACAACCACAACCATCAACACCCACCACCACAACCACTAGAAATCCATTGATGGCAAAACCCTAGAAATCGCTACCTGCTAGAAATTCGTTTTTGAAGACTTACCTACTACCTGCTACTCGATGGAACCCTAGACAAGACGGCAGTGGAACCCTAGACACGGCGGCGGCCATTAAACGATGGCGACAAAACCCTAGATCTAGATCTCGATCTGGATCTCGATTTGCGTTCGTTCGTTCTGCCATGGAATCTGCGATGGATCTGCCAGGTCGACGACAGCGGCGGGGGTTCTACAGGTCGACGAGAGGCGGGGGGGGGGGGGGGTTCTACAGGTCGGTAACGGCGGTGGGGGTTCTGCAGGCGACGACGGCGAGGGTTCTGCAGACGACGACGGTAGGGTTCTGCAGGTCGACAGGAGGCAGGGGGTTCTACTGGTCGACGTGTTGGGAACCGGAGGCATAAACATGCGCAGCGGATAATAAAATCCGATTCCCAATCAAGGATCCAATCCTAAACCATACAGATACAATAAAGGGTGTTTAGGTGTGTTTACCTTATCGTGAAAAACTCTGAATCGCTAATAAGGGATACACCGCTACTGACACCGGTTGAGAGAGTTGCTAGACCATCGAGGATTATCCCGAAAAAACGACTCCGATCACCTCCTGGATCTGATCGCCGGTTTTGGGTAGAGAGAGAGAGAGAGAGAGAGAGAGAGAAAAGGCTTTCTTTAGGGAAAAATTTCTGATCTGAGGAATCAATAATTAATCAAACCCCTAAGCCTTTATTTATATGGATAAACCTGGCAGTGTTTGATTCCATATATAATTCTTTGGTAATTATCTCTATAATAATTTCCATAATTATCATTTAATTAATCCAACTGACTAATTAATTTACGAATAAATAATTTAACTAATTATTTATTTCTCTCTTAAATAATTAATAACCAATTAATTATTTCTCACATAATCCAAACATTCTCATTTTGGTGTGCAGCGGTGTGACCTACTAGTGTCTTATAACATTGGACACGCTAAACCTTTTACTGTCTCGTACATAATCCTAACAGACTCCCACTTGTGCTAGACATGTAACTGAACTGTTACCATTAGCCTAAGGAGGTCCCTAGCCAGATACTTAGGTTAACCAGGTTATACGATCTCTTATATTCAGAGATACAATTCACGCTTGAATTTGTACACAGGTTCATTCCTTTTGCACGCGATATTTTTAAAGTGAATTAAGACATGGAGTGGAGGATTCATTTCTCGAATTCAAGTATTTCTTGACTCTGATTTAGATTGCCTGCAGTAACGGATATTACTAAATAACAACTGTTATTCTATCCGAGCGTGGCCACGCGTTTATGCAAATCTTAATCGTCAAGGGGCCCGGAAATATCTCTCTTTTGAAAGAGGTGCAAATCCCTTCTTGACTATCTGCATTTGAATCCACGGCTTCCGCTGCATCTAGTCATGTCTCGTATGGACGCCCTGTTACGGTGCAGCGTTAGAACGCGCTAAGAGTACAGTAGTCCTCGTGTTCCCAAACCAAATATCTCAGGTCTAAGGACAACTTATCGTCAAGTCGATGCTTATGTAAGAGGTGCAAAGGGGTCTAAGAGTACAGTAGTCCTCGTGTTCCCAAACCAAATATCTCAGGTCTAAGGACAACTTATCGTCAACTTATAGTAGGTCTAAGGACAATCTTAATCGTCAAGGGGCCCGGAAATATCTCTCTTTTGTAAGAGGTGCAAATTCCTTCTTGACTACTTGCATTTGGATCCACGGCTTCCGCTGCATCTAGTCACGTCCCGTATGGCCGCCCTGTTACGGTGCAGCGTTAAAACGTACTAAGAGTACAGTAGTCCTCATTTTCCCAAACCAAGTATCTCAGGTCTAAGGACAACCTATCAAGTCAATGCTTATGACTAAGGCTCCATGAAGCAAACTTGATAACTGGTCACTTCCAATACCCAAACACTCTGATGAGTATTTATAAATACTTGGTCACATCACTTGTGCTTTTATTCTTTTCTTCGAATAAATCATCAAGTATTTATAATAGCGTTAAACTCCCTATTGAAATTCCCATTTCAATAAGTGGCTACGGAAATTTAGATTTCATACAAAACTTTGTAAAATCATGGATATGTTAAATATGCTAAAACAGTTTAACTTTTGAAACAATCATGAATTAAAAACCTCCAATAATTCAATCACACTGTGAAATAACACTTTACATGATCTAGTGTTTCAAAATTAAACTACTGTAATAATGATAAACTAAAAACTAGCTACTGGTGTCCAGGTACTGCATCCCAATGGAACTTGCATGAGCCTCATGCTTCACCCTTGCTAGCGGCTTTGTCAGCGGATCTGCGACATTGTCCTCCGTTGGAATCTTGCATATCCTTACATCTCCTCTTCCAATGATCTCTCGGATGAGGTGATACTTTCTGAGCACGTGTCTGGACTTGTGATGCTCTCTAGGTTCCTTTGCTTGCGCCACGGCTCCCGAGTTATCACATAATATATCGATCGGTCTAGAGACACTAGAAACGACTCTTAGATCTGATAGAAAATTCCTCAGCCAGACAGCTTCCTTTGCCGCATCAGATGCTGCAATGTACTCTGCTTCTGTAGTTGAATCTGCAATCGTATCCTGCTTCGAGCTCTTCCATGAGATCGCGCCTCCGTTTAAGGTAAAGATGTACCCTGACTGTGATCTGAAATCATCTCTGTCGGTCTGGAAACTAGCGTCACAATAGCCGTTGACACTAATTTCATCCTCAGAACCTCCAAAGACCAAGAACATATCTTTCGTTCTTCTCAGGTACTTGAGAATGTTCTTGACAGCCACCCAATGAGGTTCTCCTGGATTCTGTTGATATCTGCTCGTAACACTTACTGAGTAAGCAACATCGGGCCTAGTACATAACATGGCATACATAATCGATCCAATTGCTGATGCATATGGAACCGATTTCATCTTGTCCTGATCTTGACTAGAAACAGGACACTGTGTTTTACTTAACACTATGCCATGTTGCATCGGGATAAATCCTTTCTTGGATTCATCCATCCTGAATTTCTTCAGGACTTTGTCAATGTACGTACTTTGGCTAAGTCCGATAAGCCGCTTAGATCTATTTCTGTAGATCTTTATGCCAAGTATATAAGCGGCTTCTCCAAGGTCTTTCATCTGGAAACATCTGCTTAACCAACCTTTTACACTCTGTAAAGTTGGAACATCGTTTCCTATGAGTAGAATGTCGTCTACATATAAGACCAAGAAGGTTACTATGCTCCCACTGAAGTTAGTGTAAACACACGGCTCGAACTCACTTTTCGCGAAACCAAATTCTTTGATTCGCTCATCAAAATGTAAGTTCCAGCTTCGAGATGCTTGCTTTAATCCATAAATGGATTTTAGCAGTTTACACACCTTATTAGGATTCTTAGGATCTTCAAACCCCTCTGGTTGTTCCATATAGACGTCTTCTGTTAACTTTCCGTTTAGAAAGACTGTCTTGACGTCCATTTGCCAGATCTCGTAATTAAAATACGCTGAAATGGCCATCAGAATCCTAATTGATTTTAACATGGCCACTGGCGAAAAGGTTTCATCATAGTCGATACCATGAGTTTGCGTGAATCCTTTTGCGACCAATCTGGCCTTGAAGGTGTGTACATTCCCATCCATGTCGGTTTTCTTCTTGAAAACCCATTTACGTCCAACAGCTCTACAGTGCTGGGGCAAATCAGTCAACTCCCATACTTGGTTGTAGTACATGGATTGCATCTCGGCCTTCATGGCTTCCTGCCATTGTTCAGACTCACTGCCTGACACAGCTTCTCCATAGGATGTTGGTTCATTCAAGTCTCCGCTGTCCTGAGAGACTAGAAACCCAAGATACCTATCTGGTTCTTGTCTTACCCTACTGGATCTGCGAAGGTCATGTGTTTGCACTTCCTCAATCGGTTCTGATTGAGGTTCAACATTTTCATGTTGAATTTCTGGCTCAACAATCGGTGTAGTGTTTTCTTCGTCCACTACCTGTAGATCTACATCCTCTCTGGTGTTCCCGGAACTGAAAAACTTTTCTTCCAGAAATTTTCCATTTCGAGCAACAAACACTTTGTTCTCTTCAGGGTTGTAGAAGTAATATCCCACGGTGGTCTTGGGATATCCTACGAAGAAACACTTGTCGGATTTGGGCTTGAGTTTTTCTGAGGTAGGTTGCTTGACGTAAACCTCACAACCCCAAATTTTCAGGAAAGACATTTTGGGCTTCTTACCCTTCCACAACTCGTATGGTGTCTTATCTACCGACTTTGTTGGTGCTATGTTCAGTATATGTGCTGCTGTTTCGAGCGCATGTCCCTAGAATGACACTGGTAGCATAGAGTGACACATCATCGATCGTACCATGTCCAGCAATGTACGATTCCTCCTTTCTGACACACCATTCATCTGAGGTGTATACGGAGGTGTAAGTTGTGATACAATCCCACATTCTATCAGATGATTGCCAAACTCTTGGCTAAGATATTCGCCTCCTCGGTCTGACCGTAAAAACTTGATCTTCCTGTCAAGTTGATTCTGTACTTCATTCTGATATTCCTTGAATTTCTCAAAGCTTTCAGATTTATGTCTCATCAAGTAGACATAGCCATATCTACTGAAATCGTCAGTAAATGTGATGAAGTACCGGTATCCTCCTCTTGTTTCGTGACTAAATGGTCCACACACATCTGTGTGAACTATTTCTAACAAGTCAGAAGCCCTTTCATTATCTTTATTGAAAGGTTCTTTTGTCATTTTGCCAGATAAACATGATTCACGGTTGTCAAAAGGTTTGAAATCAAAAGTGCCAAGAAAACCTCCTTTTAGGAGTAGTTCAACGCGTTTCTTGTTTATGTGGCCTAAACGACAATGCCAGAGGTAAGTCTGATCCTCAATATCTTTGGATCGTTTACTTATATGATAGATTTCATTATTATTGTCTTGCAGATTTACTGTATATAGACCATTCACAGGTGTAGCTTTAAAATAGAAGATATTATTTTTAAAGACAGAAAGCATTTTATAATCATATTTGTAATAAAAACCTTGGTCTACCAATAAATCAAAAGACAAAACATTCTTAATCATCTTTGGAACATAATAACAATTTTCCAGTTCTAAAACTAGACCCGAGGGTAAACTAAGACTATAAGATCCTACAGCTTCAGCTATCAGCGGAGTGCCTTCGCCAACTCGTAGGTTCGAACGGTCCTTCCTCAAAGTCTCTCTTCTAGTGAATCCCTGTAAATGATTACAAATGTGGTTACCACTGCCTGTATCAATTACCCATGATTCAAAAGAAGTGATTAAACAATCTATCATAAAGATACCTGGAGCATCGGGTAAACCGATCTCAATCTGGTCGATATTCATCGAGTGCTCGCACATATCTTGTTTACCGCATTCTGGGCAACTCAGATCTCCCAGCTCATCAATCCAATCTGTATCCATGAGTTCAGCAGCTGCTGCAGGTTTTGGCTCCAAACTGGCCTAAATATCCTCATGAAGCTTTGCCACGTCTCTCTTTGGTTCTCCAATGTATGCACTAACTGTGGTACGTATTTCGTCCGTGAGAGAGAACCACAAGAGATGTACTAGCTCTTCCTGAACCATCTTATATCCCATGCGTGACAAACTTTTAAAGAGTTTCCTCATTTCTAGAAGATGATCTTTAATAGATTGACCTTTTCCCAGTTTCAGAGAATAGATCTCTTTCATGATCAGATACTTCCCGCATTTCTTATAGAAACCTACCTGGTTTTCTATATTCTTCATGACCTCATGGCAGTACTTAGCTCGTAAATCAACCGTGAACTCAGGTGAGGTAGAGAAGAACAGAATTGACATCACATCAGATTCGTCTGCCATGTATTTGAAGTATTCAGCAAAATCCTTTTCAGGAGAATTGCTTTTGGGTCGTGAAATGGGTTTCTCTATCACGTACCGCTTACCCTGTGCATCCAAGACGTTGTCAAGGTGCATTTTCCAGACTGGAAAATTTTGTCCTGTAAGCTTCCATTTACTGTTGATGAGGCAGAGCGATTCCTCAGGTGTATAAAACGGGATTACAGATTTAGACATCTACATAAGAATAAAATTCCGATTTAGTTTAAAATTATAAAACTTCTAATAAATTATAACCCTTAAATTAATTTATTAGACTAGAATCCGTATTTCATATGTGTCGGTAAGCATGTGATCATGTCAGGCCGACTCATGTGATCTACGGTAGGTAAAGACTTATACCAATCGCATTTTAATACGAAAACACGACTTCTAGATCGTCGGGACATCGGATATTCAATCCGTGCATATTTAGTCCTTCTAGTGCACTTTGGCCCGGTACCACCCGTGAATAAATAATTACCAAAACAGATCGCACCATCCGGGGCCTGGACATACTCTGGCCGGTACCACCCGGAGATAATTCGCAGAGTTTTTATCCCCTCCAATTTCGGTTTGAACGCGGGCAATTGAAGTGTGATCACTAGCAATACCCTACGTACCTTACACCGGAGGTGTCCCAAAAGTGGGTTGCACTTACTGATCTATTATTTTTAACAAGGGTTTCAAAATCTGCCAGTTTTTTTAAAAACTTGGATCCAAACACAAGCTGTATTTGTATCCATCTTTGTCTTTTAAAAAAAACATTCGGTTTATATTTAATTTTTTAAAATGTTATCGGACAAATACGCAATTAAATATAAACAACCACGCAATTAAATATAAAATCAACCACGCAGTTAAAAGACATGTCATAATCGAAAACCCTTAAAACTATTGTCGTTTTGTGAGCCAACACAAAACGACGGTCTTAACCCTAAGTGACAGCAACACACAAGGCATGAACTTCTTGGCGCTCCCACTGGCTCCAAGATCCATCTTTTGACTCCGTGCTCCGTCTTCGGCTTCTTTGGTTATTTTATTTATTAAAAATTACAAAATAAAAACGGGTTGTAAATGGCACGCAGGCCTCCCGTAAGCAACAATAAATTAAATAAATAAAACATACGAAAAATACAACCACGGGTCAAAGGGTTTGACTATGACAAAACGGATAATTTAATTTTAATTCTTTAATTTATCAAAAAGGATTAAGATAAAATAAAAATATTATCCTTAGGGTTTCAAACCTATCTGGTTTGGATAACCCTTATCTGATACCACCGCAAACAGCAACAGCTACCTGTCGTCGCTCCCACACTGGTCGGTGTCCGGAAAAACAACAACCATCAATGTCAGCCACTGCTCGCGGCGCGAAACATCTGTTCGCGGCGCGAGCTGGTTTTCAAAGGTTCGACGACGACAGCAGCCCTAAGGCCACCGTCGTCGCCCTTTCTTTCGATCGGAAACCTAAAATCGGCAGTGGCCGACACCCCTTTGCGGCGGCTGTCGACCACCGCTACTACCACAAATACCACCGCCACCATAAGCCGAACGACGACAGCAGCAGCGCAACGCCACCACCGTCGCCGTCGCCGACATTTAACAACAATCACGCCATCGCCGCCACCACCACAAACGGTGGTGTGGCGGTCGATTGGGAGTACGACGGCAGCAGCAGCGTAACGCCACCACCACCGTCGCCTCTCGGCGGTCAACAAAACACCATCGCCGCCACCACCACAATGGGTGGTGTGGCGGTCGATTCGGAGAACGGCGGCAGCAGCAGTTGCCACCACCACCGCCGCCTCCTGCGGCTGTCTATGAACATCACCACCACCGTTGCCGTTTCCGGCTTCGGTGGTTGAATCAAAACACCACCACCGCCATCGTTACCACCGTCGATCGTCAACGGTTACAACCGCCACCGTCGATTGATGGTTTATCCGATCGCCACCGCCACCACAATCGGTGGTGTGGTGGTTGTTCTCGACCACAGCCGCAACCACGATCTGTGGTGCGGCGCTGTGGTGCGGCGTGAGGTCAGCCGCCGGCCACCACCAACTGTGGTGTCGCCGGCGATGGTTTTCGGTGGTCTGGTGGTTCGGTCGGCTAACTGCCGCCGTTCCACCACCGATTAGGTTTATACGAAAAATCCAATTTTTACAATTATATAAACACATAAAAATCGAATTTTTAACAAACCTAATTTAACAGATAAACCTGATCTGCAGGTTTTAGGAAGTGGCTCTGATACCACTGTTGGGAACTGGAGGCATAAACATGCGCAGCGGATAATAAAATCCGATTCCCAATCGAGGATCCAATCCTAAACCATACAGATACAATAAAGGGTGTTTAGGTGTGTTTACCTTATCATGAAAAACTCTGAATCGCTAATAAGGGATACACCGCTACTGACACCGGTTGAGAGAGTTGCTAGACCACCGAGGATTATCCCGAAAAACGACTCCGATCACCTCCTGGATCTGATCGCCGGTTTTGGGTAGAGAGAGAGAGAGAGAGAGAGAAAAGGCTTTCTTAGGGAAAAATTTCTGATCTGAGGAATCAATAATTAATCAAACCCCTAAGCCTTTATTTATATGGATAAACCTGGCAGTGTTTGATTCCATATATAATTCTTTGGTAATTATCTCTATAATAATTTCCATAATTATCATTTATTTAATCCAACTGACTAATTAATTTACGAATAAATAATTTAACTAATTATTTATTTCTCTCTTAAATAATTAATAACCAATTAATTATTTCTCACATAATCCAAACATTCTCATTTTGGTGTGCAGCAGTGTGACCTACTAGTGTCTTATAACATTGGACACGATAATCCTGTTACTGTCTCGCACATAATCCTAACACGACGATGGCGGCCGGATTCTGCAGGCAACAACAACCGGCGGTGGGTTGTGCAGGTGGCGGCGACGACAGCGGTGGGTTGTGTGCAGGCGGCGACGACGGCGGCGGTAGGTTGTGCAGGCGGCGACGCGACGATGGAGGTGGAGGTGGCCGGTGGTAGAGGCTGATGATGCATCTAGGGTTTGGGGTGTAGGTTTCGGGTTAGGGAAGAGGGGAAGGGAGGGCTTGATATATATTTAGGGGTATTTTGGTCTTTTACCCGTTTTTTAACAGTTGTTTTTAACGGACGTTAGGGTGAGGGACCACCATCATAACGAAAATCAAACCACATGGACCGTAGGCATGAAAATTAGGGTTCATGGACCTTCATCGTAATTTGCCCCAAACCACAGGGACCAAATATGTAATTACTCTTTAATCAAATTCCCAATTTGCCCCTAAATCTAGTTTTCTAATTCATTAAATCGTTATTAGACAGTGTTCATTAATTTATTTTTCTCAATAAATTGTAGCTGTAGATTGATAAATGTGCGGTTATAATGGGGTTTATAGGATTTGTTACCTTTTTGAGGTTTGTAAAATAAACTTCCGAGTGAATTGTGGATTTGGTCCCTGTGGTTTAATAATTTTTTTGACCATGGTCCCTTATGTATGTTTATCTTGGATATGGTCCTTGTGGTTTTCATTTCGTTTTGGCCATGGTCCCTCTGACTAACTCTATCGTTAACTCCGTTAATTTAAGGACTATTTTAGTAATTTTTTTTATTCTTTTGCTTTTTTTCCTATAAAAATATAAAAAAAATATTTTAAAACACAAATTCATATATATATATATATATTGATGAGTAAACTACAAATTTGGTCCCTGAGGTTTACCCAAAACAACGCGTTTGGTCCGTAAACTTTAATATCTACAAGGAACGTCCTTGACGTTCCATTTTTGCAACGCGTTTGGTCCTTTCGGCTAACACCGTTAGAAATCCGGCCGTTAGGCCCACACGTGCCCCACACGTGATGGGCAAATTGGTAATTTCAATTTTTTTCTTGTTTTTTCTCCTAAATCAGGAGCAAACCCTATACAAATCCATCTTCTTTATTCTTCCCACATTCATCCTCTTTTTCTCCCAAACGAAGACCAAATCAATGGTGGTTTGTCACTGTGGTACACCAGCGATCATCAAAACCTCATGGACGAGCAAAAATCCAGGCCGTAGGTTTTATGGTTGTCCAAGAGTGGGTTCAAGATGCGATTTTTTTGTTGGTACGATCAACAGATGTGTAGTCGGGCTATGGAGGTCATTCCAGGCATACTAAGGTCAAAGAACGTTGTTGAAGCTTTCCTGAAATCAAAGCAAAAAGAAGTTGTGATGTTGAGAAGTTTGCTTGTTTTAACTTGGGGTTTGATTGTTTTATACTTTCTGTTTTAACCTAATTAGAGGTTGGTTGTAATTTTATTAGTATTTTGGCTAAATTGGTGGTTGTAAAATTGGTGTTATTGAATGAAATTAAATTTTCAGCTACCCATCACATCTTATAGTAAATGCACTTCATCTACCTCCCTAAATGCTTATCTACCTTCTTAATTGGTTAACCCATCAAAATTGCTATAAATTGCTACCATCTTATAGTACATGTACCCCACATCTGAAAATTAATACAAGAGCATAATCAGATTATAGGAAGATGGCCCCATCAATTGTTGAAGGTAGCAAGTTCAGAATCAGATTTCAGAAGCACATTTGGAAAAATGGTCGTTTGGTAAGCCATCTACTTGTAACTGTTTCTGGTTATGTTTTTTAATGATAGTAATTGTTGTAATTGTTTCTATTTTTTAGACCATTCTAGCAAGATATGTGAGAATGTGGAGTCTTCATAACGTGGAGGATTGTCTCTTAAAAATAGAAGGAATCACTTATCCCTGCGATTTGATTGTAAGTCATGATATAAGAAGGACCGGTACTCCAGATCATGTTGTGATGAAAGGTAACTTTGCATGGATGAAGGAGTGGCACGATCTTACCACTAATGGTTGGTTGGAATTCAAGCTTGATTTAACTTCCAACTATCATCCCGTGTTTGTCCAAACTACATCCTTAGCAATTTTTACCGAGAGCTAAAGCATGCTCCCCTGGGATTAATACTCAATGGCCCCTGGTTGCTCACCTCCAGATTCGAACTTGGGTGGGTTTTTCCCCCACACCAAGCCTTAACCGGTAGGTTGCCCCATTGGGGTTCCTATTCTCATTCTTTTGCATTCTCATTTTCATTTTATTCTCATTCCTTAAAATAAACCAAATGCCTCCTTAGTTTATGAAACACTAGAAAGTCGAAAGTCATCCAAGATCGATACATCGATCTAGGCCAGTAAACGAACACGAACGGGGTCTGTTCATGTTCGTTTGTTTAAGTGTAAACGAACACGAACGCTTAACCAAACGAAAAATCATGTTCGTGTTCGTTCATTTAGCACATGAGGATGTTCATGTTCGTTTGTGTAATTGTGTTCATTCATTAAACTCTTAAACGAACGTAAACGAATGGTTCACGAATGTAAACAAACACAAACGAACGAACATGAACAAACAGAAAATTATACATAGTCTTAATTAACACCCAAAAGTTTTTATTCGAGATGAGAGAGGTTGTGTAATATTTTTTTAACTTTACTTAAAGAGTAAATTACATGCTTGGTCCTTGTGGTTTACACAAAATTTCACTGTGCATCCCTCATTTAAAATTATTATGGATATCGTCCCTATGGTTTACATTTTCTCACGTCTTTGGTCCCTGAACCCTAATACTGTTAACATAACTTTTTTTATAGGTTTATTAGAAGGGTATTATAGTCATTTCATAACATAAATACTTTACATTAAAATTATAAGGACTATAATGTAATTAACCTAAAACCCAAAGACCCACTCCCTTCCCCATCAGGCCCACGTGACGCCCACCCCTTCTCACTCCTACCCATCATCTTCTTCAAGAAACCTGCATCATCTTTTTCTTTTAAAAAACTTCCTCTTTTCACCCCAAAACATATCACACTCCTATTCCACCAGCAAAATAAAATTTTTTAACCAAATCATTCATCAATAAAATAGCAGTATTAACGCATAATTAAGAGCATAGAAGCATCAAAAACCCATTAAGAACCCATCACTTAATTTACTTCAAAAACCCTGTCGATCTTCGTAAACAGATCTTCAAAAACGACAGACGTGTGTTTCACAACCTCGGTGGTGGCGGACGGTGGAGGGGCATGATGGTGACGAAAGGTGGAGGCCAGTCCAGGAACAACCTTTATATATGACTCACACACACACACGCATTCGCGGGGACACACACATATATATAACATAAACAGATATTAGGAAACAACCCCTCAAGGTAACGGTCCATCCATCATGGTTTTCCACCCACCATGACCCCTTCCTCCATCCCTCCATCACCACGACCTCCTTTCCCTCGTCCTTCTACCTCCCTCTGCATCAATTACTGGTGAATTCACACACACACACACACACACACACACACATATATATGTATATACAAGCCAAACCCAGTTACCCAGTGGGTATCTTTCTACTTTTTAACCACCATTTTAAGCTCCATACTCGCCGCCATCCCATTTCTCTATCCATCTTCGAGTTCCATCTCACCGGCGTGTCACCGGAGAAGATGACCTGTGGGTCATCGGAGTAAACGTTTGAGTCAAAAATGGGGTCGTACCAAACACATGGAAAGATTTAATTTGGTGTTGAAAATAATAAAATATATTTTTAAATAAAAATGAGGATAAAGAGCAAAATCACTAAAATGACCTCATAGTTAACCTACTAAAAAGAGACATGCTAACGGCATTAGGGTTCAGGGACCAAAGAAGTGAAAAAATGTAAACCACAGGGACGGGATGCATAATTATTTCAAATGAGGGACGCACAGTGCAATGTTGTGTAAACCACAGGGACTAATCATGTAATTTACTCTTATTTAAAACATAGTTAAATAATTAAATTACTTAATAAATAATATATATTTTATAAATAAATATATATTCTAATGTAAATGAACGAACATAAACGAACAGTTTAATTACGAACGTAAACGAACGAACGGTTCACGAACAATAGACAAACAAACAGTTCACGAACATAACCGAACGTTCACGAACATTATTGAACGAACGAGGATGTTGTTCGTGTTTGTTCCTTTATTTAAACGAACGTAAAATTTTGTTCGTGTTCGTTCATTTATTAAACGAACAAACATAAGCAAACTTCCAGCCAAACAAAATTACGAACGATTCATGAACGTTCGATTCGTTTACAAGCCTACATCGATCTCTTCTCATTCTCTCATATGGTGTGGAAGAATTTGCATACATTCGACACCCTCCAAATATTATTTCCGAACGTTACTTATTAGCTACGATGAGATTATATTCATATGAACATGATTAATTATGATTATGGTTGCTTGAATAAATTTCAACTTAATAACTTAGACAATTTATATTTTATTTAGTTATTTGTTTAAGGTTTTACAAAGCATAACAGTAAAAAGGTCCGATTTTCTAATAATTGTTGATACACTAGTTAGTCAAAGTGGTGCATATGCTAACATTAATTAAGACACTTTTTAACTTTGAAAAGTGCAAAACGTCCTTTATTTTTCGACCACATAAGAGGGTTATCTTCTAAGATTTAATTCTAGATTGTGGAGATAAGATTTTATTTTTGTACTTTTATGAAATTATTATGTCCTATTAAAACAATATACAGATAACACAAGTGGAAAAAGGTCCTTTAACATATAATACGATCGATTATAACAATATTATATGTAGTTCTTTTTTATTTCTAAAAAAATAACATCCTAACTATTTGTCTTAACCGTCAATTAAAACGCATGTTTTTTGGTTAATATTACAACTTACTTTCGTGGTATCCAGGGCGGAGTTTTATATAATGTGCATATGAGTGGAACTCTGTTTTGTAAATCGGTCTGGAATTAAGAAAGTGGTTAATTAAGTTGGCTCGTTCATGCTAGCTATGTCAAACTATGAATAAAAGTTCGACCTTCCATAGAAGCATGTAAGTTTGCCTTTCTCGTATCAGTGAATTATTTTTGAACTCCAATGCAATGTACCATCACTACAAGAAAAACGACATTCACATAAAGTTTTCTTTTGTGTTTAAAAGTTTGAAAAGCTTCTCTAAAGGTTTTAGAGAAGCTTTTACTTCCGTCAACAACATACTCTATATAACGGTAGGAAAAAGGTTTGAGGGACCATTTTAAGAGGGTTTTAGGTAGGAAAAGTTTATATTTAGTTACAATTTTCATATTAGTCATATAATTCCTTCTTTAAAAATCACTCTTAATTAAATACATTTTTAAATCTTTATCTAAAACTTTCACTCTCTAAAAACCCTTTTCCTTGTAGTATATATATATGATGGAATGAGATTGTTAATTGACCGAATGGCGCGTATTTAGTTTCTTATTATTTGTGATTAAATTGCGTTAGATTTGGATGTGGCTAAAACAATATGTATGATCATAATGTTGAATTGATGTATGTTGTCTATCAATCATGTGATGTAGGATGATGAACAAAACACTAAACTTTCTCCAAAAACAGGATTTGCGAGTTTCTTGTTCTACATTACACAAGTAAAGATGTCCGGATTTTTTTTCGCCGTTCAAAAAAAAAGATTTCCGGTTTTTAGCAAAAATGTAATTAATTATTATGATTTGAACTATAAGCATAAGGTGCTCTATTAATTTCCGTGGTCATTAACTAGTGTGAAACGACTTAAACCTAGCTTTATTTTTGTCCAAAAAATGGTAACTTCTCAACAACAAGCAAACAGAAATTTTTTAAGAAAATAACTGTTTATATAAGGGAGATAGTATAATAGATGTCCGTATATCCCATCCGGTAAATCTTTCTACCATATATGAATGTTTATTTAGTTTTGTATAACTAATATTTTTCTATGATTTAAGAAAAAGAAGACCAAGTACAATATATACTCACTGAATTATTTTGTAGCTTGGCAATTTATATCAAAACAACTACCATATGTCAAAAACTTAGAGGTATACTCATCATATATTCCATCCCTCCACCCCTTTTGCCATGTCAGGTTTTTCCTCTCTTTTTTCCACCATTCTACCCCTAGAAAACCCATGTAGTACTCATCATTAATCCACCCCTACACCCCTCTAACCATTTAATAAAAAGAATAAAAGTAAAAATAGAAATAAGAGAAGAGAAAGATATACATATGAAAGAGAGAGAAAGAGAGAGAAAGAGCTTTGCCCATCGTGGTGGCCATACCCGCAGGATAGAAATTTTCAAGCCGGCGGGGACGGGGGCAGTGTTCACCTTGCCACCCCTATTAGCTCTCCCCGCTGGGCGGGATCGGTATACCGCACCCCCTTATTAGGAAACAATTTTGTTAATATTTTAATTATTGTAGTTGTTTTCTTGTATCTATTTTATATTGTTACCGAGAGTACGACATATGTCCCATTTAGTCTAAATAATACAAGATTATTCGGATGCAGCATTCGGTCTCAATTATGCATTATTCAAACTAAATATTATATTATTCATCATAAATAATACATGAACATTTGACCTGAATAAACATGTATTATTCACACTGAATGGGACACGTATCGCACTCTCGATTGTCTTAATGTTAGCAATGAAAGATGAGTCTTCATTTGAACCCGCTCACATCATCATTATCAATAAGATAGATAATTACCCTTAGAAGCTTTATACTAACAAAACGTTTACATCAAAAAATTTCCCAAGTATGGCTGTCTTTTTAGTATAAATATTATACTAACAAAGCTTTATAAAATGTCGAAGTATAATGAGTATAAATATTTGTGATATGCAAAAAAAGATACATTTGTAGGGTTTTCAGTTCTCTTTCACGTATAACCATATATAGTTTTAATTCAAAATTTCTACAAGAATGATTACAAAAATAATTTATTTAGTTTAACAATTCAAAAACATTGCTTGAAGATGGAGTCATGAGTTAACATTCTAAGGTTTCTGAATGGATTAAGTGGGTGTGGTCCATTTGAATAGTGTCTCCATTAACAACACCCAAAACTTGGTGGAAATTAAATCCAATTTTAAATATAACAGAAAATTCCACATGGTGGCACAAAAGGAAATTTGTATGGAGACATGGTTATCATCTAAGATATATGTGTACTATCCATTAGCAACAATAATAAGTGAGGCCTAGCTTTCATCTTTCAAATATCTTATTTTATTATATATGAGAAGATCAATAGGCAGAAAGTAGAGACTAAATGGCTTTTCATTGTTGTGGACATATCACTTACTGATATTCCCACTATATATAAGTTTACCTTTGAAGTCTATAATTAGAACTAAAAATAGATCTATACTACAAAGAAGCAAAAATGTCTACTAGTTTTATGGAGCACTTTCAAAGCAATTTGGGCCATTATCATTCAAGAAAGCTTCTAAATCATGCTCCTATGTACCAAGATGCACCAACGTCGATGCACGTGCAAGTTCAAGAGACAACAATTTCGCCAACATCCAGTCAATATGCAGAGAGCAGAAGCTTTGATGCGGATATGGTGATTGTCATATCGGTGCTTGTATGTTCTATCATTTGCTCCTTGATATTGAACTCTATAATCAGGTGTATATTAAGGTGCTCACGTATGGTTAACTCTGAATCCATTGTTGGCTTAGAAAGCACACCAGCCACGTCTATCGATACCGGAATTAAGAAAAAGGCATTAAAGACTTTCCCAACTGTTCACTATTGGGAAGGACTTAAATTACCTGGATTGGACAAGGAGTGTGCAATTTGCTTAAGTGAGTTTGTTCCCGAAGAAATTGTCAAAATACTACCAAAATGCAACCACGGATTCCATGTTAAATGCATCGACAAGTGGTTGAGTTCGCACTCCTCATGCCCAACTTGTCGCCACTCCCTCAAAGAAACAAGTCAAAAGATTTTGTCAAGTGACGCAGATAGCAAAATGACAGCAGCACCCTCATGGTTTCAAAGACAAGAGTTAGATAGTATCAGTACCATAGTCATTATCCCATTACGGCCACAAAATTCCGTTCAAAACTAGGAGACATATGTAGTTCTTTAGTTTAGAATATAGGCCTCGACTCAAATGTAAATTAGTAAGCATTTAGTATTAGATGTTGCCTTATGTATATTCGGAAAAAAAATGTTTCCATTGTAAATAGGTTAACATTTCTACATTAATATTGAAACCAATTTTTCATCCGAATTTATTCCTGACTGTTTTTGTATCTCTTGAAACTCCTTATATTTGAGTGACAAAATTGTCATTTAACTATACACACTACAAGAAATTGCCTCTATAGCTACAAAGGCTATAGCAACAACATGAAGTCGTTGCTGTAGGTATGAAAAAAACTTTTCCAAACTATATTCAAGACTTTTAGATTTTTCAGGAAAAAAAACAGCTATAGTAAAACGTTTTCTCAACTAAATTGAAGACTTTTAGATTTTTCAAAAAAAGAAAACACCTATAGCAACGATATGTAGTTGCAGTAGGGTTCAAATAATAAATTAAATTCAGGGAAGCAACAGCGTCGAAGGCGTCCTAGCTAAATGTAAAAAATAATATAATTTATTTAAATTATTTATGTTCTTTAGAAAATAAAATAAAGTTGGGAAGTCAACAGCCACGACTTTATCGTGGCTATAGAATAAAATAGTATTTATTATATAAATTAAATTAAATTTTGTTTTGTTTACAAGTATTTATTAATTATTATATTAAATTTTGTTTGGTTATTTATGAATTTATGTTAAATTTTAAATGAAATCCCTAATTAATCTCCAATGTTATCAGCGTGTTCTTAAGCACTAATTCTTTACCATCAAGTTACTCTCGCTCCTCACTTTGATCGATTCCACTCAAGTCAGCTCGCGATCGAATTGCTCTTCAATTGCTCCCATTGTTAATCGTCAGAAGATCAAATTGCTCTCGTTATTCAGTTTGGAACGAATTAGGTATCCGGTTTCACTCTGAATCTGAACTTTTCATCTGTTATATCTATTTGAATCCTTCACTTCATTGAAATTTGATACAAGTTTCGCTCTCTATTTTGAATGAATCCTTCAATTGATTAACAGATAGACTTCACAAGGATTGAGTATTGTTGGCCGAGATACAAGAGGTATTTTCCAATTTTTAGCTCTACAATCTCTTGGGCGATTTGAGATAAGAGTTGGACGACATGTAGACGTCGTAACTCTAAAGAGTTTTGGACCGGTCTTCAAGCCTTTATCGAGATAGCAAAGAGATATGTAAATAGTGAAGGCAAAGCGAGATGTCCATGCAAAAAATGTTTAAACTTTAGGCGTCACACACCAGATGTGATCGAGGATCACATTCATAGCAATGGGTTTCAAGCTTCGTATACGAAGTGGGTTTATCACGGTGAAGTAGATACTCCTTCTCCCGCGGTAGCCAATGTAGCTCCAACAACAGATGAGATGATTGATGTTATCAATGACGTTATTGGGGAGGAGAATATTGATGATGAAGATGCAAATGAAGGAACAACAAATGAAGGTGGAGTTGGTGGCTTTCTTGAATTGTTTGAGGAGGTCGAAACTGAGTTATACCGAGGTTGTACTTGGATGTCTTCTTTGAACCTTTTAGCAAAATTGTTGCATGTGAAGGTTGGGAATAAATGGACTAATAGTTCATTTGACCAGCATTTGGAGTTACTGCAATTTGCGTTCCCAAAAGAAAATAAACTTCCAACTTCGCACTATGAAGCTAAGAAGAGATTAAGAAAGATAGGGTTAGGGTACCAGTCGATCCATGTCTGCAAAAATGACTGTTGTCTGTTTTGGAAGGAGAATGAATTGAAGCATAACTGTCCGGTGTGTGGTGAGAGTAGATGCGTCGACAAGAACACAAAGGGGAAAAAAGTTGCCCATAAAGTGTTGCACTATTTTCCTTTGACACCAAGGCTTAAACAGTTGTATGGTTCTAGACATACTGCAAAAGATATGACTTGGCATTCTACTGGACAGTCTACAGAACTTGGTACCATGCGACACCCGGTCGATGGGAGTGCATGGAAAGATTTTAATACAAGATATCCAGAGTTTGCTGCGGAACCTAGAAACATTCGTTTAGGTTTGGCCGCTGATGGTTTTAATCCATACGGTAATTTGAGTCTATCTTATAGCATGTGGCCGGTTATATTGACAACATACAACACGCCTCCGTGGTTATGTATGAAAGAGTCTTCTTTCATGTTGAGTTTGTTAATTCCAGGCCCCAAGTCTCCTGGTAAGGACATGGATGTATTTTTGAGGCCTTTGGTGGACGAACTGAAATTGTTGTGGGATGAAGGAGTTCAAACTAGAGATGCGGCAACAAATACCGTCTTCACAATGCGTGCTGCACTATTATGGACTATTAATGATTTTCCTGCTCGTAGTATTTTATCTGGTTGGAGTGGTGAAGGATATAAAGCTTGCCCTACATGTAACGAAGACACTCCTTCATGTCGAGTACTTGGGAAGACATCTTATGTTGGTCATAGAAGATTCTTATCCTCTAACCATCGTTGGAGGAAAAGTAAGTTGTTTGATGGTAAACCTGAAAAAAGACCTCCTCCTAAACGATTCAATAGTGCAGCTATATGGAAGCAGTTAGCTCATGTTCCCATTCGTACTTCGGGAAAACATCCGAGGTTTGGAGGCGTGAAAAGAAAATGTGATCCAAAAGAGTTGAATTGGACCAAAAAGAGTATTTTCTTCGAGCTTGAGTATTGGTCTTCTCTTGAATTAAAACATAATTTAGATGTTATGCATGTGGAGAAAAATATTTGTGAGAGTTTGCTAGGTACTTTGTTGATGAATGATAAATCCAAAGATACTACCAATGCAAGAGTTGACTTGAAAGAGTGGGGTATCCGAAAAGAGTTGTGGCTTCAAGAGAAGGATAATAAGATTTTTAAACCGCATGCTAAATACTCATTCACAACAAATGATAGACGGCGGTTTTGTCAATTTATAAAAGGAGTTAAATTACCGGATGGTTTTGGATCGAACTTCAAGAAGAAGGTGACCGATAATGATACCAACATTACTGGGTTGAAGTCTCATGATTGTCATATCCTTATGCAGCGACTGCTTTCTGTAGGCATTCGAGGGTACCTTGATGCAAATATTTCGACCCCAATCTTGGAACTTTGCACCTTCTTTAAACAAATTTGCGCTCGAACTTTATTGGTGGAAGATATGAAGAAGGCAGAGGACCAATTGATTATGATTTTGTGCAAATTGGAACTAATATTTCTTCCGGCCTTTTTTGACATAATGATTCATTTGGTGATGCATTTACCTGAAGAAGCTATTCTTGGAGGACCAGTTTATATGCGGTGGATGTATCCTTTTGAAAGGTATATGAAGAAACTGAAAAATTATGTCAGGAATAAGGCTAAGCCAGAAGGTTCAATAGCAGAAGGCTATGTCGCTGACGAAGCTTTGACATTTTGCTCCATGTATCTTCAAGGTGTAAAAACTAAATTTAACCGCCCTGATAGGAATGCGGATGTTGTCATTCCAAAAAGGCAGTTGTCAGTGTTTGAATCGCAATGTCGACCGACAAGTGCCTCAAAAATCACATTTCTCGAATTAACGGTTCGAAAAACTGCCGAGTGGTTCATACTGTACAACTGCCCTGAAATTCAAATTTACATGGAGTAAGTATCTCCAACTTCCTTTAAATAAATTTTGGGTTTTGTTATATTAAGTCTAATATTTAGATTTTTTATAAACATACAGTCAATTTAACACTGAGGTGCAAGGAGGTAATCTTAAGCAAGAATTTCCTCGATGGTTTTATAGGAAGGTATAAATTATCATTTATACTAGAATCTTAAGATACGAACATTACCTAAACTTATCTTTTTTATAGATGTCCGGTTTAAGAGAAGAAGGGTCTCCCGAGTGTACGGAAGAACTATTATCTTTGGCGTATGGTTCGGAGTTAAATGCACGCTCTTACAATGCTTGCATAGTCAACGGTGTAAGATTTGTGGTACATAGTCGTGATATCCATCGCACCACTCAAAATAGCGGTGTAGCGGTACCGGGAATAGATGGTTTTACATTTTATGGTCAACTTGAGGAGATTTTAGAGTTACATTACTTGATTGGTTACTCGGTTGTTTTGTTTCGGTGCAAATGGTTTAACACTGATCCGAATAAAGGGAGATCTGTTAACAAAAATACCGTCACGAGTATCAACATCAATTCTGAATGGTACAACGACGACAAATTCATTTTCGCAACACAAGCAAAACAGGTGTTTTACATTGAAGATCCGTCACAAAGCCGTAATTGGAGGGTCGTGGAAGATGTTAATCATCGGAAAATTTGGGATCATCCAAACACCACTGTTGTTAATGAGATAGATGTCGTACATGACAACAGTTCATCTGATTTTGTGTTGACTGTTCACTTAGGTGAATTGCCTTGTACGAATTTAGAAAGACGTGGTCAATCAAGCTTAATTGATTATAGCCCTGCTGTTCCTGTTGCGGACGATGAAGATTTCATTAATTTTGAAGATGAGGATGGGGATCAAGATGAAGATGTTGATATTGATGATGAAGAATTTAGTGAAGATAATGATAATGTTAATTTTGTAGCTGAATATCAATCTAGTGATGACTCTGATTGATCTATTGAAATTTCAGTCATATATGTTTATAAGTTATGGATTTAATTAGCTAGTGTTTTCAATTCACTACACATTGAAATGCTTAATTCAATTTTGACTAGATTTTGAATTGTAAAAGATAATTGTTGGTCCCAATGAGGTGACCTTCAAGTAAGGATAGTGTTTGTGATTATAGAAGGGGGGGTTGAATATAATCACACAAAATTTCACTTTTAAATTCTTTGTTATATTAACAATATGAATTTACAGATTGTTGCGGAAATAGAAAAGACAATAAGTCTAAACTAAACAATCTAAGCTTTCTTTCACTATGCACTAAAGTGAGAAGATAAGAAAAGAAAGAAGATAGAGGAAAATAAGAAAGAAAGGATTAGGGTATTTTTTAGGATGAAGAAGAAGTGTGGAGAACATCTCTTCAAGTCCTATTTATACCCAATGCATTAAATGCATGCAGACTCACTTTTGTGTACGTGTCACAATGTAAGTGGTCCTTTGTACTATTTACTATAAACAAATACTCTTTGCATGGTGTGTAAAAGAGGAAGTGTGTAAACAGTTGCCTTCATGGTCTGATAAGTACGGAGGGAACAGTAAAGAGACTGTCCTTATGTACTTTTGTGTCAGTAAAGGCGGATAATCCTTTTGTGCATTAGACTAAGACATTACACTAATCCTTCAGGATCAGGATACTGATCAGTGAGTAGAGTCCTGAAACTGATGTTGTTCAGGGTCACTTGTATCCTGATGAATCTTCAGGATAGGGTCACTTGTATCCTGATGAATCTTCAGGATGTCATACGAAATTGAGCAGCCTGCTATCACTGAGTTCCGTCTTCAGATCACGAGCATGCTGTTCCTGTCATCAGCTAAGTCTTCGACGTCGCTGATGGTTCTTTGAGTATGATCTTGATGTCTTCAGGAGGTCTTCACTTCAGTGGACAGGATCAGTAGACTGCAGAACAGACTCGTTCGTCTCCTGATCCTGATCCTGATGATTATAAAAATAAGTTACAGCATAAGTAACATGGAATAACACTGAACAATCTCAGTGATAATTCCTCAAGCTATAACAGAAGTAAAAACCTATTCACTAAGTAAAGATTCAGGATCATTATCATTTCATCAGGTCTTAGGAGAGCTGGATCAACAATCTCCCCCTAAATGATAATGATAAGACAATGAAGAAATTGTCTAAGTCTAGAAAGAAAAAAAATTTCTAAGTCTAGATGAAACAGTAGGAAATAGAACTCATAAAGGTACATGTCCCATTTACTGTTTTGAGGGATCTTTTTCAGTACTATGATGGAGTAAAGTACAATGCACTGAATTGCATTTTCATTAATCTTAATAAAGGTTACAAGAGTAAAGAAAATACATAAGTACATAAATGAAGTACTGAAAGAAACATTACAAAAATTCTAACTATCAGAGTCTTCACTAACTTCTTCAGTCTCGACTTTAATGGGAACAGGAGTTTCACTGAAGGCAATTCTGTGATCGAGGATAGCTCTGACAGTGCGAATGATTTCTTTATTATCTTGGTTTTTTTATCCTTTTGAGCGATGAAGAGAACTGATACCAAGTGTTCATATGGTGCTTTGTGTAGCTCGCTGAAACGCTGAAAGCGGAGAATCTTGGAGTTGTCGCTTACACAAATACCATGAACAGGTTCTCTGATAACTTGTCCTTCAGAGAGAGAGACTCCTGTGGGGAAGGAAAGATCAAGCATCGAGAGGTCCAGTGGCTTGATAACAGTCCTGGGCATGCAAGGAGTGGGTCTCCTTGTTGAAGTGCCTGCTGATCTTCGAACAGGATGCTGAGGTAGTGCTGAGGAAGGTTGGAGTAAGTCATCAGGAATTTCAGTTGTTCTTCTGATGCGTGCTATAAGTCCATTTATGACTTCTTCTACTTCAGCCCTGTAGTTCTTATTGGATTTTGGAAGTAGGCTTCTGATTTCGTTCCACTCTGACAAGTTGTATCTGTCCAACTTGTCAAGAGTGTGTTGCACATCCTTAACTCCTGAGCGTTTGACGGTGATCCAGGTCTATGCTTTCTTGCCGCGCGTTCGGCTAAGATGGATTCCTGAGATCGTAGCACCACGTTTCCTGAGGTGTAGACGATCTCGGCACCAGTCAAGCTCTGAGTTCACTTCTTCAGTCTGTTCCTCTGCATTTCTGTTGAAGACCTTCACCGCGGCCTTCTGTGCGAGTAGTGGATCAGCACTTATTTCGTCGTCTTCTTCTACAAAGTCAGACGCGAGCCGTCTTGCGGCTTGGGCAGAAAGGAATGCTTCCTTTTGCTTTTCATTATGCTCCTCCTGAGCCTGTAGAGCGAGGTCGTACTCCTCCTGCGATAGATAGGCGAACTCAGAGTCCCAAGAGGTACGAAGAGGAATTTTTACTCTTGTACTCTCAAGTCGCTCTATCACGGCGTCTAAACGCCCATCCCTATTCATAGTAGCAGAAGTGTCAGGGTAATTTTCTCCTTCAGATCTAGGAGAATTAGAGGGAGGAGATCTAGGGGAAGAAACAGGGGTAGAGAAGTCATCAGAGATGAATTCATCATCTGATGATAGGCATATAGTCTCAGGAGGGGCTTGGATTTCAGGGGTTCTGGAGGAAGATGCTTCAGAGTTAAAGCGGGTTGGGTTTGAAGGAATGGATTCATGGTTTAGGGGAGTTACTCTGAATGTCATTCTGCTCAGTTCGGCTCGTATCTGTTCTGATGGACTATTCTCCATAAGGCGAACAATCTCACCAGTGACAGAACCAAAGTTAACATCCTGAAATTCAGAGTCGGTTTGATTTTTAGGTTTAGGGGTTGGTTTAGGAGTAGATTGAGGTGTTGGTTCAGGGGTAGGTTGTTTGGGTGGTTGGTAGATAACCAGTTGTAGGTTATTTGTGGGTGAGTCTTCAGAGGAGGTGTCGAGGGTGATGGTTTCAGGGGTAGGTTTAGATTTAAGAAGAGTGGAGATGGGTTGGTTATCAGAAGATGAGGGAGAGGATGGAGGAATGGACATACCAGGGGCACCGGGGTTCTCCCCCTGAGACTGTGCAGGCCCTGGAGTGGGCGTTGATGCAGGAACCTTCTCGACAAAGAAGTCGTCGTCTTCATCATCATCATCATCATCTTCATCCTCATCCTCGTTCGTTCCCCTTGTTCATTTGTTCTCCAGTTGGTGGAGGGGAATAAACGGAATGGTCTCGCTGCAGAGGCTGTCTCTCCCCCTCAACAGGTGCCTGAGCCAGGGCAGCTGTTGAAATACACCTCTGAAGGAGAGAGGCCATGTCAGTTTGGAGTTTGCGAGTGATGAAGGAAGAGGAGATCAGGGACTGGAGAATGTCCCTGTCTGCGCTGGTGAACGCTGGTGGTGGCGGAGGAGCAGAGGTGATGGCGTTTACAGCGTTGGTGAGCCCAGTCACCTGCTCCTGGAGATCGCGGAGCCCGGCCTCTTGAGCATCCAACCTCTAAACCACTGTTGCTTGGAAAGTGGTGAGAGAGTTGGTGCTGTTGGTGATGGTGGTGGAGAGAGCAGGGAGAGCAGTGGCCTTCAGGTCATCAACAGATGCCTGAAGGGAGTTGGAGGAGGTAGCCACTTGGGAAACCTTGTCGTGGATGGTATCCAGACAAGGAATCGTCAAAGTTACGACCGTCGGTGGCGGAGTGGCGGCGGCAGCAGCAGCAGTGGCAGTAGCGGCGGCGGCTTCAGCGGCAGTCGCAGCGGCCTTGGCTGAGGCAAGCTCCAACTCCAAAGCCTGGAGACGTGCCTTGTGCGCATCCTCCTGCTGTTGGAGTGCTGTGCGGGCCTCCTAAAGCTATCATTCAGCGGATTGACGACGGAGTTCACCTGCACGAAGCTGTCGTTCCGAGTCCATGAAGACGAAATCGTTGAAGGGATCATCCTGGTGTAGTTGAGGATGCCCTTGAGCTGCTGCTCCTAAAGAACCTGTAAAAGAAGTAGCTAAATGAGCACTAGAAGACTCAATAGCTTTCTCAGAAGAAAGAATAGCAATATTGTGCTTAGTAATATTACCTGAGGTTAGGAGGGCATCAGAGCGATTACCCTCCACATTCTCTGAGTGTTCTAGTAGAACAACCTCAGGTTCTTGTGGTTGAGGAGCAGGAGTATCTGCAGGTAAAGAAGTTTTAGATAAAGGGGAAGGTTTATTAAAAATTTGAGGCAGAGTAAGATAGTATTTCTTACCAACAGGAGCCTTCTTTTTCTTTTGCGCCTTAGACTTGGCGCGTTTAGGTTGGGGAGGAGGAGAGGAGCCAGAGGGAGGTGGGCGCTTCAGAAGCGCAGATGAAGTAGTTGCAGCTGGGGAAGTCAGTATAGGGTTAGCTACTGACATAGCATGCAGAGAAAGAGAAGAAGATGGTTTGGATGAGAGGGAAGAAATCATACCTTGGACAGTAGGAGAGGTGGGTTGCTCTTCTACCTCTGGTTGTGGTTCTGGAACAACCAGAACAGCAGAAAGAGGAACGTCGTCAGGTTTTGGGGAAACCTGGTCCAGGAACTTCACGCCTAAGGCGTAGTTGTTGAAGTTGCCTTCTGTTGGGTAGTTAGAACCCATGTGCAGTGCCAGGACGGCAGAGAAGAACCTGGTGTAGGGGACGTTGACCACCCGGGTCCTGTGCTTGATCTTCTTGATCATGTCATCCCAGATGCAGCGAACATAGTCAAACTTGCGATTTTTGATCGCAGAGTAGACCATGTTCTGGATGACCGTGGGGAATTGTTCTGTGCTCCCCGTCTTCCCTGTTAGACAGAGACCGAACGTGTTCCATATATAATAGAACGTAGCGTTCAGCCCCGTCTTGTGGACAGTAGCAGCAGTCTTGACCAGAGGGAGGCCTTCTCTCACAGGCCAATTGTAGCCTATGGCGTCCAGAAGCTCAATGACTTCGTCAGTAGTTGGAGGAGGAGGAAATTTCTCCTTCTTGGAGAATTGGAGGACGTTCCTCAGGGTCCCAATGCCAAATGAAATGATGTCGTCCTTAATCTGGAACTTGATCACTTCATGCATTTTGCCCTTAGAGTTCCTTTCTTGGGCAGCGGTAGCAGTGGACCAGAGTTGGAGAAGCAGAGGTTTGTTTGGCGCCGTGTTGAGAGTGAAAGCCGTCTTCAGGGGACTGTTGAGAAGAAAGTCCCTGGCTGGCTTCAGATAGGCCTTGTTGGCTGGGATGTCAAACTGGCCAATGAGGTTGTTGGGCTTGAATTGTAGGTCGTGCTGAGGGATGACAACCGGTAGACTTCCAGAAGCATTGAGTAGAGTGGTGGCCTCAGAGGAGAGCTGGGCGTCAAGCGAGGTTGAAGTATTAGCAGCCATCCTGTTGAAAAACAAAAATAACATATGTGGATGATTAAGAATCCAAAATATGCATTTTTCTTCACTTTTCAATGAACACAGAATGTGTTCATAAAAGTGGTGAAGTCCTTTATACTTGGAATAGATTAGATACCAAAATACACAAAAGGAATGTGTTTTGGTATTAAAGAGAACTTCTATTTTGATGAAGATATATCAAAATAGGAGTTTATGATTGTTCTTAAAAGAAATAAGAAAAATCATATAAACTGTTTTAACAAAAATCGTAGAAGATTTTGGGAAAACTAAGATCAAACGAAGTGATCTTAGGGTTTTCGGAAAAACATTTATCAAGTCCTATTTATACCCAATGCATTAAATGCATGCAGACTCACTTTTGTGTACGTGTCACAATGTAAGTGGTCCTTTGTACTATTTACTATAAACAAATACTCTTTGCATGGTGTGCAAAAGAGGAAGTGTGTAAACAGTTGCCTTCATGGTCTGATAAGTACGGAGGGAACAGTAAAGAGACTGTCCTTATGTACTTTTGTGTCAGTAAAGGCGGATAATCCTTTTGTGCATTAGACTAAGACATTACACTAATCCTTCAGGATCAGGATACTGATCAGTGAGTAGAGTCCTGAAACTGATATTGTTCAGGGTCACTTGTATCCTGATGAATCTTCAGGATGTCATACGAAATTGAGCAGCCTGCTATCACTGAGTTCCGTCTTCAGATCACGAGCATGCTGTTCCTGTCATCAGCTAAGTCTTCGACGTCGCTGATGGTTCTTTGAGTATGATCTTGATGTCTTCAGGAGGTCTTCACTTCAGTGGACAGGATCAGTAGACTGCAGAACAGACTCGTTCGTCTCCTGATCCTGATCCTGATGATTATAAAAATAAGTTACAGCATAAGTAACATGGAATAACACTGAACAATCTCAGTGATAATTCCTCAAGCTATAACAGAAGTAAAAACCTATTCACTAAGTAAAGATTCAGGATCATTATCATTTCATCAGGTCTTAGGAGAGCTGGATCAACAATCCCCCCCTAAATGATAATGATAAGACAATGAAGAAATTGTCTAAGTCTAGAAAGAAAAAAAAATTCTAAGTCTAGATGAAACAGTAGGAAATAGAACTCATAAAGGTACATGTCCCATTTACTGTTTTGAGGGATCTTTTTCAGTACTATGATGGAGTAAAGTACAATGCACTGAATTGCATTTTCATTAATCTTAATAAAGGTTACAAGAGTAAAGAAAATACATAAGTACATAAATGAAGTACTGAAAGAAACATTACAAAAATTCTAACTATCAGAGTCTTCACTAACTTCTTCAGTCTCGACTTTAATGGGAACAGGAGTTTCACTGAAGGCAATTCTGTGATCGAGGATAGCTCTGACAGTGCGAATGATTTCTTTATTATCTTGGTTTTTTTATCCTTTTAAGCGATGAAGAGAACTGATACCAAGTGTTCATATGGTGCTTTGTGTAGCTCGCTGAAACGCTGAAAGCGGAGAATCTTGGAGTTGTCGCTTACACAAATACCATGAACAGGTTCTCTGATAACTTGTCCTTCAGAGAGAGAGACTCCTGTGGGGAAGGAAAGATCAAGCATCGAGAGGTCCAGTGGCTTGATAACAGTCCTGGGCATGCAAGGAGTGGGTCTCCTTGTTGAAGTGCCTGCTGATCTTCGAACAGGATGCTGAGGTAGTGCTGAGGAAGGTTGGAGTAAGTCATCAGGAATTTCAGTTGTTCTTCTGATGCGTGCTATAAGTCCATTTATGACTTCTTCTACTTCAGCCCTGTAGTTCTTATTGGATTTTGGAAGTAGGCTTCTGATTTCGTTCCACTCTGACAAGTTGTATCTGTCCAACTTGTCAAGAGTGTGTTGCACATCCTTAACTCCTGAGCGTTTGACGGTGATCCAGATCTATGCTTTCTTGCCGCGCGTTCGGCTAAGATGGATTCCTGAGATCGTAGCACCACGTTTCCTGAGGTGTAAACGATCTCGGCACCAGTCAAGCTTTGAGTTCACTTCTTCAGTCTGTTCCTCTGCATTTCTGTTGAAGACCTTCACCGCGGCCTTCTGTGCGAGTAGTGGATCAGCACTTATTTCGTCGTCTTCTTCTACAAAGTCAGACGCGAGCCGTCTTGCGGCTTGGGCAGAAAGGAATGCTTCCTTTTGCTTTTTATTATGCTCCTCCTGAGCCTGTAGAGCGAGGTCGTACTCCTCCTGCGATAGATAGGCGAACTCAGAGTCCCAAGAGGTACGAAGAGGAATTTTTACTCTTGTACTCTCAAGTCGCTCTATCACGGCGTCTAAACGCCCATCCCTGTTCATAGTAGCAGAAGTGTCAGGGTAATTTTCTCCTTCAGATCTAGGAGAATTAGAGGGAGGAGATCTAGGGGAAGAAGCAGGGGTAGAGAAGTCATCAGAGATGAATTCATCATCTGATGATAGGCATATAGTCTCAGGAGGGGCTTGGATTTCAGGGGTTCTGGAGGAAGATGCTTCAGAGTTAAAGCGGGTTGGGTTTGAAGGAATGGATTCATGGTTTAGGGGAGTTACTCTGAATGTCATTCTGCTCAGTTCGGCTCGTGTCTGTTCTGATGGACTATTCTCCATAAGGCGAACAATCTCACCAGTGACAGAACCAAAGTTAACATCCTGAAATTCAGAGTCGGTTTGATTTTTAGGTTTAGGGGTTGGTTTAGGAGTAGATTGAGGTGTTGGTTCAGGGGTAGGTTGTTTGGGTGGTTGGTAGATAACCAGTTGTAGGTTATTTGTGGGTGAGTCTTCAGAGGAGGTGTCGAGGGTGATGGTTTCAGGGGTAGGTTTAGATTTAAGAAGAGTGGAGATGGGTTGGTTATCAGAAGATGAGGGAGAGGATAGAGGAATGGACATACCAGGTGCACCGGGGTTCTCCCCCTGAGACTGTGCAGGCCTTGGAGTGGGCGTTGATGCAGGAACCTTCTCGACAAAGAAGTCGTCGTCTTCATCATCATCATCATCATCTTCATCCTCATCCTCGTTCGTTCCCCTTGTTCATTTGTTCTCCAGTTGGTGGAGGGGGAATAAACGGAATGGTCTCGCTGCAGAGGCTGTCTCTCCCCCTCAACAGGTGCCTGAGCCAGGGCAGCTGTTGAAATACACCTCTGAAGGAGAGAGGCCATGTCAGTTTGGAGTTTGCGAGTGATGAAGGAAGAGGAGATCAGGGACTGGAGAATGTCCCTGTCTGCGCTGGTGAACGCTGGTGGTGGCGGAGGAGCAGAGGTGATGGCGTTTACAGCGTTGGTGAGCCCAGTCACCTGCTCCTGGAGATCGCGGAGCCCGGCCTCTTGAGCATCCAACCTCTAAACCACTGTTGCTTGGAAAGTGGTGAGAGAGTTGGTGCTGTTGGTGATGGTGGTGGAGAGAGCAGGGAGAGCAGTGGCCTTCAGGTCATCAACAGATGCCTGAAGGGAGTTGGAGGAGGTAGCCACTTGGGAAACCTTGTCGTGGATGGTATCCAGACAAGGAATCGTGAAAGTTACGACCGTCGGTGGCGGAGTGGCGGCGGCAGCAGCAGCAGTGGCAGTAGCGGCGGCGGCTTCAGCGGCAGTCGCAGCGGCCTTGGCTGAGGCAAGCTCCAGCTCCAAAGCCTGGAGACGTGCCTTGTGCGCATCCTCCTGCTGTTGGAGTGCTGTGCGGGCCTCCTAAAGCTATCGTTCAGCGGATTGACGACGGAGTTCAGCTGCACGAAGCTGTCGTTCCGAGTCCGTGAAGACGAAATCGTTGAAGGGATCATCCTGGTGTAGTTGAGGATGCCCTTGAGTTGCTGCTCCTAAAGAACCTGTAAAAGAAGTAGCTAAATGAGCACTAGAAGACTCAACAGCTTTCTCAGAAGAAAGAATAGCAATATTGTGCTTAGTAATATTACCTGAGGTTAGGAGGGCATCAGAGCGATTACCCTCCACATTCTCTGAGTGTTCTAGTAGAACAACCTCAGGTTCTTGTGGTTGAGGAGCAGGAGTATCTGCAGGTAAAGAAGTTTTAGATAAAGGGGAAGGTTTATTAAAAATTTGAGGCAGAGTAAGATAGTATTTCTTACCAACAGGAGCCTTCTTTTTCTTTTGCGCCTTAGACTTGGCGCGTTTAGGTTGGGGAGGAGGAGAGGAGCCAGAGGGAGGTGGGCGCTTCAGAAGCGCAGATGAAGTAGTTGCAGCTGGGGAAGTCAGTATAGGGTTAGCTACTGACATAGCATGCAGAGAAAGAGAAGAAGATGGTTTGGATGAGAGGGAAGAAATCATACCTTGGACAGTAGGAGAGGTGGGTTGCTCTTCTACCTCTGGTTGTGGTTCTGGAACAACCAGAACAGCAGAAAGAGGAACGTCGTCAGGTTTTGGGGAAACCTGGTCCAGGAACTTCACGCCTAAGGCGTAGTTGTTGAAGTTGCCTTCTGTTGGGTAGTTAGAACCCATGTGCAGTGCCAGGACGGCAGAGAAGAACCTGGTGTAGGGGACGTTGACCACCCGGGTCCTGTGCTTGATCTTCTTGATCATGTCATCCCAGATGCAGCGAACATAGTCAAACTTGCGATTTTTGATCGCAGAGTAGACCATGTTCTGGATGACCGTGGGGAATTGTTCTGTGCTCCCCGTCTTCCCTGTTAGACAGAGACCGAACGTGTTCCATATATAATAGAACGTAGCGTTCAGCCCCGTCTTGTGGACAGTAGCAGCAGTCTTGACCAGAGGGAGGCCTTCTCTCACAGGCCAATTGTAGCCTATGGCGTCCAGAAGCTCAATGACTTCGTCAGTAGTTGGAGGAGGAGGAAATTTCTCCTTCTTGGAGAATTGGAGGACGTTCCTCAGGGTCCCAATGCCAAATGAAATGATGTCGTCCTTAATCTGGAACTTGATCACTTCATGCATTTTGCCCTTAGAGTTCCTTTCTTGGGCAGCGGTAGCAGTGGACCAGAGTTGGAGAAGCAGAGGTTTGTTTGGCGCCGTGTTGAGAGTGAAAGCCGTCTTCAGGGGACTGTTGAGAAGAAAGTCCCTGGCTGGCTTCAGATAGGCCTTGTTGGCTGGGATGTCAAACTGGCCAATGAGGTTGTTGGGCTTGAATTGTAGGTCGTGCTGAGGGATGACAACCGGTAGAGTTCCAGAAGCATTGAGTAGAGTGGTGGCCTCATAGGAGAGCTGGGCGTCAAGCGAGGTTGAAGTAGTAGCAGCCATCCTGTTGAAAAACAAAAATAACATATGTGGATGATTAAGAATCCAAAATATGCATTTTCTTCACTTTTCAATGAACACAGAATGTGTTCATAAAAGTGGTGAAGTCCTTTATACTTGGAATAGATTAGATACCAAAATACACAAAAGGAATGTGTTTTGGTATTAAAGAGAACTTCTATTTTGATGAAGATATATCAAAATAGGAGTTTATGATTGTTCTTAAAAGAAATAAGAAAAATCATATAAACTGTTTTAACAAAAATCGTAGAAGATTTTGGGAAAACTAAGATCAAACGAAGTGATCTTAGGGTTTTCGGAAAAACATTTATCAAAATAAGTTGTTTTTTGAGAAGAATGTCAACTTAGATTGAGGAATGAACAAAGAGTAAATGTACTTACGATGATTCTTGAATAAGAATGTGGTGAGTGTGTTCTTGGTGTTCTTGAGAATGCATATTAGAACGTAATAGCTTTTCTTGCTTTGAGTTCTTTGAGAGAGAATTGTAAGCGTAAAGAGAAAAATGGAGTACGAGTGAGGTTTTTATACCTCGTGGTAGGAGAGAGAAAATGGATGAGAGAGAAAAGAGCGGCTAATTTCAAACGTAATGATGAAAAAAGAAGTTCTACGCGCGTTCATGCGCTTGACACACGTCGTGGGGAACAGCAAACGTCCCATTACGTGTCAGTGCAGATGAAAAGTTTGTTTTATTTGAAAACTTAAAAACCACCTTTTCAGGGGATAATTCCATTTTGATGAAAGAAGTGTTTTCTTGGAATTAGAGTACTTATCAGATAAGTACTGTTTTGGGAAAATCCTCTTATCACATTTAATGCGATAAGGTTTCAGGAGCAGAGGTACTTACCTGAGAATCATCAGTATTCGGATTTTGAACAAAGATTTTGTAAGTACTGAATAGAGTTATCTTCTGATGAGAGTATTATTCAGGAGTTGTTAAGAAAAGAGTCCTGAGAATAGTTATTCTATAGGTTTTAACAACTGTTTGTCCTGATAAACTTCAATCATCAGGATTTAACATCCCAAGTTCACTGATGAGCATATTAAAACGCGTTACATCCAGTGGTTTGGTAAAGAGGTCAGCAAGCTGATATTCAGTAGGGACAAAATGGAGTTCAATATCACCATTCATCACATGATCCCTGATGAAGTGATATCTCACTTCAATGTGCTTTGTCTTGGAGTGTAAGACAGGATTGTTAGCGATGGCTATCGCTGAAGTATTGTCACAGTAGATAGGAATTTTCGAAAGTTGTATGTCATAGTCCTGAAGTTGATTTCTCAGCCACAGGACTTGAGCACAACATATTCCTGCTGCAACGTATTCAGCTTCAGCCGTTGATGTGGACACAGAGTTCTGTTTCTTGCTAGTCCAACTCACCAACTTGCCACCAAGTAGGTGACACCCACCAGTGGTGCTTTTCCTGTCGATCTTACATCCTGCAAAGTCACTATCAGAATAAGCTGTTAGATCGAACCCTGAGTCCTTGGAGTACCAAAGACCCAGATTAGGAGTTCCCTTCAGATATCTGAAAATTCGCTTAACAGCGGTCAGATGGGATTCTTTGGGTTCAGCCTGATAACGAGCACATAAACATGTAGAATACATGATATCAGGACGACTAGCTGTGAGATACAGCAGAGAGCCGATCATTCCTCTGTAGAGGGTCACGTCAACAGGTTTCCCTTTGGAATCCTTGTCAAGTGATAGAGGAGGAGCCATTGGAGTCTTCAGCGGTGTACATGATGTGAGATCGAATTTCTTCAATATATCAAGTACATATTTACCTTGATTGATAAAGATTCCCTTTTCAGATTGCTTGATCTGAAGTCCTAAAAAGTATGTTAGTTCACCCATCATAGACATTTTATATTCAGTTTTCATGAGTAACTCAAACTTTTCGCAGAGTTTGGGATTGGTTGATCCAAAGATAATGTCATCGACATATATCTGGACAAGAAGGATATGCTTAGGATATTTCTTAAGAAATAGAGTGCTATCGATCTTACCACGAACAAAACCTTTAGAGAGAAGAAAGGTTGAGAGGGTATCATACCAGGTACGAGGAGCCTGTTTTAACCCATAGAGAGCCTGTTTAACTTGTAGACGTGATCAGGGAACTTAGGATCTACAAAGCCAGGAGGCTGAGCCACATATACTTCTTCATTGAGTTTTCCATTCAGAAAGGCATTTTTGATGTCCATCTGAAAAACTTTGAAGTTCATGTGTGCTGCATAAGCTAGGAAAAGTCGAATTGCTTCGAGCCTAGCTACAGGAGCAAAAGTTTCATCGTAATCAATGCCCTCTTCCTGCCTGTATCCCTGAGCCACAAGGCGAGCCTTGTTTCGAATGATCGTACCAATCTCATCAAGTTTATTTCGAAAAATCCACTTGGAACCAATGATAGTACGTTTTCGAGGCCTAGGGACGAGAAGCCAGACATTGTTTCTGATGAACTCTGCTAGCTCTTCCTGCATGGCTGAGACCCAGGCAGGATCACGCAAAGCGTCATCTATTTCTTTAGGTTCATTTTCAGAGATGAAATTAACATAAAGACAGATGTTACCAGATTGACGTCGAGTCTTAACACCAGAGGAAGGATTTCCAAGGACTTGATCAATAGGATGATCCTTAGTCCATCGAAGAGCAGGAGGCTGATATATCTGCCCTGAATTAGAAGCTTCATTTATCGATGGTTCAGGAAGAAGATCCGTAGGAGTAGGATCACTAACAGTGGTTTGAGAAAAGTCTTCACTGTTAGTGGGTTGATCAAGTTCAGGTGGTGTGACTTGGGTGATAGGAGTGGCATTTATTATAGGAGGTAAAGAGGTTTGAGAGGATGGAAGAGGAGTTTCTTCAAAACCATCAGGAAGGTCTTGAGGAGTTGGATCAGCAATGGGAATATCAGGGACTTGAAAGAAAGAGTCAGCCCACTGATTTATTTCAGAGTTATCATGAGGGTGTGGGAAGGTAGGACCCGATTCATCAAATCTAACATGAATCGTTTCCTCTATGGTTTGTCTTCGTTTGTTGAACACACGGTAAGTTTTGGAGATAGAGGAGTATCCAAGAAAGATTCCATTATCTGACTTGGAGTCGAACTTTCCAAGATTGTCTTTGTTGTTCAGGATGTAGCAGACACAACCAAAGATATGGAGATGTTCGATTGAGGGTTTTCTGTTACGAAAGAGTTCGTAAGGAGTCCTTCTGAAGCGTTTGACTATCAGAGATCTATTCTGGGTGTAGCAAGCAGTGTTAACAGCTTCAGCCCAGAATTGAGTGGCAAGGTTGGCTTCACTCAACATAGATCTTGCAGCTTCGATCAGGGTTCTGTTACGACGTTCAGCAACACCGTTTTGCTGAGGAGTTCTAACAGAGGAGAAGTTTTGGGAGATGCCTTTCATATCAAAGAAGGTTTCCAGAGTACTGTTTTTGAACTCAGTACCATGGTCACTTCTGATAGAACGAACGGAAAGGTTGTTGAGCTTTTCCATCTTCCTGACGAACAGGATGATTTCTTCAGGAGCATCATTCTTGGATCGTAGGAAGAATACCCAAGTATATCTGGAATATTCGTCAACAATTACCAGAGTGTATTTCTTTCCACCAATGGATTGGACATTGACAGGTCCAAAGAGATCCATGTGGAGAAGTTGTAGAGGAGAGCTGATGGAGGAGATCTGCTTAGACTTGAAACTTGCCCTGGTCTGCTTTCCCTTTTCGCATGCAGAACAAAGAGACACCTTTGTATAGCGAAAGTTAGGAAGACCAACAACAAGATTGTTGATGCAGAGTTGATTCAGCGTCTTGAAGTTGAGATGAGAGAGACGCTTGTGCCAAAGCCAATTTGTATCAGTAGAAGCACGTGATATGAAACAGAAGTTATCAGTGGAAGTATTCATGTTGATGATGTAGATATCAGCTTGTCTAACACCAGTGAGAATAACTTCCTTACGTCTGTTCTTGACTTTGCACTTTTTCTTCGAGAAGGAGACTTTGTGATTCTTATCACACAGTTGACTGATGCTAAGAAGATTGTGCATCAGGCCTTCAACATAAGCAACTCTTTTGAAGGTAGTTACTCCGTTGGTCAGAGTGCCATAACCTCGGGTTTGGCCTTTACCGTTTCCACCAAAGGTCACTGCAGGACCTCTTTCTTCACGGTAGTTAGAGAGGACAGATTTAGAACCAGTCATATGTCGAGAGCATCCACTGTCCAGATACCAGATGCCCTTATCCTGTAAAATTTAGAGTTTAAGTTTTTCTTGGTACCCATAGAATTATGGATCCAAAAGTATCAGTAGGACTGGTGGAGTTAGTGGCAGCCTTTACTGAATTACCGGTACTCGAGGCTGGAGTCTTGACTGCAGGGACAGTCTTGACAACCTTCTTTCCTTTGACTGAATTATCAGTCAAGAAGGGATTTGCACCTCTTTCAAAAGAGAGATATTTCCGGGCCCCTTGACGATTAAGATTGGCAGAAAACGCGTGGCCACGCTCGGATAGAATAACAGGTGTTATTTAGTAATATCCGTTACTGCAGGCAATCGAAATCAGAGTCAAGAAATACTTGATTTTAAGAAATGAATCCTCCACTCCATGTCTTAAAATCACTTTAGAAATATCGTGTGCAAAAGGAATGAACCTGTGTTCAATTTTAAGAATTGTATCTCTGGATGTAAGAGATCTTATAACCTGGTTAACCTAAGTGTCTGGCTAGGGACCTCCTTAGGCTAATGGTAACAAGCATAGTTACATGTCTAGCACAAGTGGGAGTCTGTTAGGATTATGTGCGAGACAGTAACAGGGTTACCGTGTCCAATGTTATAAGACACTAGTAGGTCACACCGCTGCACACCTAATTGAGAATTTGTGTGAAAGAGATAAATGAGAAGAGAGAATTAAATAATTATTAGTTAAATAATTATTTACTAGTTTTAATTAATCAGTAAATTAATTAAAGGATAACTATAAAGGGAATTATAATCAGGTTAAATCATTGCCTTATTCTATCCTATAAATAAAGGGTTAAGGCTTTGATGAATCAGTTGATTAATCCTACGAAAATCTCTCGCTCTCTCTTTCTCTCTCCCAACCGTCGACCTCTCTCTCTCTCACACATCGGTCAGAATTTTTCCGATCAGTCACGGTGGTCTAGCAACCCTCTCGCGTGGTGTCAGTAGCGGTGTACCCCTGCCAGCTTTCCGGAAGTCTATTCACTAAAAGGTAAACCATCAAACCCACTTTGATTGTATCTGTTATGGTTTAAGATGGGTCCGGGTTTGGGAATCGTTTTTGTTATCCGCTGCGCACCGTTAGTGCCTACGGTTCCCAACACAAATGAACAGGACCAGTACCAAGTATGCCTTTAGCATTGGACATAGGAGGAATTGGTTTCTTCTCCATGGTCCTTTGCTTTAGGTCAATCTTCAGTCTAGGAGCAGGACTCTGAGAAAAGGATTTTGATCCTGAGACTGAAGGACCGCCACCCAGAACTTTGTTCTTGGGTTTAGGACTCTTGGTCTTTGAAGGAGTAACATTCTTGGCTTTTTCCTTGCCTGTATTCTTTTTGCTCTTAGGAGCACCTTCAGTGTGTGTGTTGGAAGAAGAGGGGATGTTTTCAGGGGCATTAGGATCAGGGATAGAAGAAACAAACATTCCAAACTTAAGCATGGAACGATCAGGTCGAGTACATCCACTAGTGAATCCAAGACCCTTCTTGTTTTTAACATTTCTTCCTGAGGCTAATATTTCATCAACCTTCTTAGAGGCGTCACTCCATCCCTTGATGGTGACTTTTTCAGCATTAAGCTCAGCCAAGGCTCTTTCTTTGGCAGCAAGAGCCTTTTCTCTCTCGATACAGAGAGTCTGATTAACAGTTACCTGATCCTTATAACTTTCTTCCAGAATGGTAAGTTGTTTTATCTTTTCTTGACACTCTCTGAGTTGATCACGAAGATCAATGTTCATTTTCTCAGCAGAGGTTTTACCATTCAGGGCTTTATAGAGATCAAGGGTTACAAGGTCAAGCTGAGTTAAGCTTTCAAGAGGGACAATAGGAATTTTTACCTGACTGGACGAATCAGTCGCAGAGGTGGAGGCTTCAGGAGCTTCAGTAGGAACCTCTTCAGGAACCTCTTCTATCTTAGCCATAAGAGCTAAGGTAGGTTCTTCAACAATGGCCATCAGTGCCACTGGAGTAGAGTCTTCCTCATCAGATGACTCATCAGAGGAGACGTCATCCCAATCGCAGTCTTCTGCGATAAGACCTTTACCTTTGCGCTGAAATTTCATCTTCTTGTATTTTTCTTTCAGGCGCTGGTATTTGGGGTTCTTAGAGGAAGATTTGGCAGAAGAGGGAGCAAACTGACTTTTCCTGTACCTGCAATCATTAGCAAAGTGTCCTTTGCCCTGACAGTTGTAGCAGATGGCAGTAGCCTTATCAATAGGTTCTGATTTAGGCTTGTCAGTTATAGAGAGAGGTTTCTTTTTATGGAAGTTTCCCTTTTTGGCAAACTTTTTAAAAGATCTAGTTAATAAAGCAAGAGATTCATTGAATTCAGGATCTTCTGACATGTCAGAGTCAGAGGATTCTAATTCAGTAATAGTTACAGAAGAAGAAGTGGCAACAGGAGTAACTGAATCAGAGACCAGTGCAACAGTGTTACTTTTGGGCTCTTTAGTATCTCTTATGAGATTCTTTTTCAGTTTCTTCTGTTGTTCGCGGTTTAGAAGAATACCGTACAGCTCACTTAAAGTGAGTGTCTTTATGTCTTTGGACATAGTTAAGCAGGAGGTGTAAATTTCCCAATGTTCAGGAAGAGCTTCCATGAACTTGGTAACCACCTCAGAGTTGGGATAGATAGTACCGATAGTCTTCAGGTCAATCAGGAGACAGTTGAATCTCTGATGTAGCTGGGAGATAGTTCATTCTTCTGATGAATAAAGCTTTCATAATGGTGAACCAAGAAAATCTTTCTTGATTCCATGAGAACAGCAGTACCTTCGTATTGGACACAGAGAGTGTCCCAAATCTCTTTGGCAGAGCGAAGGTGACAGACAGAGTGGAAGACGTCATCTGGGAGTGACATGGCAATGAGAGATCTAGCCTTTGTGTCAATGTTGACAAGGCGTCTATCTTCCTCATTCCAGTCAGTCACTGGCTTCACCAGTTCCCTGGCGGGTATAGCAGGTTGACCGTCAGCAGCAGGAATAGCATGGACAGGCTGTGTAGGCACATGCGGTCCATTTTCCAGAAAGAATGGAATTTGGGGATCAGAACCAGATAGGAAGAGTTCCAGATAGAAAGAGTTCCATCATTATCATTTCATCAGGTCTTAGGAGAGCTGGATCAACAATCTCCCCCTAAATGATAATGATAAGACAATGAAGAAATTGTCTAAGTCTAGAAAGAAAAAAAATTTCTAAGTCTAGATGAAACAGTAGGAAATAGAACTCATAAAGGTACATGTCCCATTTACTGTTTTGAGGGATCTTTTTCAGTACTATGATGGAGTAAAGTACAATGCACTGAATTGCATTTTCATTAATCTTAATAAAGGTTACAAGAGTAAAGAAAATACATAAGTACATAAATGAAGTACTGAAAGAAACATTACAAAAATTCTAACTATCAGAGTCTTCACTAACTTCTTCAGTCTCGACTTTAATGGGAACAGGAGTTTCACTGAAGGCAATTCTGTGATCGAGGATAGCTCTGACAGTGCGAATGATTTCTTTATTATCTTGGTTTTTTTATCCTTTTGAGCGATGAAGAGAACTGATACCAAGTGTTCATATGGTGCTTTGTGTAGCTCGCTGAAACGCTGAAAGCGGAGAATCTTGGAGTTGTCGCTTACACAAATATCATGAACAGGTTCTCTGATAACTTGTCCTTCAGAGAGAGAGAGACTCCTGTGGGGAAGGAAAGATCAAGCATCGAGAGGTCCAGTGGCTTGATAACAGTCCTGGGCATGCAAGGAGTGGGTCTCCTTGTTGAAGTGCCTGCTGATCTTCGAACAGGATGCTGAGGTAGTGCTGAGGAAGGTTGGAGTAAGTCATCAGGAATTTCAGTTGTTCTTCTGATGCGTGCTATAAGTCCATTTATGACTTCTTCTACTTCAGCCCTGTAGTTCTTATTGGATTTTGGAAGTAGGCTTCTGATTTCGTTCCACTCTGACAAGTTGTATCTGTCCAACTTGTCAAGAGTGTGTTGCACATCCTTAACTCCTGAGCGTTTGACGGTGATCCAGGTCTATGCTTTCTTGCCGCGCGTTCGGCTAAGATGGATTCCTGAGATCGTAGCACCACGTTTCCTGAGGTGTAGACGATCTCGGCACCAGTCAAGCTCTGAGTTCACTTCTTCAGTCTGTTCCTCTGCATTTCTGTTGAAGACCTTCACCGCGGCCTTCTGTGCGAGTAGTGGATCAGCACTTATTTCGTCGTCTTCTTCTACAAAGTCAGACGCGAGCCGTCTTGCGGCTTGGGCAGAAAGGAATGCTTCCTTTTGCTTTTTATTATGCTCCTCCTGAGCCTGTAGAGCGAGGTCGTACTCCTCCTGCGATAGATAGGCGAACTCAGAGTCCCAAGAGGTACGAAGAGGAATTTTTACTCTTGTACTCTCAAGTCGCTCTATCACGGCGTCTAAACGCCCATCCCTGTTCATAGTAGCAGAAGTGTCAGGGTAATTTTCTCCTTCAGATCTAGGAGAATTAGAGGGAGGAGATCTAGGGGAAGAAGCAGGGGTAGAGAAGTCATCAGAGATGAATTCATCATCTGATGATAGGCATATAGTCTCAGGAGGGGCTTGGATTTCAGGGGTTCTGGAGGAAGATGCTTCAGAGTTAAAGCGGGTTGGGTTTGAAGGAATGGATTCATGGTTTAGGGGAGTTACTCTGAATGTCATTCTGCTCAGTTCGGCTCGTGTCTGTTCTGATGGACTATTCTCCATAAGGCGAACAATCTCACCAGTGACAGAACCAAAGTTAACATCCTGAAATTCAGAGTCGGTTTGATTTTTAGGTTTAGGGGTTGGTTTAGGAGTAGATTGAGGTGTTGGTTCAGGGGTAGGTTGTTTGGGTGGTTGGTAGATAACCAGTTGTAGGTTATTTGTAGGTGAGTCTTCAGAGGAGGTGTCGAGGGTGATGGTTTCAGGGGTAGGTTTAGATTTAAGAAGAGTGGAGATGGGTTGGTTATCAGAAGATGAGGGAGAGGATGGAGGAATGGACATACCAGGTGCACCGGGGTTCTCCCCCTGAGACTGTGCAGGCCCTGGAGTGGGCGTTGATGCAGGAACCTTCTCGACAAAGAAGTCGTCGTCTTCATCATCATCATCATCATCTTCATCCTCATCCTCGTTCGTTCCCCTTGTTCATTTGTTCTCCAGTTGGTGGAGGGGGAATAAACGGAATGGTCTCGCTGCAGAGGCTGTCTCTCCCCCTCAACAGGTGCCTGAGCCAGGGCAGCTGTTGAAATACACCTCTGAAGGAGAGAGGCCATGTCAGTTTGGAGTTTGCGAGTGATGAAGGAAGAGGAGATCAGGGACTGGAGAATGTCCCTGTCTGCGCTGGTGAACGCTGGTGGTGGCGGAGGAGCAGAGGTGATGGCGTTTACAGCGTTGGTGAGCCCAGTCACCTGCTCCTGGAGAGCGCGGAGCCCGGCCTCTTGAGCATCCAACCTCTGAACCACTGTTGCTTGGAAAGTGGTGAGAGAGTTGGTGCTGTTGGTGATGGTGGTGGAGAGAGCAGGGAGAGCAGTGGCCTTCAGGTCATCAACAGATGCCTGAAGGGAGTTGGAGGAGGTAGCCACTTGGGAAACCTTGTCGTGGATGGTATCCAGACAAGGAATCGTGAAAGTTACGACCGTCGGTGGCGGAGTGGCGGCGGCAGCAGCAGCAGTGGCAGTAGCGGCGGCGGCTTCAGCGGCAGTCGCAGCGGCCTTGGCTGAGGCAAGCTCCAGCTCCAAAGCCTGGAGACGTGCCTTGTGCGCATCCTCCTGCTGTTGGAGTGCTGTGCGGGCCTCCTAAAGCTATCGTTCAGCGGATTGACGACGGAGTTCAGCTGCACGAAGCTGTCGTTCCGAGTCCGTGAAGACGAAATCGTTGAAGGGATCATCCTGGTGTAGTTGAGGATGCCCTTGAGCTGCTGCTCCTAAAGAACCTGTAAAAGAAGTAGCTAAATGAGCACTAGAAGACTCAATAGCTTTCTCAGAAGAAAGAATAGCAATATTGTGCTTAGTAATATTACCTGAGGTTAGGAGGGCATCAGAGCGATTACCCTCCACATTCTCTGAGTGTTCTAGTAGAACAACCTCAGGTTCTTGTGGTTGAGGAGCAGGAGTATCTGCAGGTAAAGAAGTTTTAGATAAAGGGGAAGGTTTATTAAAAATTTGAGGCAGAGTAAGATAGTATTTCTTACCAACAGGAGCCTTCTTTTTCTTTTGCGCCTTAGACTTGGCGCGTTTAGGTTGGGGAGGAGGAGAGGAGCCAGAGGGAGGTGGGCGCTTCAGAAGCGCAGATGAAGTAGTTGCAGCTGGGGAAGTCAGTATAGGGTTAGCTACTGACATAGCATGCAGAGAAAGAGAAGAAGATGGTTTGGATGAGAGGGAAGAAATCATACCTTGGACAGTAGGAGAGGTGGGTTGCTCTTCTACCTCTGGTTGTGGTTCTGGAACAACCAGAACAGCAGAAAGAGGAACGTCGTCAGGTTTTGGGGAAACCTGGTCCAGGAACTTCACGCCTAAGGCGTAGTTGTTGAAGTTGCCTTCTGTTGGGTAGTTAGAACCCATGTGCAGTGCCAGGACGGCAGAGAAGAACCTGGTGTAGGGGACGTTGACCACCGGGTCCTGTGCTTGATCTTCTTGATCATGTCATCCCAGATGCAGCGAACATAGTCAAACTTGCGATTTTTGATCGCAGAGTAGACCATGTTCTGGATGACCGTGGGGAATTGTTCTGTGCTCCCCGTCTTCCCTGTTAGACAGAGACCGAACGTGTTCCATATATAATAGAACGTAGCGTTCAGCCCCGTCTTGTGGACAGTAGCAGCAGTCTTGACCAGAGGGAGGCCTTCTCTCACAGGCCAATTGTAGCCTATGGCGTCCAGAAGCTCAATGACTTCGTCAGTAGTTGGAGGAGGAGGAAATTTCTCCTTCTTGGAGAATTGGAGGACGTTCCTCAGGGTCCCAATGCCAAATGAAATGATGTCGTCCTTAATCTGGAACTTGATCACTTCATGCATTTTGCCCTTAGAGTTCCTTTCTTGGGCAGCGGTAGCAGTGGACCAGAGTTGGAGAAGCAGAGGTTTGTTTGGCGCCGTGTTGAGAGTGAAAGCCGTCTTCAGGGGACTGTTGAGAAGAAAGTCCCTGGCTGGCTTCAGATAGGCCTTGTTGGCTGGGATGTCAAACTGGCCAATGAGGTTGTTGGGCTTGAATTGTAGGTCGTGCTGAGGGATGACAACCGGTAGAGTTCCAGAAGCATTGAGTAGAGTGGTGGCCTCATAGGAGAGTTGGGCGTCAAGCGAGGTTGAAGTAGTAGCAGCCATCCTGTTGAAAAACAAAAATAACATATGTGGATGATTAAGAATCCAAAATATGCATTTTTCTTCACTTTTCAATGAACACAGAATGTGTTCATAAAAGTGGTGAAGTCCTTTATACTTGGAATAGATTAGATACCAAAATACACAAAAGGAATGTGTTTTGGTATTAAAGAGAACTTCTATTTTGATGAAGATATATCAAAATAGGAGTTTATGATTGTTCTTAAAAGAAATAAGAAAAATCATATAAACTGTTTTAACAAAAATCGTAGAAGATTTTGGGAAAACTAAGATCAAACGAAGTGATCTTAGGGTTTTCGGAAAAACATTTATCAAAATAAGTTGTTTTTTGAGAAGAATGTCAACTTAGATTGAGGAATGAACAAAGAGTAAATGTACTTACGATGATTCTTGAATAAGAATGTGGTGAGTGTGTTCTTGGTGTTCTTGAGAATGCATATTAGAACGTAATAGCTTTTCTTGCTTTGAGTTCTTTGAGAGAGAATTGTAAGCGTAAAGAGAAAAATGGAGTACGAGTGAGGTTTTTATACCTCGTGGTAGGAGAGAGAAAATGGATGAGAGAGAAAAGAGCGGCTAATTTCAAACGTAATGATGAAAAAAGAAGTTCTACGCGCGTTCATGCGCTTGACACACGTCGTGGGGAACAGCAAACGTCCCATTACGTGTCAGTGCAGATGAAAAGTTTGTTTTATTTGAAAACTTAAAAACCACCTTTTCAGGGGATAATTCCATTTTGATGAAAGAAGTGTTTTCTTGGAATTAGAGTACTTATCAGATAAGTACTGTTTTGGGAAAATCCTCTTATCACATTTAATGCGATAAGGTTTCAGGAGCAGAGGTACTTACCTGAGAATCATCAGTATTCGGATTTTGAACAAAGATTTTGTAAGTACTGAATAGAGTTATCTTCTGATGAGAGTATTATTCAGGAGTTGTTAAGAAAAGAGTCCTGAGAATAGTTATTCTATAGGTTTTAACAACTGTTTGTCCTGATAAACTTCAATCATCAGGATTTAACATCCCAAGTTCACTGATGAGCATATTAAAACGCGTTACATCCAGTGGTTTGGTAAAGAGGTCAGCAAGCTGATATTCAGTAGGGACAAAATGGAGTTCAATATCACCATTCATCACATGATCCCTGATGAAGTGATATCTCACTTCAATGTGCTTTGTCTTGGAGTGTAAGACAGGATTGTTAGCGATGGCTATCGCTGAAGTATTGTCACAGTAGATAGGAATTTTCGAAAGTTGTATGTCATAGTCCTGAAGTTGATTTCTCAGCCACAGGACTTGAGCACAACATATTCCTGCTGCAACGTATTCAGCTTCAGCCGTTGATGTGGACACAGAGTTCTGTTTCTTGCTAGTCCAACTCACCAACTTGCCACCAAGTAGGTGACACCCACCAGTGGTGCTTTTCCTGTCGATCTTACATCCTGCAAAGTCACTATCAGAATAAGCTGTTAGATCGAACCCTGAGTCCTTGGAGTACCAAAGACCCAGATTAGGAGTTCCCTTCAGATATCTGAAAATTCGCTTAACAGCGGTCAGATGGGATTCTTTGGGTTCAGCCTGATAACGAGCACATAAACATGTAGAATACATGATATCAGGACGACTAGCTGTGAGATACAGCAGAGAGCCGATCATTCCTCTGTAGAGGGTCACGTCAACAGGTTTCCCTTTGGAATCCTTGTCAAGTGATAGAGGAGGAGCCATTGGAGTCTTCATCGGTGTACATGATGTGAGATCGAATTTCTTCAATATATCAAGTACATATTTACCTTGATTGATAAAGATTCCCTTTTCAGATTGCTTGATCTGAAGTCCTAAAAAGTATGTTAGTTCACCCATCATAGACATTTTATATTCAGTTTTCATGAGTAACTCAAACTTTTCGCAGAGTTTGGGATTGGTTGATCCAAAGATAATGTCATCGACATATATCTGGACAAGAAGGATATGCTTAGGATATTTCTTAAGAAATAGAGTGCTATCGATCTTACCACGAACAAAACCTTTAGAGAGAAGAAAGGTTGAGAGGGTATCATACCAGGTACGAGGAGCCTGTTTTAACCCATAGAGAGCCTGTTTAACTTGTAGACGTGATCAGGGAACTTAGGATCTACAAAGCCAGGAGGCTGAGCCACATATACTTCTTCATTGAGTTTTCCATTCAGAAAGGCATTTTTGATGTCCATCTGAAAAACTTTGAAGTTCATGTGTGCTGCATAAGCTAGGAAAAGTCGAATTGCTTCGAGCCTAGCTACAGGAGCAAAAGTTTCATCGTAATCAATGCCCTCTTCCTGCCTGTATCCCTGAGCCACAAGGCGAGCCTTGTTTCGAATGATCGTACCAATCTCATCAAGTTTATTTCGAAAAATCCACTTGGAACCAATGATAGTACGTTTTCGAGGCCTAGGGACGAGAAGCCAGACATTGTTTCTGATGAACTCTGCTAGCTCTTCCTGCATGGCTAAGACCCAGGCAGGATCACGCAAAGCGTCATCTATTTCTTTAGGTTCATTTTCAGAGATGAAATTAACATAAAGACAGATGTTACCAGATTGACGTCGAGTCTTAACACCAGAGGAAGGATTTCCAAGGACTTGATCAATAGGATGATCCTTAGTCCATCGAAGAGCAGGAGGCTGATATATCTGCCCTGAAGTAGAAGCTTCATTTATCGATGGTTCAGGAAGAAGATCCGTAGGAGTAGGATCACTAACAGTGGTTTGAGAAAAGTCTTCACTGTTAGTGGGTTGATCAAGTTCAGGTGGTGTGACTTGGGTGATAGGAGTGGCATTTATTATAGGAGGTAAAGAGGTTTGAGAGGATGGAAGAGGAGTTTCTTCAAAACCATCAGGAAGGTCTTGAGGAGTTGGATCAGCAATGGGAATATCAGGGACTTGAAAGAAAGAGTCAGCCCACTGATTTATTTCAGAGTTATCATGAGGGTGTGGGAAGGTAGGACCCGATTCATCAAATCTAACATGAATCGTTTCCTCTATGGTTTGTCTTCGTTTGTTGAACACACGGTAAGTTTTGGAGATAGAGGAGTATCCAAGAAAGATTCCATTATCTGACTTGGAGTCGAACTTTCCAAGATTGTCTTTGTTGTTCAGGATGTAGCAGACACAACCAAAGATATGGAGATGTTCGATTGAGGGTTTTCTGTTACGAAAGAGTTCGTAAGGAGTCCTTCTGAAGCGTTTGACTATCAGAGATCTATTCTGGGTGTAGCAAGCAGTGTTAACAGCTTCAGCCCAGAATTGAGTGGCAAGGTTGGCTTCACTCAACATAGATCTTGCAGCTTCGATCAGGGTTCTGTTACGACGTTCAGCAACACCGTTTTGCTGAGGAGTTCTAACAGAGGAGAAGTTTTGGGAGATGCCTTTCATATCAAAGAAGGTTTCCAGAGTACTGTTTTTGAACTCAGTACCATGGTCACTTCTGATAGAACGAACGGAAAGGTTGTTGAGCTTTTCCATCTTCCTGACGAACAGGATGATTTCTTCAGGAGCATCATTCTTGGATCGTAGGAAGAATACCCAAGTATATCTGGAATATTCGTCAACAATTACCAGAGTGTATTTCTTTCCACCAATGGATTGGACATTGACAGGTCCAAAGAGATCCATGTGGAGAAGTTGTAGAGGAGAGCTGATGGAGGAGATCTGCTTAGACTTGAAACTTGCCCTGGTCTGCTTTCCCTTTTCGCATGCAGAACAAAGAGACACCTTTGTATAGCGAAAGTTAGGAAGACCAACAACAAGATTGTTGATGCAGAGTTTATTCAGCGTCTTGAAGTTGAGATGAGAGAGACGCTTGTGCCAAAGCCAATTTGTATCAGTAGAAGCACGTGATACGAAACAGAAGTTATCAGTGGAAGTATTCATGTTGATGATGTAGATATCAGCTTGTCTAACACCAGTGAGAATAACTTCCTTACGTCTGTTCTTGACTTTGCACTTTTTCTTCGAGAAGGAGACTTTGTGATTCTTATCACACAGTTGACTGATGCTAAGAAGATTGTGCATCAGGCCTTCAACATAAGCAACTCTTTTGAAGGTAGTTACTCCGTTGGTCAGAGTGCCATAACCTCGGGTTTGGCCTTTACCGTTTCCACCAAAGGTCACTGCAGGACCTCTTTCTTCACGGTAGTTAGAGAGGACAGATTTAGAACCAGTCATATGTCGAGAGCATCCACTGTCCAGATACCAGATGCCCTTATCCTGTAAAATTTAGAGTTTAAGTTTTTCTTGGTACCCATAGAATTATGGATCCAAAAGTATCAGTAGGACTGGTGGAGTTAGTGGCAGCCTTTACTGAATTACCAGTACTCGAGGCTGGAGTCTTGACTGCAGGGACAGTCTTGACAACCTTCTTTCCTTTGACTGAATTATCAGTCAAGAAGGGATTTGCACCTCTTTCAAAAGAGAGATATTTTCGGGCCCCTTGACGATTAAGATTGGCAGAAAACGCGTGGCCACGCTCGGATAGAATAACAGGTGTTATTTAGTAATATCTGTTACTGCAGGCAATCGAAATCAGAGTCAAGAAATACTTGATTTTAAGAAATGAATCCTCCACTCCATGTCTTAAAATCACTTTAGAAATATCGTGTGCAAAAGGAATGAACCTGTGTTCAATTTTAAGAATTGTATCTCTGGATGTAAGAGATCTTATAACCTGGTTAACCTAAGTGTCTGGCTAGGGACCTCCTTAGGCTAATGGTAACAAGCATAGTTACATGTCTAGCACAAGTGGGAGTCTGTTAGGATTATGTGCGAGACAGTAACAGGGTTACCGTGTCCAATGTTATAAGACACTAGTCGGTCACACCGCTGCACACCTAATTGAGAATTTGTGTGAAAGAGATAAATGAGAAGAGAGAATTAAATAATTATTAGTTAAATAATTATTTACTAGTTTTAATTAATCAGTAAATTAATTAAAGGATAACTATAAAGGGAATTATAATCAGGTTAAATCATTGCCTTATTCTATCCTATAAATAAAGGGTTAAGGCTTTGATGAATCAGTTGATTAATCCTACGAAAATCTCTCGCTCTCTCTTTCTCTCTCCCAACCGTCGACCTCTCTCTCTCTCACACATCGGTCAGAATTTTTCCGATCAGTCACGGTGGTCTAGCAACCCTCTCGCGTGGTGTCAGTAGCGGTGTACCCCCTGCCAGCTTTCCGGAAGTCTATTCACTAAAAGGTAAACCATCAAACCCACTTTGATTGTATCTGTTATGGTTTAAGATGGGTCCGGGTTTGGGAATCGTTTTTGTTATCCGCTGCGCACCGTTAGTGCCTACGGTTCCCAACACAAATGAACAGGACCAGTACCAAGTATGCCTTTAGCATTGGACATAGGAGGAATTGGTTTCTTCTCCATGGTCCTTTGCTTTAGGTCAATCTTCAGTCTAGGAGCAGGACTCTGAGAAAAGGATTTTGATCCTGAGACTGAAGGACCGCCACCCAGAACTTTGTTCTTGGGTTTAGGACTCTTGGTCTTTGAAGGAGTAACATTCTTGGCTTTTTCCTTGCCTGTATTCTTTTTGCTCTTAGGAGCACCTTCAGTGTGTGTGTTGGAAGAAGAGGGGATGTTTTCAGGGGCATTAGGATCAGGGATAGAAGAAACAAACATTCCAAACTTAAGCATGGAACGATCAGGTCGAGTACATCCACTATTGAATCCAAGACCCTTCTTGTTTTTAACATTTCTTCCTGAGGCTAATATTTCATCAACCTTCTTAGAGGCGTCACTCCATCCCTTGATGGTGACTTTTTCAGCATTAAGCTCAGCCAAGGCTCTTTCTTTGGCAGCAAGAGCCTTTTCTCTCTCGATACAGAGAGTCTGATTAACAGTTACCTGATCCTTATAACTTTCTTCCAGAATGGTAAGTTGTTTTATCTTTTCTTGACACTCTCTGAGTTGATCACGAAGATCAATGTTCATTTTCTCAGCAGAGGTTTTACCATTCAGGGCTTTATAGAGATCAAGGGTTACAAGGTCAAGCTGAGTTAAGCTTTCAAGAGGGACAATAGGAATTTTTACCTGACTGGACGAATCAGTCGCAGAGGTGGAGGCTTCAGGAGCTTCAGTAGGAACCTCTTCAGGAACCTCTTCTATCTTAGCCATAAGAGCTAAGGTAGGTTCTTCAACAATGGCCATCAGTGCCACTGGAGTAGAGTCTTCCTCATCAGATGACTCATCAGAGGAGACGTCATCCCAATCGCAGTCTTCTGCGATAAGACCTTTACCTTTGCGCTGAAATTTCATCTTCTTGTATTTTTCTTTCAGGCGCTGGTATTTGGGGTTCTTAGAGGAAGATTTGGCAGAAGAGGGAGCAAACTGACTTTTCCTGTACCTGCAATCATTAGCAAAGTGTCCTTTGCCCTGACAGTTGTAGCAGATGGCAGTAGCCTTATCAATAGGTTCTGATTTAGGCTTGTCAGTTATAGAGAGAGGTTTCTTTTTATGGAAGTTTCCCTTTTTGGCAAACTTTTTAAAAGATCTAGTTAATAAAGCAAGAGATTCATTGAATTCAGGATCTTCTGACATGTCAGAGTCAGAGGATTCTAATTCAGTAATAGTTACAGAAGAAGAAGTGGCAACAGGAGTAACTGAATCAGAGACCAGTGCAACAGTGTTACTTTTGGGCTCTTTAGTATCTCTTATGAGATTCTTTTTCAGTTTCTTCTGTTGTTCGCGGTTTAGAAGAATACCGTACAGCTCACTTAAAGTGAGTGTCTTTATGTCTTTGGACATAGTTAAGCAGGAGGTGTAAATTTCCCAATGTTCAGGAAGAGCTTCCATGAACTTGGTAACCACCTCAGAGTTGGGATAGATAGTACCGATAGTCTTCAGGTCAATCAGGAGACAGTTGAATCTCTGATGTAGCTGGGAGATAGTTCATCCTTCTGATGAATAAAGCTTTCATATTGGTGAACCAAGAAAATCTTTCTTGATTCCATGAGAACAGCAGTACCTTCGTATTGGACACAGAGAGTGTCCCAAATCTCTTTGGCAGAGCGAAGGTGACAGACAGAGTGGAAGACGTCATCTGGGAGTGACATGGCAATGAGAGATCTAGCCTTTGTGTCAATGTTGACAAGGCGTCTATCTTCCTCATTCCAGTCAGTCACTGGCTTCACCAGTTCCCTGGCGGGTTATAGCAGGTTGACCGTCAGCAGCAGGAATAGCATGGACAGTTTGTGTAGGCACATGCGGTCCATTTTCCAGAAAGAATGGAATTTGGGGATCAGAACCAGATAGAAAGAGTTCCATCCTGGTTTTCCAAAGAGCAAAGTTGTCTTTGTTAAACCTAGGAGGTTTTCCAGAAAAGCTGGTATCAAAGTAGTTATCCTTAGCTTGAAGAGCCATGGATTAAGAGAAGAGAGGATCACAAGATTTTTCTTAGGGAAGAAAATGAGAGCTTGTATCTGCTCTGATACCACTTGTTGGTCCCAATGAGGTGACCTTCAAGTAAGGATAGTGTTTGTGATTATAGAAGGGGGGTTGAATATAATCACACAAAATTTCACTTTTAAATTCTTTGTTATATTAACAATATGAATTTACAGATTGTTGCGGAAATAGAAAAGACAATAAGTCTAAACTAAACAATCTAAGCTTTCTTTCACTATGCACTAAAGTGAGAAGATAAGAAAAGAAAGAAGATAGAGGAAAATAAGAAAGAAAGGATTAGGGTATTTTTTAGGATGAAGAAGAAGTGTGGAGAACATCTCTTCAAGTCCTATTTATACCCAATGCATTAAATGCATGCAGACTCACTTTTGTGTACGTGTCACAATGTAAGTGGTCCTTTGTACTATTTACTATAAACAAATACTCTTTGCATGGTGTGCAAAAGAGGAAGTGTGTAAACAGTTGCCTTCATGGTCTGATAAGTACGGAGGGAACAGTAAAGAGACTGTCCTTATGTACTTTTGTGTCAGTAAAGGCGGATAATCCTTTTGTGCATTAGACTAAGACATTACACTAATCCTTCAGGATCAGGATACTGATCAGTGAGTAGAGTCCTGAAACTGATGTTGTTCAGGGTCACTTGTATCCTGATGAATCTTCAGGATGTCATACGAAATTGAGCAGCCTGCTATCACTGAGTTCCGTCTTCAGATCACGAGCATGCTGTTCCTGTCATCAGCTAAGTCTTCGACGTCGCTGATGGTTCTTTGAGTATGATCTTGATGTCTTCAGGAGGTCTTCACTTCAGTGGACAGGATCAGTAGACTGCAGAACAGACTCGTTCGTCTCCTGATCCTGATCCTGATGATTATAAAAATAAGTTACAGCATAAGTAACATGGAATAACACTGAACAATCTCAGTGATAATTCCTCAAGCTATAACAGAAGTAAAAACCTATTCACTAAGTAAAGATTCAGGATCATTATCATTTCATCAGGTCTTAGGAGAGCTGGATCAACAATAATATCTGCTATGCTATTCAGTCGGTTCAAATGAATGTTTACCATTTTTTTTCCTTTTTAGGTACATCACACATCTGCAACTGCTGGATTTGAGGTTCAACAGTTGAAGGTGCTCTTCCAATTTAATTTGTAAGTTTTTCTAACTTTAAAATGTCACTTAGGGGCTGTTCGGTTGTGGCTTAGTAGGTTTTATCAGTTAATTAGGGGTTGTTCGATTGTGACTTAATAGGGGTTGTTCACTTAGAGGTTGTTCATGTACCGATTGCTTCTTTAGTTGTTTAACAAATTGCTTTTCCAGTTTTGGTTTACAATATGACTATATCATGATACAACCAAAACCAAAAACTGATACAACCAAAACTGATACAACCTCCTGAGTTCCCTACTTCTGCTTCAGGCCAATAAACCTACTAGATCATTTATTATATGCCTTCCATAGTTGGTCAACTTATCAGTGCTCCTAGGGAGAAGAACCATCTTGCTATGTGCTTACCATTATAATTAAAATCATTTCGTTAAGACCTTCTAGAGTAGTTAAGAATAATTTCTTTACTGTTTATTAGGGTTGTCAACAAATATTAGAAAAGCGGATTACCGATTTACCATCGACATTGTCCAGTTAAAATGGAGATTATTTTGTATTCTGTATTATATATCTTCAAATCCGATTTACTGATTTACTTCTTTTTCCACTCTTACATACTTGATATTTGTTAGCCGGACATAGCTATGGCTGCCGTTGCTAGTGGAGATGCAGGGGGTGATCCTCCTCCTCGTCCAAATAGAGTATCGACAACATGCGAGGCGACAGGTAAATCACCAACTTAGAGCTGTTGTTGTTCGATAAGTTGTTCGCCTCCTATTAAGGTACAAAAGGAACACCTTGAAAGTTTTTTTTCGATGTATTTTTATGATTCAGAGCTGGTTTTAAAACTGCTTTTGTCCAGTATTTGGTTCTTGGTATTCAGAACTATTAAATAAACTATCCATCTTATCCTTTACCATGGTAAATAGTATTCTACTTCACTAGGTGTAGTAGTTGGTTGTTTGTTTTCTTTTACACATTTGAATGTGTTATCTTCTAACCTTTTTTACTTCAATCTTGTAGCCAAATAAAAAAGAAAGCAAAGGATGATTACAAGCAAAAATCTTGATGATGCTTTCGAGGCTAATGGTGGAGATGCAGGGGGTGATCCTCCTCCTAGGGGACATGGTGGAGATGCAGGGGGTGATCCTCCTCCTCGTCCAAATAGAGTATCGACAACATGCGAGGCGACAGGAAAATCACCAACTTAGAGCTGTTGTTTTTCGATAAGTTGTTCGCCTCCTATTAAGGTACAAAAGGAACACCTTGAAAGTTTTTTTTCGATGTATTTTTATGATTCAGAGCTGGTTTAAAACTGCTTTTGTCCAGTAGTTGGTTCTTGGTATTCAGAACTATTAAATAAACTATCCATCTTATCCTTTACCATGGTAAATAGTATTCTACTTCACTAGGTGTAGTAGTTGGTTGTTTGATTTCTTTTACACATTTGAATGTGTTATCTTCTAACCTTTTTTACTTCAATCTTATAGCCAAACAAAAAAGAAAGCGAAGGATGATTACAAGCAAAAATCTTGATGATGCTTTCGAGGCTAATGGTGGAGATGCAGGGGGTGATCCTCCTCCTAGGGGACACGGTGGAGATGCAGGGGGTGATCCTCCTCCTCGTCCAAATAGAGTATCGACAACATGTGAGGCGACAGGTAAATCACCAACTTAGAGCTATTGTTGTTCGATAAGTTGTTCGCCTGCTATTAAGGTATAAAAGGAACACCTTGAAAGTTTTTTTCGATGTATTTTTATGATTCAGAGCTGGTTTTAAACTGCTTTTTTCTAGTAGTTGGTTCTTGGTATTCAGAACTATTAAATAAATTATCCATCTTATCCTTTACCATGGTAAATAGTATTCTACTTCACTAGGTGTGGTAGGTGTGGTAATTGGTTGTTGGTTTTCTTTTACACATTTGAATGTGTTATCTTCTAACCTTTTTTACTTCAATCTTGTAGCCAAACTGAAAAGAAAACGAGGGATGAGTACAAGCAATAATCTTGATGATGCTTTCGAGGCTAATGGAAAGAAGCCGTTGCCAATCGAGTTTGATAAGAAAGCGAATACGTACAAACCGGTTGGGCCAAATGGGGGTATGTTTACAAGGTTCATTGGAAACATTATTGGCCATGGTGTCCCTCTAAATCATTGAAGCTGGAATGATGTTGCCTCGCAATTCAAACTGTTCATACTTAGAAGACTTAGGGTAACTATTATATTAATTATATAATTCTTTATAACTTTTACATGAAATCTGATAGTTTTGTTTTATAAAGGATATATTTCATCCTTGATCCGACTGTCACCGAGTGGCCCATGATTCTAGCTGGCATTGAGAGAGAATGCCAAGATCTTTATAAAAATAGGAAGGGCAAACTCAAGAGACATTTTAATAAAGTTGGCGGGTACAAAAATGTTGCAAAGGCTAGGAGAAATCCACCAGTGCACCTAGGACGTAAAGAATGGGATGAGATTGTGGATCTTTTTTGTGATTTGAAATTCAAAACCCGCTCAACCACAAACGCACGAAATAGGACTCGTGTCAAGTATTCGAGTCTCCATATGGATCCATATCATATATTGCCTCACGGTATAAGCAGGTAAAAAACATAAACTTAGTTTACTATTTTAGAATGCATTTAATCTTCTGTTATAATTCTTCAAAACATATTTAAATTTCTTTTCGTTGCAGAGAAACCCGAAAACAAAAGAATTAGAGAGTGCAATAGATAATTTTCGTGACATGCATCATATGCCAAATGGTGGACGGGTAAATGATCTTGCGAGAATCGATTATGTGCGTAATGTAGTTTCAAGTAATATATATATATATATACATAACATATATATAGTGTTTCTGTTACTGATTAACTTTAAAAAAAAAATACAGGAGGCGATGCTAGCGAACAAGCTGCACAAATGCAACAAGATGGCTCGACCTCGTCTTCTATAAACGACGAGGCAATCATTACAAAAGTGCTTGGGGAACGACGCGGTTACAGTCGAGGGATTGGACGAAAGTTAAAGGGTTCTGCCCTTTCATCTTTTTTTGACCCGATCCCGCCACCATCTCAGTTGCCTACTGTTGATATGGTGAAGAATGTTGCTGAAGCAATAAATGCTACTAATCAATATGTGACTCAGTTGTATAACCTTGTTAGTCGGTCTCAACCCGGCACCCAGTTTCCGCTACCACCCATTATAGACATACAAACTATATTTGGACAGCAACCGCAGCAGCTGCAACAGCCGCCACCGCAGAAGCAGCAACCACCACTGTCACAGCCACCGGAGCTTGATGATGACGATGATGATGGGGGAATGGGATGAGGACGAGGATATGGAGACCGACGAGGACGAGGATATGGAGACCGGCGAGGACGATGATTAGGTGGTTACATATTAATAATGTTTGAGACATCAATGTTGCTTTTAAGTTTTCAAACTTATTGTATTACGAATTTTCAGATATATTCACTAGTAAATTTGACTATTAAGTTTTTGATCAAAATATAATCTCTCCCATTTAAATGGCCAAAAAAAAAATTCTAAATTTCAACTTTTAGCCACTACTTGTCGTGTCAGTAGAAAAAAGTTTAAAATTTTGATTTTCAGTTTTGGCCACGATGTGTAGAGGCAATAGAGAAAAGTTTAATTTTTTAATTTTCAGTTTTAGTCTCGATTTGTCGTGGCAATAGAGAAAAATATTTTAATTTTTAATTTTTAGTTTTTAGCCACAATTTGTTGTGGCAATAAGAAACATATTTTAATTTTTTAATTTTCAGTTTTAGTCTCGATTTGTCGTGGCAATAGAGAAAATATTTTAGTTTTTATTTTTAGTTTTTAGCCACGATTTGTTGTGGCAATAAGAAACATATTTTAATTTTTTAATTTTTAGTTTTAGTCTCGATTTGTCGTGGTAATAGAGAAAAATATTTTAGTTTTTATTTTTAGTTTTTAGCCACGATTTGTCGTGGCAATAGAGAAAATTAATTAATTTTTTATTTTTAGTTTTAGCAACGATAAAGCCACGACATCTATAGCAACGATAGTCGTTGCAAAAGCTCTATAGCGACAACATTTTGACCCTTAGGTAGCGTTTGGTACGCAGACAGGACTGGACAGGACAGGACAGGACTGGACAGGACTGGACTGGACAGGACAAGAGAGTAGGACAGGACTGGACGGGACGGGACAGGACTGGACAGAACAAATGTCTGTTTTGTGTTTGGTACGCCTAGGACTGGACTGGACTGAACTAGACAAGTTCCCTCAAAAAATTATTTGATGATTTTATTTATTACTTAATAGTTATAATTAACACATATAAACTAAACTAGTAACTTAAAATAAATTACACAATTTTCATAAACATAAACATAAACACACACACACACACACACACATACATATATGTTTTTTATGTAACTAATGTTGATGGTCATGGTAGAGGTATCGGTGGTGGCCGATGGTAATACTAGTGATGACGGTGGTGGTGGTGGTGGTGGTTGTGGAGAACGTGAAGATGGTGGGTAGTGGTGGTGGTTGCGATGGAGATGGACAGTTGTAAAGGTGGTGGTAGATAATTGTTGACCGTTGTAGAGGTGAAGGGGACGTAGAGGAGGTTGTTGTAGGGGAAGGGGAGGTGGAGGAGTTTGTTGTACTGGAAGACAAGGTGAAGGTGGCCGACAGTGGCTACCAATGGCGGCGGCGGCCACGACTAGTAGTGGTAAACACGAAAACAAATACCATATTGAAGTTATATATCAAACGAATATTAATTAGTAATATATTAGTTTCTGTCACATTTCTGTCCCATGTTGTTCCACCTATTTTGGTGGAACAAAAAAACAGTCATTTTTGTCCCATGTTGTCCCACCTTGTCCCAGTTTCTGTCCTGTCCCATGTCGCACCAAACGTGGGACAGTGAATTCCTGTTCTGTCCCATGCTGCGCCAAACGTGGGACAGACAGTTTTGTCCCGTCCTGTCCTGTCCTGTCCCACGTACCAAACGCAGCCTTAGTGACGACTTTTGTGTTTGCAATAGGTCATATTTGTTGTAGTGACAATGAGCATTAAGGTAAAGTATGTGGTTATATTATATACGACTTCAAAAAGCGAAAGAAAGTTCATATATATGTTGCATAGGTGGAAGAAAAAAATAGTGTGTATGTTTTTTTTAACAGCAAGAAAAGATCTACTAGGGGAGAGGTTCGGCTCGGCCATCACCCCCCACCTAGCAAACCCAAAATACTAAAAGAGACTAGCGAGGAGCTAGACGAAAAAATACAATCCGGGATTACATAGAATAAGAAGGGCTAGAGCACCACATTTGTCAGAATAAAGACTTATGTTTACCCCTATATTTCAACCACATATAGAGAGACACTTGAAGCTCGCCAAACACACACACACGAGAAAGTACTGCCCTTAAACACCACCTTATTTATAGATTTCCATATAAATCAAACTGCCCCTCCAATTAAAGCTTCAGCCAACTTCTTTTTCTTCTTCGAAGTTGTATTATCTACTAGAATAGAGAACAATTGGTCCAGATTATTGAAATGCTCCATCTTTATATCACACCATTTGAAAATCCAAGTCCACACGACTTCTGTTATAGGGCATGAGAAGAAAAGGTGGTGTTTCTTCCCATGCATTGCCTATAGGGCATCGCTGAGTTGGCAACACTATCCCTCTTTTGTTTAGATTGACTTTCGTAGGTATACGCTTGAGACATAATCTCCACATAAAACAATTCACCTTGGGCGTGAGCCATTTATTCCAGAAAAGTTGCCCTGCAAAAGGAGAATTCATCACGTTGTCAATAATAACACGTATAGATTTCACCGATAAACACCTGCTTAGGTCTCCTTCCCACCACCACTTATCCTCCGAACCCGATAAAGTTACATGTGAAAGAAGCTCCTCTAGCTCCTTGATCCTATTCGACACCCTTATCTGTCGTCAAGAGAAGACTAGTTCCAATTGCATGTAGTTCCATTCACAGGGTTAACAAAAACCCGAGATGCTACGTTGCAAGATTTATCACAATCAAGAGCATACAAGTCTGAAAACACGTTTTTGAGAGGAAGAGACCTACACCACCTATCTGACCAAAAACTGGTCTGGTCACCTTTCCCCACTTTTTTGTGACAAAATCCTCCAAATTTAAATTAAAAGTTGAAAGCGAAGAACCTGATTTCACGATGTTCAACCAAACTCATGACTTTTTTGGATGAGCAAGAGAAGAGAAATCATTCCCTGACACACCGTGAATGGCTCTAATGGATTCGACCCAAAGAGAGTGCTAATTAGTCAAGAATCTCCACCACCATTATATTAATAACGCTATATTAGTCGCTTTTAACGAACCAATGCCCAAACCGCCCAGATTCACAGGGGCTAATGTTCTTTGCCAATCGACCCAACATATTTTTGTTCTACCGTTATCCTTGACTACCTAAATGAATGGTCTTCTCAACTTTTCCATAACATTCGATCACTTTCAAAGGTGCTTTAAAGATGGATAAGAAGTATAATGTAGTAATATATATATATATATATATAGAGAGAGAGAGAGAGATAGAAAAGTTCAACGAAAACTCATGTTTCGTCGTGAACATGAGGACCACTAAAATCGCGCCACATGACAATTTACTTTGAATATTATGCATTATTTAGAGTGAATAAAGGCGCCTAAGCTTTATACACTCTGAATTATTCAGAGTGAATATTGTCACGTGATACAATTTTAATGGTTATCACGTTCACAACCAAAATTAAGTTTAGATTTAAACCTAACATAGTATATGTTTAAAAAACATAGCAATGGTTTCTATCCACAGATTTTGGTAAATCAATTAATATTATATTGAATGACATTGAAGTAATTAACTGTGTCTGAAATCTACTTTCCATCAAGAGTGAGTGTTTTAGTGGTAAAATTGGTAGAAACAAAAATTATGGTTAGATATATCATTGATTTAACAATAAAATAATATAATTAGCATTATAATCATGTGTGAATAACTTTTGTACAAAATCATATATGATTTTAAATTAAATTTATGCAAAATCACATAAGATTTGTCTGTTGTAGCGGATTGGATATTGCTCGGGGGGTTCATAGCGTCCTAACCGAGTTCGAATCTTCCCGTGTGCATGCCTGGGGACATTTAAGTGGCGCTAAACAACCCAAAAATTGTCAGGAATTAGTCGAACTTTGGCCCGGACACCCTTAAAAAAATCACATAAGATTTTAACATTTGTACAAAATCATATATGATACTGAAATCATATGTGATTTTGTTGACATACTTGGTATTGTAATCATGTGTGAGTATCATTTGTACAAAATCACATATGATTTTACATTAACATTTGTACAAAATCATATATGATATGGAAATCATATGTGATTTTGTTGACATACTTAGCATTGTAATCATATGTGAATATCATTTATACAAAATCACATATGATTTTTACATTAACATTTGTACAAAATCATATATGATACTGAAATCATATGTGATTTTGTTGACATACTTGGCATTGTAATCATGTATAGGGGTGTAAGTGAGCCGAGCTGTTCGTGAGTTACTCGAGATTGACTCGTGAAAAGCTCGACTCGAGCTCAAGTTAAACGAACCCGAGCCGAGCTCGAGCTTCATTTCGAGCTCATTTAATAAACGAGCATTAAAAGAGCTCGAGCTTTTACTATGAAGCTCGCGAGCCTAAACGAGCCTCCTCTAATATATATATATATATATATAGAGAGAGAGAGAGAGAAAAAAAAATCAAATACAAACCACTTTTTGGTTGTAAACATGAGAACAGCCCAAAGCGCGCCACGTGGCAGTCTGAAAAATTTTCGACTTAGTGTTATTCATACTGAATAACGCTATCATTCAGACTGAATAAAACGTTATTCAGTATGAATAAGGCTTAGTCACACTCTGACGCACTCTGATGCGGGTGGGTTACCTGCGGGTTAGCCGCGGGTCAAGACTTATTCAGTCTGAATAACGCTTTATTCAGTATGAATAACACTAATCCACGGATTTATTCAGACTAAATAAGCCTTGACCCGCGGTTGTCAGATTGCCACGTGTCGCGCTCTGGCTGTCCTCACGTTCACAACCAAAAAGTGGTTTGTATTTGAACCCACCCCTATATATATATTTATAATATTATACATATTAAATAATAACTAAAAAATAAAACTTTTATAAAAATATATTAATGTCAGTTAACTTTAATTTGTTTACAACTAAACAAATCATCAATGGATTTTTTTAGAATAACTAACAACCAACAGATAAATGAAAGCCACAAGTTCTATCATATAAGAGGGCTTAGGTGCCTTGATTTTTCAAAAAAAAAATCGATGTGGGATGCCTCTTCACATAAGTAATCTGGTTTCCAACTTTCCTCATCCCACATCGGTGGGATACCCACTCTTTTGCTTGTATTCTTGTTATATATATATATATATATATATATATATGTAACCCCTATCTCTTTTTCTCCAATTCTTTATCGCTTGGTTGTAAACCCTTTTGGCTTGAACAAAATTATGTGGATTGAGCCATTTGGCTTGAACCTACTTTGGAGTACCTTATGAAAAAGGGTGCACCATGTTAGTCGAGTTTTAGCTAATGCTTGGTCTCGTTTAACAAACAAGCTGAGCTCGAGCTTTTTCATTGTTGACGAGTCGAGCTCGAGCTTTATGATTTTAAAAGAGCCGAGCTGGCTCGGGGTGTTTACAACCCTAATGTATAAAGATCATTTATACAAAATCACATGATTTTTACATTAACATTTATACAAAATCATATATGATTTTTACTTTAATATTTGAAATGTTTAGAATCAATCAAGATTTGTACAATGGACAATTTGATAAGAACATGATGAATAGTGATATTACATAAAGTAATATTGGACCATAATACCATTAAAGTAAATAGATTAATATTAATTATTTTATTGGATTCTTAAATTATATATGTGGTTAGAAGAAGGCTCATTCAGTTTGCATGATAGCGTTATGCAATATGAATAACACTAACCCGCGGGTTTATACAGACTGAATAAGTTTTGACCCGCAGAAGTCAGATTGCCACGTGTCGTGCTCTGGACTGTCCTCACGTTCACAACCAAAAGTGGTTCACATTTGAACTACACCCCTATATATATAAAGCAATTCAAGGGAAACCTGTTAGTTTGTGATAACTATGATAATGAGATTTGATTCACATAGAAAGTGCCTTTTTTTGTGAAATCTATTATTATACAGTTGATATTTTTAATCAAATACCCTTTCATGAATTGCAGTTTAAAAAAGAATTAATTTGGTGCATCTCTTTCTAACATTTGTGAATTTCTCATCCAACTAGTGATAACCAATTTTTTTGTGTGGAAGTTCACCTGAACTTTGGCCAGACTACATCCTTAACAATTTTTACCGAGAGCTAAACAAGCTCCTTTGGAATTAATACCCAGTGGCCCCTGGTTGCTCACCATCGGATTCGAACTTGGGTTGGTTGTTACACCTTTCACAAGCTTTAATCGATAGGTTGCCCCATTAAGGTTATCAAAGTTCTAACTAAATTTATTCTTACAAAAACCTAATCCATCAACTATAAACCTATCATAAATACCCTAACAAAAAAATATCAAAACACAAACCAAATCCACAACTCTCACTAAAATAACAATATTTATTTTTAGTCTAATAGCTAAACAATAGTTAAAAGAATTGCACAATTAAATAAACCATTTAAAACTTTATATTATTCAAAAACAAAATTAATATAGAAAAACAAAATCCAACCTACCAATTATAGATGCACAATAGAATTACCTGGTTCTCTACTAGCAATTAGAGATGGCCAAATACCGGTCCCGGGCCGGTCCTAACCGGTCCTTAATCGGTCCGGTCCTAAACAGTAACACACCGGGACCGGTTAAGGAGTAACCGGTTACGGTTCGGTCCGGTCCTATGATTCGAAGGTGAGGACTGGTTAGGCTACTTCAGATAACCGGTTAACCTTAACCGGTTAGAGCCGGTTAAGGGACCGGTTATGGATCAAGACCGTTTTTTTTTAACAACTTTATAAACTTGCAAAAGAAAGGTCACGTTCGTTACTTTAAAAATACGTTTTATTATTCTTCGAAAATATAAGCTAAGTACATTAATTATATATAAAATAAAATACATCGTTTAACGAGAGAGAGTTGAGAGAGTAGAACTTGCAAAAACGAATACGAATTATAACGAGAACTTTGCGTTTTTTGCGTTTTTCGTAAGTTTGTAAGTTGGTATTCATCCCAAACCCCACACCACTTATTTATAAGGCAAATGGGGTCAAAAGGAGCCAAAAAACGGTCATCTATGCTGAAAATCGAAGCCAACATCTATATTAACGGTAATATTTTTTGAATGCATCGGTTCGGTCCTTAACCGGTCCCGGTTCGGTCCTTAACCGGTCCCGGTCCGGTCCTAACCAGTCCTGTGAAAAATGCCAAAAATCGTAACCGGTGGTGTGGACCGGTTGACGGACCGGTCCTTAATCGGTCCGGTCCTAACCGGTTACGGCTCGGTCAAGTCCCCGGTTAACCGGCCGGTCCGGTCCGGTCCGGTCCTTTTTGGCCATCTCTACTAGCAATGGTTGGTTTAAGTGGGCCATCTTTTGAGCCCAAGCCTTTCCAGAGCAGCGGGTGGCCCAAATTCAAACCCTAAATCATCATCATCTATCTACGAAACGAACACAAGTTAATCGGACGGTCCAGAATCCATCTCGACAGCATCATAGATGCCGATAAAACCCTAACCAAAACAGCCATTTATACAACCGCCATCATCATCATCATCATCATCATCTCTCGTTTGCTTTAGATCGATCTAGAGGTATGAACGTCTGAATTATCTAAGCTTTTTAATGCTCTGTTGTTTATTGATATGATAATAATCTTGTTTGTATACTGATTATTTTGTTGAAAAAAGTGAACTAATATGGTTTATTGTTTGTGTTTACGGTTTTACTTTCATTTTGATTCACGATCTTATCTGTTTTTAGTTTTTGTATGTTGAAATTACTAGTTTTAGCTTCAAAATTGATTGTAGATTTTGGATGTTTAACGCTAATATTGTATGTAATAATAACCAAGAAGGTTTTAGCTAATTCATGTGGATATAATTTTTCACAGAACAAGATGTTATGTTGACATTCTGTTTATGTTAAAATTGCGATTTTTTATTAATCAACAAATGAGATTTGATTGATGAAGCTATGGTGTTTTTTTTTGTTACTATGTTATCTCTTATGCCTAATTTAGATGGATAGGGGACTGAATTTTGCAGATCTAGGGCTATACTGATGAGTTTAGTCAGGCTTAAATCTTCATTTTTTCAGATCTAGGGCTAAGTTATTTTATATTTTTTTGATAAGTGTGAATTATTAACCCAATTTAGGTATTGTTTGGTAAACACAATCTAGATCTAGTTATAACCTTACATATTTTTTTGTGTACATGTCTAGAGGAAGCTTTTTGAAGCTTTTTCCAATTATACTCTTATTAATATTGTTTGTTATATCCTAATATATCGGTTTTGGTCATTTTTGAGACTCATAAGCTAGTTTTTTTTGCCAAACATAAATTTGCTCATGAGCTAGCTTATCAGCGCTGGTTTGCCAAACATAGCCTTAACTTTTTCTATTTGAGATGATTCATTTATTTATATTTGATTTTTTAGTTTCTTTAATTTTATATTTTTATTGGTTGACTTTGAGTCATGCACTATTGAGCAATTTATTTTAATGATATCCGGTTTTCAATATATTTTTCCTTTTTTTTGCTTATACGTTTTTATGTATTCAATTTTTTGCTTACTAAATGGTGGTGTTCTTATTTATTTTGAGTTCTCTGTTTTTCGTTTTATGGATTTTTCATTTTTCAAGTTTTTTTTTATTTCAAAGATAATTGATCTTTTGTATTTTGGTTTTTACCCTATATGTATGGTGAATGAAATAGCTTCCAACATGTAAGTAATCAAGACTGGAATCTCAACAGCGCTCGTTTGCCAAATTCCGATTTGGGATTTGGTAAGAAACACTAATGAGCATGAGAATTGGCATAATTTTTTTTTGTCATAGGTCTTTGGTATTGGAGCTGTTTTCTACATTATACATGGTGTGGTTAATTCCATCTGCAGATAGTCAATCGTATCTTCTTTTATCTGATTATGTAAATTATGCATAAACTTTATTTAGCCTTATTTTTTGACTTGTTTATCCAATTATATATGGATAGACACCTATTCATGTTTTTATGACATTTTGTTTTTTTATTGTTTTTTCATTTGTGTTATGACTTATTTTGATAGCCCGAGGTCTACTTTGATCATATGGATTATGTGCTAAAACAGATGGATCTGTTTAGTTTTTTGATACCTTTTTTAGTTATATCTTTGATCATGAATAGTTATTAATCAATATCATTATCAATGTCATATGTTCAAGTAACTTTAAATGTAAATTATTTGTTTGTATTAGTTATTTAGAATCATCATTAATCTTCATCAATTATTTTTGTATTTATCATTTTTTAATATATGGTTGTCAAGAAACATATAATAATTTTAAAACTGTTCTTTTGAATTACATCAAAGCCAAACATATATTTATTTTGATTTATAATAACTAAAACTTTGATAATTATTTTAATAGGATATTAGATTTTGTTTGGGAAATTGTTATTTAATTAAGATATATTAGGTTAACCAAGGGGTTGTTTGGTTGATTCACCGTTAAGGCTTGATTATATGAAGCTTTCTGTTTTGTTTAATCTAATCATAGATTGGGAAGGTTTTTCATAAATGAAAGGATTGTGTCTTTTAATTGAGAGTTGCATGTTTGGGAAAGTATGGTTCTACATAAAGTTGTCGCCACTATGCGGTCATATATTGCTGACTGAATAAGATGTGGGTTTTATTAAGACCATCAAGCTGCTAGTGAGCAGACCTTTATGTTTTTGTCCATATGATGCGTAATGATTATTTAAAATCATCATAAATGAAGTATATTATTGTATATATCCAAAATTTAGTGCATTATATATACATAATAACTCAAGTTAAATTTTTTTTAATCAACATACTTCATTAATTAGTTTCTTTTACTATCTTTTTAATATTAATTGACATATTATATTATTAATAATAAGTTGTTTTAACTTTTAAGTACATTTTCAAATATTCAAATTTAGTATTTTTTTAAACTAATTTTTTTGGTCAATTTATGTATTTCAACCATCTTCTAAGCTAAATTTTGCCAATTTTATTTAGTTCATTGGCTGGTTTCCTGCCTTTAGCTAGTCTATCAGCTAATTCACCAAACTTACAGTGAATATGATATGTATATAAACCAATCTATGTGACCTTTTAATTTTGTTTACATTGTTGGTACTGAACTTTTGAGTTTTGCAGATATACAACAAGCTAGTTAGCATGTCTCACCGGAAATTTGAGCATCCTAGACATGGTTCGTTGGGATTTCTTCCTCGGAAAAGGGCTGCTCGTCATAGAGGAAAAGGTTTAGATATACATTTTTTGTAATTTTAATTGTTGTTTTGCCTGCGTTCTCACTAACTCTAAGAAAGGATTAGGTTTAAGGCATGCATCATCTGTGATATTTTTTAGTTTGACAAATGCTTGAACCTTTTTGTTTTATTTGGCTGTTTCACCTGAATATTGATGCTAATGTTATTGGGATTTTGTTTTCTTTGTTACCTTTCAACAAAGATAGACAATGCTATCTGTTTCAAAAGGTAGACAAGGAATATAGATGTAGCTAATCTTCAAGAATTGCTTTGCTCTGCTCATTAAACTTCAAATTTCCTGCCTAATTTTCAGACATATCTTGGTAGATTGTAATTTTGGCTGATGATTGTTGTTTTATGCCACAAGTAATAACATGATTATAAGTCTTTTCTATCTTGTGGCTAATATGTCCTGATCTAGATTATGAAATCATCTGCTAACCTGTACAGTTAGTTTGTTATGTACTATGTTACGATGAGTATGTTATGTGTTCTTTTTCACATTATCTTTTTGTTATTGTTTATGAATCAATTATGTTTTAGATGTTCTGTATTCTAGTTATGCAGTTAATATGTCGAATGGAATGAATTTGTTTATGTGTCATGTGTTTCTTGTCTAACTATTATCTTTGAATCATATATATTTTAGATCCATTGCTGCGTTGAGTTATAGTTGTGTAGTTGTTACGTTGAAAGTAATGTTTTTTCTCACTTTTTGGTGTTCTTTTTGTTTTTCGTTCACGGGAGTATACACTTCCTCTCAGAAACTTGTTTAGTATCCTGTTTACTTTTAAAATTATTTTGATGATTCCCTAACTTCAATTTCCTCATAATGTTCAAACTGCAAATTGGTAACTATTCAAACTTATTTGTTTCTTGTTAGATAAATTGTTTTTTTATGTTGCTTATGGTGTTATTATTTTGGCTTTGCAGTGAAGGCATTCCCCAAGGATGATTCTTCCAAACCTTGCAGACTAACTGCCTTCCTGGGATACAAAGCTGGGATGACCCACATTGTTAGAGAAGTTGAAAAGCCTGGCTCAAGTGAGTTTTTCATTTTTATTGTAAATCTTAAAAAGCTATAGATATATCGATTATTTAGTCTTCTTTTTTTGTTTTATGTGGAGATTGGGAATATACAATGAAGGCCATAATTTGATTTTTGCATGTTATTTTCATAGAACTTCACAAGAAAGAGACATGTGAAGCAGTGACAATCATCGAGACACCCCCGATGGTGGTGGTAGGATTGGTGGGTTATGTGAAGACCCCACGTGGGCTCCGCAGTCTGAATACGGTGTGGGCCCAGCATCTGAGTGAGGATGTTAAGAGGAGGTTTTACAAGAACTGGTGCAAGTCCAAGAAGAAAGCTTTCTCCAAATACTCATTGAAGTATGAAACTGAGCCAGGGAAAAAGGACATTCAGACACAGTTGGAGAAGATGAAAAAGTACTGCAATGTGATCCGTGTTCTTGCCCACACACAGGTACCATCCATTCCATTCAGATGTTTCTTAGGCGTTGTTTGTTTTTTAAGAGGTTTGAAGTCTGAGGTCATATTTACATCAAAAAAATAAGAGGTGGATGGTGCACCTCTTAAATTTAAGAGGATGGTAAGAGGTTTTTAGACATTTTCCTAAAAATAAAAGTATAAAACAAACAGTCTTAGGAGGTATTTTCTTTTTAAAACAAACAACTCCTTAAAGATTCCTGTTTCAGATTCAGAAGAAGATGAAATATATATTTTATAAATATATAATAAGTGTTATATTATATCTCAGATTCGAAAGATGAAAGGTCTGAAGCAAAAGAAGGCACACCTGATGGAGATCCAAGTGAACGGTGGAGATGTGGCACAGAAAGTTGATTTTGGCTACGGCTTTTTCGAGAAGCAGATCCCTATCGATGCTGTTTTTGGGAAAGATGAAATGATCGACATCATTGGAGTGACCAAAGGTAAGGGTTACGAAGGTGTTGTGACCCGTTGGGGTGTGACCCGCCTGCCCCGCAAGACCCATCGTGGGCTTCGCAAAGTTGCTTGTATCGGAGCATGGCATCCTGCCAGGGTTTCATTCACTGTTGCAAGAGCTGGACAGAACGGTTATCATCACCGCACAGAAATGAACAAGAAGATCTACAAGCTTGGAAAGGCTGGCCAGGAGTCTCATTCAGCCATCACTGACTACGACAGGTTTTTATTTATCCTTTTTCCTTCAATTATGATTTTTATAGCTTTATAGACGAACGTTCAGCTGAAAACTCATCTTTGACGACATTTGAGAGCATGACACATGTCCCATTTAGTCTGAATATTACAGGATTATTCAGAGGCATTGTTCATCATGAATCTGAATGAATAATCCTATATTATTCGGACTGAATGGGACATGTTTTCGGCTGCCCTCATGTTTGTAATGAAAGATGAGTATTTATTTAACCTGTCCTTATTTATTTATAAATATAAGTGGAGATTAAAGGTGGTTTTTGTTGTAGGACTGAGAAGGATATAACCCCAATGGGAGGGTTCCCACACTATGGTGTGGTGAAGGATGACTTTTTGATGATAAAGGGATGCTGTGTGGGACCGAAGAAACGAGTGGTGACATTAAGACAATCGTTGTTGAACCAGACGTCTAGGCTTGCATTGGAGGAGATCAAATTGAAGTTTGTCGATACGTCTTCTAAGTTTGGACATGGTCGTTTCCAGACTGCTGATGAGAAGTCCAAGTTCTACGGACGTACAAAAGCTTAATAAAAAAGATTCACTTTTTGATCTTTTCTTGTCATAAAAAATTGAGGATTTTTTTTGGAGAACATTTTGTTTTGTCTTCTTTGGTCATTGAGGCAGTTGCTATTTTGAGACTTCACTTTGAGATTTAGGTGTTTGAATGTTATGAAGCATTTACTGGTTTTGATTCTTTGGCTTATTGATTTCTATTTCTGGTTGCAGATTTATTAAAAAATGTTGCCATTTACAAAAACTCTACTTGAAACATATTGTGCACCATCACAAATGGAGAATTATTTAAATGTCTTTTTTACCACAGTTTTTTTATTCATAGGGGTTGTTTACTAAACGCATATCTGGATATGTGTTTATTTGCAAACTGGCCGTTATGAGGAATTTCAAGCTTAATTGGTCATGACCGAGCCATCTTGTAGCAGTATTTTTACACTGGACATCGATTTGTTGACAATGTTACTGCTGATGTGACCAATCGACGAGTGAAATATCGTACTTATAAGTTGTGATACTTGATTTAAACAATTTGGAGGAGTTTTATGTTTCTTGGTTTATAATGAAAATTTTCTCAATGAACAAACAAAATGAAAAGTGCCTAAAGGATTGGTTAAAGCCTTAAAGGGTCAATTCCTATCTGTTGTTTCATTTCAAACCAAGATCAGTTATGATGGCACCAGTTAAGGCTTTTGAAAACTGGGTAAAACTTATTGATTATCTGATTTGGACATTTCAGATGGAGAAATGATTATTAGCATCTTATTTCTCTAAATTCATAACATGTTAAGTCAACAAAATTGAATTTACAAGACACTTAAAATAAAATAAAAAATGTTCTAATAGAGTTTTTTTTATAGGACGCTAGTTTATAGAACCAAACATAAAAACGTCTAATTTAAAAGTGCTACAAAAACTTTATAGGACAACTTTTGGGAATTGCAAATAGAATTTTAGAACATTTTATAAATAAAGTATTTTATAAAATACTATTTGAAAATTTGTTCTATAAACACAAGTGTTCTCTAAAAAGATAAGTTTTGTTTTTTGGAAGAGGAGGTATCCCATACCACATTGGGCCCAGACTAATCCTCGGCAATTTTGGGCCGAAGCCCGACTGCTAAAGCATGCAGCCCGGGGTCGAAGCCCTCGTACCTCCAGAATGCGTCCCCGAGGGCTCGAACTCGGGTTCACCACTATGTAGTTCCCAAGCCTTAACACTAGGCTAACACTCCTTTGGTCTAAAAAGATAGGTTTATAGGACACTTATCAAAATTGTCATACAACATTAGCTAATACGACATTTTATTTTGGAAATGCTCTAAAAAACTTGTTACAACGTTCAAAAGCGTCATAGAAACTTATTGTAACGCTTTTAAATAAGAAACATTTTTGTTTGACCCTATAAACTAGTGTCCTATAAAACACACTGTTAGGACGTTTTTTTTACGCATCTTATAAACTCAAATTTGTTGTAACATGTTTCTTTTAAAATAATACTTTTATATGCAATCTGCAACATTTTATTTATTACATAACATAGTCAAACACTTACCAGATAAGTATTTACTAGCAAGAACATTACTCTTATGTTATTTTTTTGGAACCGCAAGCTAACACACAGATTTCGGGGTATCTGGGATCCCAATAAGAAACGATTCTATATGTATGATATGGGGGTCATAGGACCCCATTAAAAGGGGGAAAAATCAAAATTTTCTAATGTAAAATTGTAGTTTTTTGTTTTTTTGTGTTTATGTGTTACTTCCTCCCACTAATTTTTTTATTTGGGACCCCATTAATCAGAAAAATTCATTGAAACCAACTGTAAAATCAAATTTTACTTTCAAAATCAATTAAAAACCGAAAATGTTTCTTAAATCGCCAAAAACAATGAAAAATCTATTGAAAACGACCAAAAACCTCCTAAGACCATCCTTAGCCGGACCGTTAGGGAGGCGACATGCTTGACGGTACCGGAAGGTACCCCCGACAACACCGCCGAGGGTGACCAGCACGCAAGAAAAATGGCACCCCCTTGCCGGTTGCATAGACCACCCCACCCCACGCCACCCCACCCTCTCTCTCATTTCTCTCTTTCTCTCTCTTCTTTTCCTTTTTTCTTTTTTTTATTAATTATTTAGATTGGTATTGAGAGTCAAAACCATTGAGGATGAATTGGTAAGAATTGGTAAAGTGTTGGTAAGATAGTTGAAAGCTGATGTAGCGCTGACGTGACAGCTGGTACCATTGGCACCAAGCAAAACCACCAAGGATGGTCTAATACTTTGAAATCATGGATTTCGGCTAAAAATATATCAAATAACTTTATCGATATTTATCCCACCTTAAAACGTGACCCCACTAGAAAAAAAATTTCTGGATCCGCCACTAATCCCAATTCCCAGGTCACCTGACTAATCCTTGTCGACGACGACCCAACTCAATTAAGGGTACCACTATGTGGCAGGCCCATGATCTAGATGTCGCTACATGTATGACATTCGAGACCATCAAAATTGAATGTTGATAAACATCTTTAACTTATCAAATAAGACTCTCGGTCCTTTTTATGACTTAAGATTCTCGATAATTTTGATGCTTAATTCATAAGTATCATAAGATTAGCCCCTTAATAAACATAGTTCAAGTGGTTTATGGATCAAATATCCAAAATGCTCACTAATAAAAAAAAATATATATACGAAACTCATCGACCATAAGGTCCATAAGGTCCAAATTGGTAATTTCAAAATAGCAAACAAATAAGCTTCGAATTAAAAATTAATTGTATACATCTCCTTTTAGTAAAAAGTGTTTGTTATTATATGGAAGTAATTAATAAGTGATAAGTTAGTGTTATTGTAGCAGCCTTACCTTTGTGTCTTTATGGCAGCTTTCACTTGTATTAATTAGTGGGACGATTATGTATCATGTTTCCCATTCTAACCTCTCAAACCACATTACCAACCGGGTCAAGTCGGGTTTATCAAGATCCATGGGTCATAACTTTTCGTTTTTCGATCGTATTCTTAACGTACTTCACAAACAAAACGTCATTCGTACTTTCTTAAACGCATCCCTTAACACGGATTTATATTCAAATGTTGATTGTTAAGAAAAATGAGGTAAGAGTCAAACATGAACGACTGAATCTGGGTCGACCCGCACTGGAAATAGAGAAAAATACCCATCTCAATTGTTTAATGAAAAGTGAAGATTGTATTGCTTTAAAAAAAAAGCTATATGATACTCTTGTTGTCACACTCCATATTGAACAATTCAAAATTTTAATATAAAATGTTTAACTATTAATCAAATGTGTAATATTTGCTTTAAAAAAACATGATTTATGGTAATAAACTGTAAAATTATCAAAGTATATCTTTTTAATATCATTTAATATAACAATGGTTAATTGTTTAGAATATAGTATAACTTTTCTTATGGTTATTCATGCTCTTATAGTGAAAGCAAGCATCCAAAGTTGAGTTAACATCAAATGCCTTCTCTATAACCTTCTCTCTAGCTCCACAACCATAAACAACACAACCATGGGTGAGTTCGATACTGAAAGACCAAACTACATGACTTTGCACGAGACACCATCTCAACGTGACAGTGACGGTTTATGGACGGATTACGGGACCTCAATTTCTTTGGGCTTTGTTGCAACTGCTGTCTTGATATCCCTGTTTGTGATCTTGGCTGTTATCGAGTATTTGTTTAGATCCAATGCTTCATTCCGTTTGACTCAGCACACGAGTCGCATACCAGCTAACATGCACAAGCTTGTAAATCCTCAACCACCTGTAAGTTACTTCTTGATGTTTAAATGTCACTCGTTTTAAATCTATATTTGGTTGCAATGAACCACTGTACATTTGGTACAAGTCATTGAAGCATCTTGTTGTGATAGGTACAATCACGATATGAGTCAGATTTATCGGTATTGATGCCTGGACAACAATATCCAACCTACATTGCACACCCAACACCTCTACCTTGTTCAAGGGAAGGAGTATATTGGCCTTCACATCATCAACATAAAATAGTACATTCTTAGCTATTTTTTAGAGTGGTAAATTTTTGTTTATGCATCAAATGGTTCTACCTTTTTTCCATATACAACTTATTTAGTTTTGTTCGGAGATGTATTTACTTCTAAGGTATTATTGACGTTGCGAAAAGAAAAAGAGATTTGATGTTGATCATATATCGTTGAAATAAACAGGGAATATTTATTTTGTGGAATTTAAGAGGATTGAACCTGACACGAATCAAACATGTAGCCTTATGTTTGTTCGGTTGGATTTAGTGGAATGAGAAAGTGAATGGACGAAGAAGGTGATGGAATGATCGGTTTTCGTTACGATTGCATCTTTTTATTATTTTTGGAATGGAATATATAAGATGCCAAAATCGCTATTTACATTTTTTTCCGTTAAAACCTATAGTTTGTTGAGAAAGTTGATTTGATATAGAATATATTATTAAAGAAGATTATGTAAAATGTATTTATTCTAAATAAAATCAAAACAGAAAATGACATCAACATAAAGCAAATTTGCCTTCATTCTAATTTTGAGTTATTCATTTTCAGAAGTTTCTTATTTAAGATCATAGTTCCGAAAAATAAGAACCAAAGCAACATGATTTTTATTTTTACTCTAAATCCTTAGTGGTTTTACCCCTTACCAATGGTACCAGCTGTTACATTAGTTTTCCACTATCTTACCAACACCTTACTAATTCTTACCAATTCATCCAGAGTGGTCTTGACTCTGATACCCATCTAAATAATTAATAAAAAAAGAAAAGAAAAGAAAAGAAGAAAGAGATAGAGAGAAAGGAGAGAGAGGGTGGGGTGGGGTGCACATCCGGCATGGCATGCCATTTTAAAGGAATTTGAATGAAATTTGACCATGCATTTTGGTCAGGTTTGGTTGGATGAAATTGAAATGGAATTGTAAAACGTAAGGTGCACAAAAACCGAACTGAAAATCAAAAACGGTTCGGATTCAATTTTGGTTTTGGTTTCCATCTCGACTGAGAAAAACCGGAAAAAAGCCGAGAAAAGCCATCCCCCACCTCCACCACCCTCCCCCCCCCCCCCCCCCCGCCATTATCTATATAATGTACATGCTAGCAACCACGTTCGACATCGGCTGCACAATAGACCTCTTTTTATTGTAAACATATAGTTAAACTGTTAAATACCCAACACAATGCATGAAGTCCGTCATGCTAACCTTTCGTATGACAACATATGTACAAACTTTGTGTTTCATATAAATGATACAATCTATCACAATTTATAACCCGGGACGATGCCCGAGCTCTTAATTAACTAAGTATTTAATAAATAAAAACCGAAAACCGAGACTGAATCGAACCATAAAAGAATTTGGAAAGAGCGCAATATATGGAGATGAGAAAGCCATTGATGGAGAAAACAAGTAGGGGGGATGATTCCAATGAATTCCGTGGGTTATCGTATGAAATGATGAAATCCGTGGTTGAATGAATTTGAAATATTTTTTATTTAACATCCCGTAAAACAAACATGACCATGGAATTTGGTCATTCCAATTCCATCAAATTCTATCCAATCCCGTGAACCAAACACCACCTTAGCCTTTTCATGAGAATTGCGAGAATATAATTTTTTACACTTGTGAAAATTTTGAATTTTTTTTACCTTTACAATGTTTTGTTGCAAAGTTTCAAGTGTAAAAATACAATTTGACGAAAACATGTTGGTTTCACGTGCATTTAACCCAGATCTAATCTATATATATATAAAAGTAGGATGTTGGAAGAATGAGGTGGCAACCTATCTATTGAGAATATGCCTATAGGAATTTTCTCATTTTTTTTGAGTTTTTTTTATATCAAATATATTAAAGACTATTTTACCCCTAAATGTAAATTATATGTTTTATTATAAGAAAGACTATTTGGTAAATTTACTTACAATTTAATTAACTTTAACCTACAATTTAATTAGCCTTAACTTTCACATTATTTAAATTCTTAAAGACAATTATTTTACCTCTTCATATTCAGATTTATTAATTGAAAGAAAAACCTACAACATAGCAATCCCTTTTTTCTCAAATTTTCTGTTTATTTTTATTGTATATGTTTTCCTAAATAAATACTACATTAACTATATTTATTTAAATAAATGAAACATTAATGGTCTTCAAACTCATCACCTTCCTAACCGTTTATCACTTCATGTCTTCTCTTCTCTTAATCCACATATAAAACCATGGAAGAAAAATATCTCATGGAAGCCATGTAAATTTCACTATCGCATTCTCTCTCTCTCTCTCTCTCTAATATAAACCTCTATTTTAAGTAGTTTTTCTCTTTTGGACAATTTGTTGAATGCGGCTACTAATTTTCATCTTATGTGATTTTAGGTTTGTCTTTGTTTCTTGATTCATATGGTTCTAAAGATCGGATTCTGTCAAGTAGGCTTCATGTGAAAATGATCTGCATAATGTTTTTTTTTTAAATTGATCAGGTAAGGTATTCTGTTAGGCTACTAATTTTCATCTCATGTTATTTTAAGGCTTTGTCTTTGTTTGTTAATTCATGGGGTTTTGGAGATTAGATTCTACCCATTGGGCCTCATGTGAAAAGTGATATGCATGGTGTCTTTTTGAAGATTGATCAGGTATATACGGTTTATATTTTCCATTTCGGTTTTATGATCAATTTTACCTGCTTGGAAATTGAAATAAGCTTATAAAATCTTCACAAGTCTTACCCATTCGTTTGGTATCGAAAATCCACTAAGATTTTCAGTCAAGCATTTAGTAAACGGGCTCTTATTTTAAGTGTGTTTGTACAAATACCTATATTTTAAACTTAGGTTGGGGTTTTTCCTTTATTTTTATGTATCACATGCAAGGAGGTAATTAGCATCAAAATCTTCAAATCCATGGTAATTACTTTCAATCCTAATTTGTACCACAACTCTTGGATATTCAAAACCCAATTTAGGATCAAGTTTCAGTTGGAACATATACAACTTGCAGTGTCCAAAAATTTAGTAGGAAATTTGTTTTACTATTTTTTTTAAGTGTTAAGTTAATTATGCTGAATTTCTGTTTCATAATTTTTTGTATAATAATAATAATAACAATAACAATGACAACAACAACAATAATAAATGGTGGTTTGAATTTTAAATATTTATTCTCCATGACACTTTTTGTTAAATAAATGGTAATTACGAATTTATCTTTCATCTTAATTACAAATTCAAAGACATTGAGACGAATTTTATTTCAATTTGGGGTTTATTTCTTGAACTTCTAATTTGCATAATTACAAATAAAGATCATATGAATCATGTAAAGTTGAAATTTGGGCGAAGATAATGATTGTTGAGGTATTAAGGTAAGAGTTGTGGGAGTCCTTGAACTAAAATAATGGAGAATTGGTCACTTTAGACATGGTCTTCATTTATCAAATGGAATGTCGGTATTGTAATATGGATCAGTGTGATCCAATCCTTTATAAATTAGAATTTTCTATATGGGATCTCTACGATTGCTTTCTATTTTCATGTTGTTTTCAATATTGAATGAAGGTTTAGTGCATGTTATGGAAAACTTAAGTTGATTATGATTAATGAAGAGTATAGGGTTGTTAATTCGAAATTAATCATGTAAATAGGGTTGTACTTCTCCCGAATTATTGTGTTATGTTACTTATTTTATTTTGTTACTTGCTAAACCCCGTTGTTGTAATAAAGTAGATATATGTGTAGACATTATTGAATGTTTGGCACAATTTGGTGATCTTGAGACAATTGATGGCGGTTATACAAAAAGGATTTGGAAATTATTTTGGATTATTAAGTTTGTTGAGTAGTTATATACAATTCTTAACATTTTTAACCAAAGTTTTATTAGAACGTATCACTTAACATGACATTCTGACATTCATCTTTGCATAGCTCGATAACTTGCAAAGTTACATTACACAGAGAACTTGGTGAGATGGATGAACAATTGAGTGACAATGGAACACCCATTTGATTTATTTTTGTTGCCTCTTACGCATAAAATTCCTATTAAAAACTCCCAATGAATTTTTAATTGTTTCCAGTTTGTATATTTTCAAAATTTTCTATAGTTAATAATAAATATATGTGTTACGTTGAATATAATAAGTTTTCATCAGTTTTTCTATATCATAAGTATATGCATCATTGGCATCTTAAGAAAAAAAAAAGACTCTAATTGATTTGTTATTAACTTCCTAATTCTACATTAATTTCACAATTTCACCAGATGCTGATATAATATTGATATATACAACAATGGTTTAAACTAATTAACACAACAAACATTTTAAAGTACTCAAAAGTAGAAGAGTAATGTTTACAATTTTTCTAAAATATTGAGAAAACTAATTACCCAAGTAATTTTAAAATCCGAAAACAAATATTAAATTTAATCATTATCAATATTACATATAGATTTGTAACACAATTTTTTTTACATTAAAAATAATGATAGTATTTTTAAAATATTTCTTGGAATGACTTTTACATACCGCACAACGCGCGGTTCGGTCCCCTAGTATGTCTAAAAACAAGAAAACAAAATTGTATTTACCTTGATTTCCAAACTAAACAAATTTTAAAAACTAATTCCCTAAGTAAAGAATAAAAACGTAATCTTATTTTGACAATAAAAACAAAAGGTTACAGAAAATGGTGTAGCAAAATAACAATAAATTGAAAATTGATGCTATTAATAAAAGAAATAACAGATTAAAAAATAATTTTTTGAATAAATAAAAAAGGGGACCCTTTTTAAAGAGGAATTGAACCTGACGTGAATCGAACACGCAACCTTCTGATCTGGAGTCAGACGCGCTACCATTGCGCCACAGATCCCTTTTGTGTTTTACTTATCTAACTATCTTTTAAGTATATTCTTATATAATATAAGAAGCTGGCTTTTTGATAATGTTTTTATTTCACTTTTTCAAAACATTCATTAAATAATAATTTATAAACCAATAACTCATATAAACTAGCAAATCAACTTTAATAACAAGGTTAAGTTCCGGTGAGACCAAACCTTTTTGGTGAGACCGGTGAGACCAACATATTTTACTTGAAACTTCACATCAAGACATTTGTGAAGGTAAAAAAAATTGAACATCCATCGTTAAAACATACTAAAAAACACTATCAAAAAAAAAAATTCCAAAAAAAAGTTAAAAAACGAAACCTTCACAGCAGTTTTTTTGTGAAGGTTCGCATTATATATATGTAACCTTCACAGAACTTGAGCTGTGAAGGTTTCATTTTTTAGTTTGTTTTCGATGTTTTTTTGCATCGAAAGTGATTTTTAGGTCTGCGTATTCGAGTTTTATGTACATTCACGGTGTTTTTTTTGTGAAGTTTCATACATTAGGTATTGGTCTCACGCGGTCTCACGATAACAGCTTGGTCTCACCTGATCCTAAGTCTTAATAACATGTTTCACATAATAAGGTTATACGTGTATGGTCAGCTTCACGTGAGATCAAGATATTTTCGTGAGACCAGTGAGACCAAGATTTTACATATGAAATTTCACCAACAAAACATTGTGAAGATAATAAATACTTGAACCTTCGTAGTGAAAACACTGTAAAATATTATGTTTACAGTGTTTTTCACTGAGAAAGTTCGAATTTTTTTACCTTTACAACATTTCACTGTAAAGGTTTAGATATATACTATTTTACCTTGTCTATGTTTTTTACTATGAATGTTTGAATTTTGTTTACCTTCACAGTGTTTTGCTATGAAGTTTTATGTATAAAGTTTTGATCTCAACGGTTTCACATAAACAATTTAATCTTACGTAAATCTAAGTTTATATGTATAATTGCAATGTTTATATAATTTTATTTTATATGTAAAAAAACAATCTAGAAAGTCTTATGGATAGAATAACATTACATAAAATTGCATTTTTTAGTGCTTTATATATAAAAAGGGTCATGAAAAATTGGTTTGTAACAGAAGCAACCTATATATGGAAAACATAATGTAATTTTATATGCATACACCCTTTTATTATTGGAAATGCTTTCAACAAACACATCATATGTATGTTTACGGAATACTTTCTCAAAACATACTACAAAATAATATAAAGGCTAATGTTGTCAAAATAAGATGCATAAATTTGCATGTATCAATCATTGTTGAAAACACAAATCCATAAGTAACACAGATGAAAAATACCTATTATACTGTTTACTTTGTCTTTTGAAACGTGCCCTTAGGCGTAAACGGGTAAACGCATCCTACTTACTTCGATTTCGCTTTATGTAGAGGCTCTTGAACATATATTAGTCCTAACGAAACCTAGGGGCTTGCCCAAACTTTCTGATGCTAATGTGACATCTCAACATATTTGTTCTTGTGCATATACTAAAAACAGATCTCATGCCTAAGATACTACTACTTTACACATATACACAACGTGCTAAAACAATTAAATAATTGGAAACACATAGTATAAACATACTTTATAAAACGTAGTAGTTAATTATGTACCCAATTCGGGAAAACACGTGAAATCTCACCTGATATGTTGAATGAACAAAAGTTCGAACTAATGTTGATCTACTACCTAAACGAGCACCTATAAAAACACATTAAATCTCACAATGTGGATTCATTGTAACTTAAAGGCTTAACGTCACTGCAACATCACATATTCACATCTCACACCATTTTTTTAACGACAAGCTAACACACATACATTCCCGTGGTATCCGGGATCCAAGAGCACCCGACTAATCCCCGTCGACCACGACCCAACACAATTAAGGGCACCACTATATAGCAGATCCATGATAAGGATATCGTCACATGCTCTAGATATATATCGCCAAATGCTCACCACGTGGTTCGAACCAGGTAGTCAGGGAGACCATCCATTGGCTCCCAATGGATGTTACCTTACCACTTCGCTAGACATGCTTTGATCGCATGTCACACCATTTAGAACTTTGATTGCAACAAAAAGTAATGTCGTGCTGCCATTTCAGCATGATGAGAAAGGGACTGACAAGAACATCTTTAGAGGGCAAAACGAAGTGAACATAGTACCCATGCTCATATAATAAATGCAATAATTACGAATGATCTAAATAGTGTGAGGCGTAGTGTGGCAACAAGGTCAAGCCTCAAGCCTTGGAAGTCACGACGGTGTCATGGTGTTTATTGAAGGCGTGACTTATGGCGGCAAATCGCTATATCATATATAATATTATATACATAAACATATGTTTCCCTACTATTACTCAATGAATCAAAATAATATACAATTTATATTAAATTATATATAAAAAGCTAACGTATATATAATACATTAAAAAAATAAGTTAAATAAGATATCATGTTACAAATACCACATATCACACCATGGCATGCCTCATACATAACATGGCGTGAGACACAAACCTTAAGCCACGACGCACCATAACGATTATTGGAGCGAGTGTTTTCAAACATTGATAATGACTAAGGCTTAAGGGCGTTCCAACAACTTTCTATAGTTTCTACCAAAAGTTAAAATATTTTTTAAAAAATTTAATTTAAATTCAACTTTAACAAATTTATTTATTCCAGAGATCTTAAGAGCAACTCCAACCTTGGCACTAAAATAAACACCAAAAACACCAGATATGGTGGGCCCATCAACACCAAAAAAAAACTCAACTCCAACCACACTCTAAAAAAAACACCAAATTTGTGGACCTCACCTTAATTTAACTATTTTATTCACCAAATATAGTAAAATCTATATTAAAATATAATAAAGAACTAGTGTCCTAACCGCGCGTTGCGCGGTAATGATTATCTAAATAAATAAATTAAGTTGGTAGAATTGAATTAGTCTAATTTTAATATGTGTACATAATATGTAACAATAATGAAGGTTGGATTCCATTGAGAATGCAAGTTATCCAACGTTATTAAGGATCCAAATCCTTTCTTACTTTCTCAACATAATTCTTCTTCTCACACAATCATTAATCACATTATCAATGGGTGCATGGATAAATTATCCATTATTTTTATAATTAGATAATCTTCATTATGTTTATTTCATTTGAAACAGAACATATCTTCATTCTTTTGCCAAAAAAAAACGTATCTTTGTTGAATTTATCGATTAAGAAAGAAATATATATGCACTTAAACGGTACATAACTAAAATTGTGTAAAAAGTACAAACAAAAACTTAGTTTATAAATAACATGAACATATATTAAATTGATCATCAATACAAATATTAATTTTTATCAATACAAATTTATAAGTTACAAATTAATGTAAGCAAGTTTATCTAAATACTTATCGATAAATATCGATAAATCTTACTTAGTACAGCTAATATGTTAATTTTTTAAGTTGATATTAATTTAGATGTATTTAAATATTAACCAATAAATTTTTTGATTTCTTTTATTATATTTTCATTTACATATATATAAATATATATATATATATATATAGAAAGAGAGAAAAAAGAAAGATATTAATTTTTAATAAAATAATTTGAATGTATATTATATATATGTATTAATGATTTGAAATTTATATATTAAAATAAAAAGTTTTATATACGTCGTCGAGATTTAAATTAAAAGAAATGAAATTTTTAGTATTATATATATATATATATTATATTTGTGTGTGAAATATATATATAAACTAAATTATATTTATTTTTTATTTAAAATAGAAAAAAATAATAAAACTTTTTGGTAATCAATGTGTTGATTTTTTTAAGTTAAATAGTAAAATAAAATAAAAAAGAAAAATAAAGTTTTAGTAATTAAAGTGTTAAAGAACATTTTTAAGTAAAACAAAAATTAGAGAAAAAAATGAACATGTATATATGATTTCTAATTTCTGTTTAGCTTTTTGAAAATATAAGTAGACAGTATAAAAATACACGTTCAAGTTTGATGATGTCATGTCAAAAATTATAAAACTTTAAGATTCTATTATTGAATCGACCAAAACTCTAAAAGCACTATCATAAACAAAACGTTGGCTCCATTAGAAAAAAAACACAAAAAAATGTAAGTTTTAAATAATCTAAAACACAAAGAAAATTCATAAAAAATGGAAAAAGCCTTAAGAAAAATATAAAGGACGAAATAAAAAAGAAAACTTTAAAATATCAATAAAAGTAAAAAAAATAAAATAAAACGCATACTTTGATTAGTTTCTCGAAAGATACTTGAAAAATGTAAAAATAACCATCGACAATCACATGTTCAAGTTTTTTAATGTTACATCATATGTTGTAATATTTTCAAGATTCTATCACTGAATCTTAGTCCTGCAAAAAACCAAACCGTTGTTTCATCATTGAAATTTTTTTGAAGGAAAATATAAAAGACAAAATATTAAAATCTCGATTGTAATACTATTAAGATTCCATCATCGAACCTTGTTGTCATCAATACTCTAAAATTGTTGCAAATAACAAACCCAAGTTTCAAGAATATGTACAAAAAATATATAAGATATGAGGTAAAAAAATGAAAAAAATCTCAAAAATAAAAATAAAAATACATAATACATACCTAAATTAGAACTTTTTCTAAATCAACCTGAAAAACAATATTGAACACATAAGGTGAAGATAGGGTATTTTCGCACATAAACTTGGAAACCAATATTATATGAATCATACATAAAGTGATGGAAGTGGTGGATATATAGATGAGGAGATTTAGTAAGAGACAACTTTTGAGAAAACAAAATGACACATTGAGGATTAAATAAAAGTGTTTCAATGTTTAACCTTAGATGATGTGATTCACTTTTACGTTGTTGGTAGCATCCATGATTTCCACGATGATATTCTTCCACATAAGGTTGTTGTCAACAACCTTTGAATAAGAAGGTTTGGAGTTATATAGTTGTAATGTAAAAGAGATCAATACATGATGAAGATGAATGGTTTGAAGTTACTTTTCTTGAATTAATATAGAAGGAGGTGAAAGATTTGGAGTTGAGGTTTGACACATTTATGTCCTAAATAATAACCTTAATAAATGAAATAAATAATGACATTATGAAACAATTGAAAATTGAATATAAAAATAAAATTGAAAATTGAAAAAATTAGAAAATTTGAGAAAATGCCACGTGGCAATGCCATGTTTCGGCTTTATATAGATATATAGATTGGGAAAGTGGTGGGCCATGGTAAATGGCGTATGAAATCTGGCCGGCAAATATGGAGGTCAAAACCAAAATCTTTTCTTGACCCCTAAAATATTTGGTGATATAGAGGTTGGTTGGAGTGAGCTACACTGCAAATTTGGAGATTTAGGGGATGGTTGGAGTTGCTCTAATATAAACTATATTATTATACTATTGTTTATTTTTTCATCAAAATGCATTCTTTTATAAACCTTTTATAAAATAATAATCCTTTCGTCCCAAAAATTTTTGTCCAATTTTGACTTTTAAAAATCTGTCTTTCTCGACTTTGACCTTAAATATTTTTGTTTGTGTTATATAATACTTAATGTAAAATATATGAATAGGTTACGTTTTTAATGATATAATATTCATCAAGTATTATATAACACAAATAAAAATATTTAAGGTCAAAGTCAACAAAGAAACACTTTCAAAAATCAAAACTGGATAATAATTTTGGTACGAAGATAGTAATAATTCAATCTATTAAGTAAGACCGTATGAAAAAATTATTTCTCTTGTCACAATTCACAACGTCAAAATTTAGAATTTTGTTTAACTTTGAGTTTTTTCATTTTTTATTTATTGTAAAGAATATTACAAAGAATCTCTTGAAAGAATATATATATAATAAAATATTTATTTTTTATAATTTAAAATTTAGTTGGAGAAGCACTTAGCGAACCATTCTAACTGTTATCATGTTTATACGAAAATTAAAGGGTTTACTTTCTCTAATTCTCTAATTGTATTCAAGTTGTCACATTTTATTATTGTGTGCATTGTACTTAAAAAACTACCATTTAATGTACCAAAGTTTTAAAATCTACCGTTTAGTGTATAGGGAAACTTGTTGAAGAGGTAGCCGGTCATTCCGGCCATCCGGTGAGACTTCCGGCGACCACACCAGTCTGACGACTTTTTCGGCGACCACAACCATTTTTTCGGAGAGAGAGAGAGAGAGAGACACACACACACACACACACACACACACACACACACTTTCTCGCATGGGTTTCAATGACCATCTCAAGTTCAACAGCATCAGCTGCAGCATCAAATCCAACGAGATAAGATCCTGCAACTGCAAGGCTTTGACCCTTCACTGGTGCCAGTGGGACTAGATGAAGTACCCGGTGGGATTCCGACCGTCTACGAGACAGGAGTTGGGATGTTGTTGGATATGTTCAATTTTCCGGCCACCGAATTGCTAGAGAATCAAATAAACTACCACCAAACTCACCGGAATAACCACCGGCTGAACCCCGCCCGCGTCGGAGATTGGTACGGCAGCAACAATTCACATGGTGACGATCCAAGTACGACCATGTTGTATTTCAATGGTGGAAGCGGAAAAGTTGCCAGAGAAGATAGTGGTCACTGGAAAAGTCGCCGAAAAAGATGGTGGTTGCCAGAAAAGTCGCTGGAGAAGATGGTGACCGGCTGGTAACCTTTGATAGCAGGTCACGATACACTAAATGATAGTTTTTTAAGTATAGTACACACAATAGCAAAATGTGACAACTTGAATACATCTAAAGATATTAAACCCAAAATTAAAATATGCCTGTTAGTGTTTAAAAAGCATTGCAAAATTGATAAATAATCTAAATAGATTTTAATTATTATAATTAACCATAATATAATTAAGTTCTTTAAACTTTTGTTTGAAAATCTGATACCCATATGCGAAGTGCAAGTTTGCTTTAATCTTCCAGAGACAAGAATATGCGTTTCTTCTCCGGACCATGTTTCTTCTCTATTTTAAGGGTACTTTTGTCATTTAATATATTATTTCAAGGGTACTTTTGTAAGTTAGTTATATTATTTTAAGGCTACCTATTAACCCTTAATTAGGGACGTTACCTATTAACCCTTATTAGGGACGGACTTAGAGAATTTTTTTAACTATAAAAAACATTTGTAGAGATATTTTTTATTAAGTCAATATTGATTTAATGGTTGGTTTTCTCGATTTTAAATAAAAAGTTTCATTTTCAATTTTTGTTCTTACAATTTTTCAAGGGTTTACTTCCTCTAAATATATCTAAATTGTCACATTTTGCTATTGTGTGTACTGTACCTACCATTTAATGTACCAAAGTTTCAAAATCTACCGTTTAGTGTATTGGGAAACTTGTTGAAGAGGTAGCCGGTCATTCCGGCCATCCGGTGAGACTTCCGGCGACTACACCAGTCCGATGACTTTTCCGGAGACCACAACCATTTTTCTAGAGAGAGAGAGAGAGACGCACACACACTTTATCGCATGGGTTTCAACGACCATATCAAGATCAACAACATCAGCTGTAACATCAAATCCGACGAGATAAGATCAGGCAGGTGCAAGGCTTTGTCCCTTCGCCGGTGCCGGTGGGACTAGATGAAGGACCCGGTGGGATTCCGACCATCTACAATACAGGAGTTAGGATGTTGTCAGATATGTTCAATTTTCCGGCCACCGTATTGCTAGAGATGTTGGAACACTTCATTTGAAGATGTCCTCCGATTTCTTTCTATTCTTTTTTGTTGTAATACTAACATCTCAGGTACTCAATAACATCAAGTCTTCGAAGGAGAATTGATATCAGTTAACTTATCAATGAAGTGGATCAACGATGATTTGGCTAAGTATCTGAGATTTATGGAGGCCTTTCCAAAGACGCCTTCCGAATGTGGCCTTCCGAAGGCCTTCCGAAAAGTCCTTCCGAATGTGGCCTTCCGAATACCTTCCAAAGACCTTCCAAAGAGTCCTTCCGAATGTGGTATTCCGAATTAATACTTCCAAATACCTTCAGAAGGATTCCATCTGTTAGCCCTGTGTACAACGGCTACTTTTCTAAGGAAGACTTTTGAATGAGCTTTGTCTTTGCTCCAACGGATCAACAGAAGATTTAGAATATCTTTTGACAAAGACATTCCTGCCTGATTAGATAATCTAGAGTACTACTCATAGCTGTCTGAAGACTTGTCTGAAGATTTGTCTGAATCATATTGAATACGAAATATTCACAAAAGATTATCTACCTGCAAAAAGAAGTCAAGGGGATTTGACTTTGTCACAATACTACTTTGAGATCTTCGCATGCTGAGGAGTTGTCTTATCCTCATTACTTCAAGATATTCACAAAGGCATGTATTTCTGCAAAAGGAGTAAGACGGATTTGACTTGGCTGCTATACCTATTATAGATCTCTCCATGCAGCAACTCAAATGTTGTCAAGTGTCCCATACATGCAATGTATGGGGTGCTATAAATACCGGCTCCCTCCTTCAGTCTTCCTCAAGCATTCAACCTTTCAGAATTAGAGTATTTGTTGAGAGAGTGCTTCCACCATCTTCAAGTTCATAGTTGTTACTGAGTGTTCCAAAGTGTGTTCTTGTTGTTCTTGGTGATCTTAGTGTTACTTAGTGTCTTTGTGTTTTTGATTGTTCAAATAGCCTGTTAGGTAATTTGTTTTCCGCAACAATCAGTCTAAGTGTTCTAAGTGTAATTCTTCATTGAAGTTTTTCAATACAAAGAAGTTAAAAAGTATATATCTGTGTTATTTTTTACTGTATGGTATTCAACCCCCCCTTCTACAATACCCTGATAGCCAAGCCTATCTCTTTGTGAGACCTAACAAGTGGTATTAGAGCAGGTTGGTTTAATTTCAGTAAACCAGATTTGCAATGGCTGCTTCAGGATCAAATTTTGAGTCAATAAGAGTCATTAACTTTGTAGCTTCTTTTATGGAAAATGGAACCATTTCAAAACCTCCTAGATTTAATCCTTCAAACTTCTCTCTGTGGAAAAGCAGAATGATGCTTTTCATGGATGGTATTGACTCTAGATACCTCACCATTCTTCGTGACGGTCCATTAATCCCTAGAGTATGGGATCGCTTTAAGAAAGATAAAAATGGGTCCTCCTCTGATGAAGATAGATCTTGTGCTTCTGGGAGATATATTTTAAAATCTGAAAAGAAATACACTGATGAGGACTGGAAGCTAGTGTCTCTAGACACTAAAGTTAGGACTATCATAGCTATGTTTCTTCCAGACGAAGTGTATCACTCCTTGGTAAACTTCTCTACTGCCAAGGAGATGTGGTCAACTCTGTGTGTCATGTACGAAGGTTCAAATGAAGTAAAAAAGAGTAAAAAGATAACTTTGGTTCGAAAATATGAATTCTTTTCTCATGAAAAAGGAGAATCTCTTACCAATTACTACAATCGTTTTAACAGTCTCCTAAATGATCTTCTTCTCTTGAACAAGGTTTATGACAATGAGGAGATGCTGAACAAATTTATGGATGGACTTCCTGAATTTTGGGAAAACATCTGTACTTGTATCAAAACCTCCAAGGATTTGGAAACCATGCCTCTTTCTGTATTGTTTGGAACTTTAGTAAACTATGAACAAACCAAACTTCAAAGAAAGTCTCTGTTTAACGATATCAAAAGCTCCTCTATTGCTTTTATGAGTAAGAACTCTAAATCTGTGTGCACTCCTCAAATTTCTTATCCCTCTTCTGATCCTGAAAATGCTGACTCTAAAAATTCTTTTTACCCCTCTGAGGAATATCTTAGTGATGCTGATGACGAGGGTGGTGAATCTTCTGTTGACCAAGTTACTGATGGTATGGCCAAGATAGATGGATTTTTTAAAAGACCCAATTCTCAAAATTTCAAACATCTCACCCAGAGGAAAAGTTTTTCTAAAACTGGACATTTTAACAAAAATGAATACACGTGTTTTAGCTGTGGGAAAAAGGGTCATTTCTCTTCTGAGTGCAGGTATAGTCATTATCCCATCCGGAGAAGCTCCTTCTCTCACCACCGACCTTCCAGATCAGGACTGCAACCCTCTGAAGGGTCTGACAAGTCATCTTCAGGAAGATTTGAAAGATCCTCCTTTGGCCGATACAACCGATCTGTCTCGTCCTCCAATACAGATCAGGTTGAGAAGTACAAGGCCAAATATCTTTGTGAAATGGAGCTGATCAAAGCAAGAAAGGGGAAAGGCCTCATGGATAAATTCCATGACTTGGCCGATGAAACCACATCAGAAAGTGAGAAAGACACTGCAAATACTTGCTTGATGGCAAAAGATGAACCCTCATTAGAATCTACCACAAAAGCTCTTATCGCCATCGAAAAACCTTCCTCTTCTCAAATCATACTACCTCACAAAATCTAGTATCTTGATAGTGGGTGTTCTAGTCATATGACTGGGAATAAATCTCTTCTTATAAACTATGTGTCTGAAAATGGCCCATCTGTCACTTTTGGTGATAATGTCAGAGGTACTACTAAGGGCTATGGGACTCTCACCATTGGATCTACAACTATCAACAAAGTTGCCTATGTGGAAGGACTAATGCACAACATCCTAAGCATTAGTCAGTTGTGTGTTCTTGGGTACAAAGTCAAATTTGACTTTTGTACATGCTTTGTTGTGAATGATCAGGGAGACATTGTTCTTTCTGGAAAAATGAAGGAAAATGTCTATGTGATAAACATGGACATTGAGTCAGAATCTATGTGAAGCTGCTGATCAATACTGAGTGAATTCAGTCTGCCGACCTTCTTCTGGGCAGAATTCTTCAACACTGCTAGCTCTACCCAAATCAATGCGTGTTACATGATCCTAAGGCTAATGAAAGAATCTTTTCTTACAAGCTGACAAAGGAGCATGGAACATTTGCTTCTATGTGAGGCAATCTCCAAGTTTTGAAGATGTCAAACATCCTAAAGGAAGTATTCACCCTCTTCTCTTATTCAACAGGAATTCAGGTAACATCATTCTTGTTCAAATCTACGTGGCTGATATCATTTTCAGAGCCACTGATCCCTCTATGTGTGATGAGTTTGCTTAACTCATGTGTACCCATGTCTCCTCCTCTTAAAATTGATTCTGATCCTAATGGCATTTTTGTAATTTTCACTAAGTATAAAGGAATAATTGGCTATTTTCTTTACCTTACTGCTAATAGGCCAGATATTATGTTCTCTACGTGTCTGTGTGCTCGTTTTCAAGCTGATCCTAAAGAGTCTCATTTAAATGCTTTAAAACGAATTTTTCGGTACCTGAAAGGTACTCCTGATCTGGGTCTTTGGTATCCCAAAGACTCAGGTTTTGATCTAATCGGGTATTCAGCTTCTGACTTTGCAGGATGAAAGTTAGATAGGAAAAACACCATAGGAAGCCGTCAACTTTTTGTGGTAATCCTGTGAGCTGATAAGCAAGAAGCAACAATCAGATTCAAACTCCACTTTTGAAGCAGAATATGTTGATAGTTGCTGTACCCAGACATTTCGGATGAAGGACCAACTTCAAATTCATGATCAACACCTCTCCAAAGTACTTATCCTATGTGTGATATTTCTCCTATGTAAAAAAAAAAAAACCTATAACTCTTTCAAGGCTTTGATGATCTCATCACCTTGTCATCATCATGGTGACATCAACTCAACCTTCCAAGGTTTGACCCTCTTCAAACCTCCGAAACCCTCTTCAAACCTCCGAATCCCTCATCAATCCTTCGAAGGTTTTACCCTCCTTCGAAACCTTTACCCTCATCTGAAGATTTAAACCTCATCCGAAACTTTCGGATCACTTCTCGTTTGCCTCGGAAACCTCCTTACTTCCGAATTTTTTTCGAATCTCCACATCTCCTCCGAACTAACTCTCACCCTCTGAACTCTCCATTCCAAATGCTCCCTTCGGATCAATCTCCGAACTCTCCCTCCTCCCAATTTTTTTCGGACCACATCTCTTCCGAAGATCCCACATCTCACATTCGGAAACCTCAACCTTCCCTCTCATCCAAAATCTCTCTCTCTCCTCCGAATTCACCCTCGGAACTCAACACATCCGAGAACAAACCTCCGAACAACAAACCTCCGAACGCCACCCTAAACTTCCGAAACTCCCATTCGAACTATCCTCCGATTTCTTTTTCGGACCATCCTTATCTCCATCCGACTTCACCTTATCCCCTCCGAAACATCCTCATCCGAAACCACTCTTATCCGCTCCTCCTCAGATCTCACATCTCATCCGGTTCATCCGGTCCGATTACCTCATCCGATTCCTCATCCGGTCCGATTCCTCCTCCGATGAGAAACATCATCCGGTCCGATTAACTCATCCAATTCCTCATCCGGTCTGATTCCTCCTCCGATGAGAAACGTCATCCGGTCCTATACCTCATCCAATCCGGCGGGAATCAACATTCGGTCCGATACCTTCATCCGGTCTGATTCGACAATTCGGTCCAGCCATTTTCCTCATCCGGCGTGATCCCTCATCCGGTCCGATAGAATCCCTTCATCCGGTCGAATCCATCTTCTTTTACTTCTTCATCCGACCCCAACCTTTCCTCTGATTCCTCCGCCTAAACCCTCATCTGATCCGGCCAAAGACCTCATCCGATCCGATGAGAGCATCAGTCCATATCATCTCACCATAGTCATCCGACGAGTTTATCATCCGGTCAAATCTCTCATCCGGTCCGATCCATCTCCATATCATCTCACCATACTCATCCGGCGAGTTCATCATTTGGTTGTCATCCGGACAACCACCTCCATCTAGTCAGACCGATCACACATATCCTCCATCCGCTCCGATCACCATCTCCATCCGGTCCGACCGATCACCCATATTCTCCATCCGGTCCGACCACCATCACCATCCGGTCCGACCACATCTCCATCCGGTCCGACCATCATCACCAGCCTTCCAAAATAAAATCAAAAAAAAAAAAAAAAACAAAAGAAAAAATCAAAATTTTTTTTTCAGACTTTTGGTGGTATATTTGGAGATCATTGAATGGACGTCCTCTCGGACACGTTGTCGGACGCCATCTCCGAAAAGTCATCGGACGACATCTCCTCTTTCCTTCAGATGCATCACTTCTGGGGGAGGGAGCCAGAACCTTGCTGACTATGTGTGGTGTCCCCCTCAACATTTTAGGGGGAGAAAAATATGGATGTTCAACTGTTGAGGGGAACGAGAGGGACGGACAATACCTTCCGATCTCTAGAGCCCAGAAGGCCAAAAAATCATTTTCGGAGGAAGATGGACCAACTGTTAAGGGGGAGCAAAAAGAAAATTATGTGACTTGGAGATCAACAAGAAGACTATGTGACTTGAAGATGAACAAGAAGACTATGTGGATTGAGGAACAACAAGAAGACTATGTGGAAAGCAGAAAGGCCAACTATTGAGGGGGAGCAACAACATCATTCCATGTCTTAGCTAATTCTCCGAATCCTCTAATGGAAGATTCTGTTCCTGTCGATCACACTCAGGTACGTCCTCTTCCTTCATCTTATTCCAGAGCATCATTGGTGGCACACATTGAAAAACAGCCAGTGGCCACCAATACCCCCGATATTCTTTTGAACAAAACTGCTGATTTACCCATCAGTAGTGACCCATGTTCCTATACCCAAACTTGCATGGAGACGCTCTTAATCCCCCCGAAAATCTCTCTCTAAGAGATATCGGTTCTTACCAAGGTCAAACCCTCTTCAATAAATGAAGTTACTTTATCTGCCCCATTTGGACCCGGGGGCAACACTCAACCTCAACCCAACTCTTCCGATATCCCTCAAAGGATATCGGTAGTATTTTCGGAGACCCATACTATTCCTACCTCAACCTCTCAAAAGGTTGATTTAGATGACTTGGACACTTCTCCAGTCCAAGGTGATATTACTTCACTACACAGCCTATCACCCAAAGTCATTGACACTGAATTTTTGCACAAGTCGGTGAAGAATCTATAGTTCACACTACTGATTGAGAGACTTAAATTTTGTTACCTATTTGCATATATTATTCTTTGACTTATTTGGTAAATTGCATATATTCATGTGAATATTTTAAAAAAAATCAAAAAAAAAAAAATGAAAAATCAAAAAGAACCCAAAAAGAATAAAAATGGGTCATCTCTTATACGAAGTTAGTTTACAATCTATGTGTCGGATCACATCCTCAAATAGTGGGAGATTGTTGGAACACTTCATTTGAAGATGTCCTCCGATTTCTTTCTATTCTTTTTTGTTGTAATACTAACATCTTAGGTACTCAATAACATCAAGTCTTCGAAGGAGAATTGATATCAGTTAACTCATCAATGAAGTGGATCAACGATGATTTGGCTAAGTATCTGAGATTTATGGAGGCCTTTCCAAAGACGCCTTCCGAATGTGGCCTTCCGAAGACCTTCCAAAGAGTCCTTCCGAATGTGGCATTCGAAATTAATACATCCAAATACCTTCAGAAGGACTCCATCTGTTAGCCCTGTGTACAACGACTACTTTTCTAAGGAAGACTTTTGAATGAGCTTTGTCTTTGCTCCAACGGATCAATAGAAGATTTAGAATATCTTTTGACAAAGACATTCCTGCCTGATTAGATAATCTAGAGTACTTCTCATAGCTGTCTGAAGATTTGTATGAATCATATTGAATACGAAATATTCACAAAAGATTATCTACCTGCAAAAAGAAGTCAAGGGGATTTGACTTTGTCTCAATACTACTTTGAGATCTTCGCATGCTAAGGAGTTGTCTTATCCTCATTACTTCAAGATATTCACAAAGGCATGTATTTATGCAAAAAGGAGTAAGATGGATTTGACTTGGCTGCTATACCTATTATAGATCTCTCCATGCAGCAACTCAAATGTTGTCAAGTGTCCCATACATTCAATGTATGGGGTGCTATAAATACCGGCTCCCTCCTTCAGTCTTCCTCAAGCATTCAACCTTTCAGAATTAGAGTATTTGTTGAGAGAGTGCTTCCACCATCTTCAAGTTCATAGTTGCTACTGAGTGTTCCAAAGTGTGTTCTTGTTGTTCTTGGTGATCTTAGTGTTACTTAGTGTCTTTGTGTTTTTGATTGTTCAAATAGCTTGTTAGGTAATTTGTTTTCCGCAACAATCAGTCTAAGTGTTCTAAGTGTAATTCTTCATTGAAGTTTTTCAATACAAAGAACTTAAAAAGTATATATCTGTGTTATTTTTTACTGTATTGTATTCAACCCCCCTTCTATAATACCCTGATAGCCAAGCCTATCTCTTTGTGAGACCTAACGAGTGGTATCAGAGCAGGTTGGTTTAATTTCAATAAACCAGATCTGCAATGGCTGCTGCAGGATCAAATTTTGAGTCAATAAGAGTCATTAACTTTGTAGCTTCTTTTATGGAAAATGGAACCATTTCAAAACCTCCTAGATTTAATCCTTCAAACTTCTCTCTGTGGAAAAGCAGAATGATTCTTTTCATGGATGGTATTGACTCTAGATACCTCACCATTCTTCGTGCGGTCCATTAATCCCTAGAGTATGGGATCGCTTTAAGAAAGATAAAGATGGGTCCTCCTCTGATGAAGATAGATCTTGTGCTTCTGGGAGATATATTTTAAAATCTGAAAAGAAATACACTGATGAGGACTGGAAGCTAGTGTCTCTAGACACTAAAGTTAGGACTATCATAGCTATGTCTCTTCCAGACGAAGTGTATCACTCCTTGGTAAACTTCTCTACTGCCAAGGAGAGTCTGTGTTAGCTAAAAAGATTTGAACCATGACCTCCCCTTTAAAAACAAATAACTAACCAACTCAACCAAGGAGAGTCTGTGTCTTTAATGTAGTTTCAAAATACATATGGTGGCACACAACTAATTAATACGGTGACACTTTCACGACCTTTACACTGTGACAAAGGAACGATACGGTGGCACATGCCACCATGGGCACCTATACAGGTCCGTCCCTGGCCTTAACGCTCTGTTCTCGAGTTTCTTTTAAAGGAAGGAAAGGAAATCATTTATAAGGAAAACTAATAGAAGTGTGTTCTCAAGTTTTTTAGAAGAAGGAAATAAAAAATATTTGGAGGAATTTGTGTAATTGAGTTTTTTAAAGGAAGGAAAGGAAACGATTTGGAGGGATAACTTTTCCTTTTTTTTCTCTTGAAATTTATCCTCTTCTTTCCCCTTAAAAGTGGGATGATTTGAAGGGATAACTTTCCTCTTCCCTTTATTTCCCTTTCCTCCCCTTCCCTTTCTTTCAAGTTATATTGATGTCACGAGTGTTTTCGAGGCGTACTATAACTCTATAAGAAAATATATGTATGTATGTATGTATGTATGTATGTATGTATGTATGTATGTATGTATGTATGTATGTATGTATGTATGTATGTATGTATGGGTCTAATTAAATGAAAACTCGATTGCGGAATTGTGAGAATTAATATGAAGCACTTATTTAATTTAGAGTTAATTACATATTTGGTCCCTGTGGTTTGGTGGTTTTAACACTCTAGGTCCCTCGATTGAAATAATTATGGGTTGGGTCCCTGTGGTATGCGTTTTATAACACTTTGGGTCCCTCTGGTAGACGTCGTTAATCATTGAACCGTTAGGCCCATCATGTGTCGTGCAATTTGGTCATTCAACATTTCAACTTATCTTTATATTTTCAATTAATATTATAGGGACCAAATATGTAATTCGTTCTACTTTTTATTAGAAGAACAGGGACCAAAATGTAACTTATCTATTATACACTAATTAAAACTTAAAAGAAGAAAAAAAAAACTTAATAATTCATACCCTACGTGGCTACGTCTTCTTCCCCAAAATCCTATTCCATCGCAGCCACCACACCTGATTTCATCGACAGGTTCCATCATCACCACCTCTTGCTTCCATTGCCGCCGCCGCCTGCTTCCAACGCCGCCACCGATGCAATGCCTTACGTGAATCTGGTTTCTCCCGTCGCCGATGCCGACACGGGTTTCTCCCATCGCCGACGCCGGTTTCTCCCTTCTGCAATCGTTTCCCCCTCCGAGTCTCTCAGATTTGTTTCTTGTTGATTTATTGTAGAATTTAGGGTTTTGAATATTGTTGATTAGGTTTGCAAATTTGAGATTGATTTGGGTTTTTGAATTAGGTTTTTTTATAATATGAATTTGATTTGGGTTTTAGGTTTTGGGGTTTCAAAATCTGGTTAAAATTTAGTGTTTGTTTCATATTTGTATACAAATATTAATTTTTCTTGTTCTTTTTAAAAAAGATTAGATTTGAGTGTTCTTGTATGAATTTTGGAAAAAGATTGATGTGGTGTTCTTGGTGGGTGGTGGCGGCAGGTGATGGTGGTTGGTGGCGGCAGGTGGTGGTTTTGGTTAAATGGAGAAGACGAAGCATATGGGTAAGATAAATAACATATTTGGTCCCTGTTATTTTAACTATCTTTTTCTTCACCACCGCTCTAACCGTATTCTATTGTTGGCTGAAAAAAGACGCTTCTCGTCGGAGAAGTTTTTCGTCGGAGCTGAGTAGCTGACCATGTTGGATCTCTCAATGTGTATTTCTAGACAGGTGGTGGTTGGTGGTGGTGGGTGTTGGTGGGTGTGGGTGGTGGGTATTGGTGGGTGTGGGTGGTGGTGGGTATTAGTGGGTGCTGGTGGGTGTGGGTGGTGGTGGGTGAGTGTGGGTGGTGGTGGTGGTGGGTATTGGTGGGTGTGGGTGTGGGTGGGTGGTGGTGGGTGGCTATGTGGTGGTTGTTGGTGGTGGAAATTGGGGAAGATGAAGTCATGTGGGAGGAGATAAGAGTTAGAGTAAATTACATTTTGGTCCTTGTGATTTTAATTAAAATAGAGTGAATTACATATTTGGTCCCTGTAATTTTAATGAAAAATAAAAAGATAAGTTAAATGACTAAAATGCCCATCATGTGCCGTGCACATGATGGGCCTAACGGAGCAATGATAGACGGTGTTTAGTAGAGGGACCCAGAGCGTTATAAAGTGCATACCACAGGGACCCAATGTTGGGTTTTTTGTGGGTATCCTCGGATCAAACTGACTCGAGGATTAACACGGATTTTTATCTAACCTCACTGGTTTGATAAGTCTCATAGGTTAATCAAAACTGATAAAACCTTACGTGATCAAAAACTCACTGTTTCGATCTTTATGCGGAAGCGATAAAAGCTAAAAAACCCATTAAAGCCTAATGATCTTTAATCGTTTATAGTTCTAAATCTAATAGTTTAGGTTAGGTCAATTTACCTGGATTGCTTGAGAAGACTACCGGTGATCGACCAACGAACGTTCTTCTAGTTGAACTTAAACGAAAAACCCGAACAACCGAAACTGGAATCCGACCGGGGGGGGGGGGGTCGGCGCCGATGGAGAGAGAGGGAGAGGGAGGAAACTGAAACTGACTTTTCTTAACTGATTGCTTGAATTTTTCCTTTAACCCATTTGTCTTATTTATATGGAGGAAAAATACAGTTTGTAGAAGATTCAGTTTCCTTTTTATAATTATCTCTAATCCTTTTCCTTTTTAATTAGATGGAAAAGAATTTGCATACGATAATTATAATTATATATATTTATCTAATATATAAAAAACCTTATTAATTAACTATTATATATTTATTTATCTAATAAATATATAATATCCTAATTAATTAATAACCCTCCAACTTTGGTAATTCTGACTGTAATCACCCAATTGATTTATAATATACTATTATAAACCCTAACTTTCCATTTCTGGGTTTCATCTAACTTGTTCGACTTATAGGTCCTCACAGGTGTGACCCTCAAGTGCCTTGTAACATTGGATGTGTAATCACTTGGTTTGTCAACTCTGCACATTATTCCTAACAGACTCCCACTTGTGCAAGTTGGCAATACCGCCTATGATTATACTGACCTAAGGAGGCCCCTAGACAGGCACTTAGGCTGACCAGGTTACAAGAACTCTTATACCCAGACTGGTGATATAAACATTCCGTGAGGAATTGGTATCTATGAAACTACTGTTCATTGATTGGGTATATCTTGGCTTTTCCCTTTGCATCGCGATATTTCATCTGTGAGTATGAGCTTGGAAAGTGTCAACTCTAAATACTCAAGATTCTGTTCTCTTGATTATCTGACTTTCACTGATAGGTAAACGACAAAGAACTAATCAGTTCGTTTGGGCATGGCCATGCACTTCATCAGTATACTTAGTCAGTCAAGATGGGCCCAGAAATATCTCTCTTCTAAGAAGAGGTGCAAATCCCATCTTGCATATCTGCCTTTGACACCACGGCTTCCGCTGAATCTAGTTACACCCTTTATAGCCACCCTGTTACGGCGTAGCGGTTGAGTGCACTAAGAATTCAGTAGTCCTCATGATATCAAATCAGATACCTCAGGTGATAGGGACAACCACTGTGAGATTCACTTATGACTTTACTCCAAGAAGCAATCTCAACCGCGGATCACGTCCGATATTTGCTACTCTATCAAATATCTGTGCAACTTTTAGTCTACAACACTTGTAGCTGTTATTCAGCAACTGATCATAACTACCTAAAAGTTCACAATGACTTTAACACCTTATCATGCTCCCACATTGATAAGTTGTCACGGACAAATTTTGAATGAAAAATCGGAGACTGATTTCATTCCTGGATTTATTAAAACATGCAAAATGTGAAAGTGATAAAGAAATCAATCTTGTATAGTCCATATTACACGCTGTAATAATAACAAGATTGAATGTCTTTTCTTTAATAACTTTCATAATATCTATTTAACGTTTGTTAGATACTGGTCTAAAATAAAGTATCACCTATCTTTAGTTTAAACCCTTTGATTAAAGTTTACCAATCTAATCAAAGTGATAACCAAGAACACAAGTCTGTTTACTTGTATCTGCTAATTATTGTTTTGCAAACATCTCTCAAAACAATAATTAGTCTTTTATCATATTCCGTGAACTTGGAGACCTGGACTAACTTCCAGTTCCTGAATATGTAAGACTGCAACTTTCCTTAGTTGCTGTGTAGATGAATGATTTCTACCTGAAATCTGATTCCATTTGCAATACTGGCAAATCTACTGGAATCCTATATTTTAATCCAACACTTTAATTATTGATTTTGAAGTCAGTCATGACCTTGTTTCAAGGGTTTTGAAACTTTTATCCTTTTGACTAAAAGGGTAAATTATATCTTATGAATTCTTATCCTACCTGGATTATGAATTCCGAGATATATCAATAATTGCATCTTTTATTCTTTATCTGAGACTAGATAGAGAATAAATTGGGCTCCCACTTGCTTATATAAAAACTAACTATTACTCAGAATTTTACTATTGACTTGGTCAAAACTTTGATTAGTCAATTCTAACTTTAAGTAATGAGCTTTGAGAATCTCCTTTTATGAAACTTAACTGGATTTGGTCAAATCCTAATTCCCGATCTCGGAATCTTTCTAGTTTCATAAATACTGTTATTAACGCTATCTGAGTTAATATCCTGAATTCTCTTTTAGAACATTTGAATAATAAAACTTGATCAAATTTGATTAGTTAATTCTGAGAATTTCTTTTATAAAACTTAACTGGATTTGTTAAAATCCTAATTCCAGAACTTGGAATCTTTCTAGTTTTATAAATACTGTTATTAACGCTATCTGAGTTAATATCTTAAATTCTCCTTTAAAATTTGATCATAAAACAATTATTCATAAATGTTTTATTCTCAAAACACATTCCTATAGAATCTCGTGTGCTTTGATAGTTTTTATACAAATTACTTCAATTTAATAGAATTTATTGAAGTAACTATAACAGGCAACAACTAGGATCATACAAACACTAAGCACAATCAGATATTTCAATGTCAAGATAATAATTTTTGAAAAATAAAACCATAGAATTACAAATCCAAAAATTACAATTATCCAAAAATTGTTTAAAACGTTGTTATCAAACAACTCCCGCCTAGGGTTTCTTCCGCCGTTCTGGGTTCTCCGGCCGCCGCCGTTGGATCGTTGGTGGGGAGGGTCGCCTTGACCTTCTCTTTCTTCCTATGGTGGCGGATCAACCGCCTGACCCTCCGGTTACACGCAACCGTGCGCGAAAGATCAACGCAATCAAGGGCACGGAATCGTCGTCCCTTCCCGCTTCGCTGCCGGCCACCACAGCCGCCGTACCGGCGTGTGGTGGCACTCTTGATGACCGCCTTGCTGAGGGCACGTTGGTGCCCCAAACAAACACCATCGCTGCTGCCCTATCGCCGGATCCTCCTTCGCCGCCGCTGTCCGCTGCTCCAGCCTCATCGCCGGTGACCACCGCCTCCCCTGCGGTGTTGTCGCCCCCTTTGGTGGCTGCGGCTGAGGCTTCTGCCGCCCCCTCCGGTTGGTTTGCGTCGCGAACGTCTCCGGCTACGGCCGGGTTGTCTTCACCAACTATGGCTACTACCATCACCGTAGCTCGGCCGTCGATCTCACCGACGGGGACTACGGGAGTGATTGGTGATGATGTGGGTCCTTTTCAGCAGTTGCTGAGGGATGTTTCAGGTACTCAGGGATTTCATCAACAATCATCGATGCTGTCAACGGCTGATGCGGATAATGAACATAATCTGTCGGATGGAAAAGAACCAAATGCTGGTAGCTTTGTGGATTCTGAGGGTAAGGTTTATTTGCATGCTGATGAGACGGATGTTGCTCATAAGCCCGTATCTTTTGCTGACCTTCTGAAGAAAAGTGCTAACCTAATGTGCGGTAAAGGTAAACTCACGTATTATCCTCCGGTAGTAACTGAGCTTGGCACTAGGCGTGCGATTATTCCTGATGATTTGGTCCAAAAGCAAGCCAATGAGTGGGTTCTTACTCTTGCTGGCTACTTTATTGGTAAAAGGCCTGCTTTTCCTTTTGTTCAGTATCATGCTAGACGAATGTGGAAAAAGTATGGCCTTACTAATGTTATTCTAAATGACCAAGGATATTTCTTTTTCAAATTTAATTCTGATCAAGGATTAAACTTTGTTTTTGAAAATGGTCCGTGGTTATTTAATGGCATGCCTATCTTTATTCAGAGATGGCAACCGGGTCTTTGTTTTGATAAGCCTGATCTGCAAACAGTCCCTCTATGGGTTAATATTTATGGCTTACCTTTGGATGTTTGGGATTATGAGATTATTAGTCGGATTGCTAGTGTCGTTGGGGAACCTGTGTCCGTGGATCGTTACACGGATGAAATGTGTGAAACCAAGTCTGGTAGAGCTAATTTTGCCAGAGTTTTGGTTAATGTTTCGGCTGATTATGAGTTACCTTCGTATATTGATGCGATTATCTTGGGTAAACTAAGGAAATTCAAAACTGAGTTTCTTTGGAAACCTAAGAGATGTAGCCACTGCAAAGTGTTCGGTCATGATTTTGAGGGGTGTGTCATAAGGCCTCGAACAACTGAGGAGGTGAAAAAGGTAAACCATGTTGTTGGTGAATCCTCTAACACTAAGGATGATGGGTTCAATTTCCCTAAGAGGAAAAAAAAACCCAAGCCGACAGTTGATCCTTTGAAAGTGGGGCCTAAGGTTGCTGGCATCAAAATCAACCAAAGGTACGTGCCTAAAGTTATTTTACCTACCACTGACCCGCTTGATAAAGGAAAGACAAAGCTTAATAATGATATCCCTTCTCCTAAGGCTCCTATTTTTAAGACTGAAAGGACTCCTATGCCAGTTAAAGTTTCCAATCAGTTTACTGTTTTGGAAGAACATCCTAAGTGGACCGCGGATAAAAAGGAAGTAGACTGCTATGTTGAAAAACGAGGGGTGGGACTTGAGCCGGTAATCATTAATTCTTGGTCTCGTCAGAAACTGGACTACTTCATTGATAGGTGGGAAAGAGTTTTCGGGAAGGAGCCTGATGGCAAACTTCGTGGTTTTACACTCCCGGACAGGATTGATGTTGGGGATGATGATGATGATGACGTTACGTCCGATGATGATGTTTTATCTGACCATGATACTCTCATGGACACTAGACCAAAGAAAGTTTCATGGTCTGACAGGCAGGTGTCTACAAAGATGGAGCAGGACATGCAGTGATGTTCCGTTAGAGAGAGATTTAGTGTTGTCTTTCTTTAGTTTCTTGGGATCGGGTTTTTTCTTTTGTTAGTATCTTTTGATGCTTTTGGTGTGCGGCTTTGTGTCCCTTGGTTGTGGGGTACTTAGTCTGCTTTTTGTATTAGTACTTTTATTTTTATTTTATAAAATTGCCAGGATCTTTCCTTTCAAAAAAAAAAAAAAAAAAAAAATTGTTTAAAACATGAAAAATAGAAATAACTGTCTTAAATCCATAAAATATCTTGACTCAAATTGAAATAAACTTGTGCTTCAGATCCTCAGCAACCTCTGGGCATTTCACTTCTGACCTCCTGCAATAATCATTTGCTCTAGGTATCAGAATACTTGTAAGCTAACAAGTAAGAAGTGACAAAATAAAGCAATCATAAATCTCTGAGGTTTATATACCTGCTTCATGACGCTTAGGGCAGTTTTGCCTCCAGTGACCGATCTCATTGCATATAAAGCAGCGGTTTTTGGTCCTAGCTTTGTTTGGCTTAACCTTCTTGCCCTTGCCCTTGCCCTTGCCTTTCTTGGGTGCACTCTTGATGGCCTGGACTGGTCCTTTTCCTTTACTGGTGCTAGCTTGCCCATTCTTCTTTTTAACCCCTCCGTCTTTCACCATCAAGACATCCTTGGTCTTGTTCTTGTTCCCCATATTCAGTTCAGCTGTCTTTAGCATGGAGTGCAACTCTGCTATAGTTTTCTCCATGTTATTCATATTGTAATTGACTACGAAGGGCCTGTAGTCTTCTGACAGTGAATTGAGTATGGTATCTGTTGCTAGCTGCAACGGAACAGGATGACCAAGCCTCTCTAGATGATCTAAGTGCCGTTTCATTTTCATGACATGGTCACTTACTGATGTCCCTCTTACCATTTTGCACTCATTGAATGCTTTGATGGCATCGTAGCGTTTTGTACGAGCCTGAGTCTGAAACATGTCCCTCAGCTGGCGGATCATGTCGTAAGCATTTGTATTTATGAGCCCTGCTTGCAGATCTGGGCTCATGGTTGCTAGCATCAGACAGGCGACATCAAGGAGATCATCTGAGTGCTTCTTGTGGGCATTTCTGGCAGCAGCCGGAGCGTTTGCCGGAGGTGCCTCCCCAAGTGGCTCTTCAAGCACATACCACTTTCTCTCATGTCTGAGCACAATCATCAGATTGCGCTCCCAGTCGAGAAAGTTAGAGCCGGTCAACTTATCCTTCTCTAGGATAGAGCGGAGGGAAAGATTGTTAGTGCTGGTAACAGTGCTTGCCATCTACACAAAATAAAACTTTTGGTCTTAGCAACTGTAAATAGACTAATTTCCAATAAAATATCAATAAACCCTTAAATGATCAATTTATTGGACTAGGATCCTTATTTCATACGTCCTGATGTGCGTAATGTTCTTGCTCCACCAGACCCGTATTTATTTCGGTAGGTAAGGACTTTTACCAATCATGTCTAGCTGACATGACTCCTAGATCTTTTCGGGACCATGGCAACTACCTGTGCATGTTTTAGTCCCTCTAAGTGCTTTTTGGCCCGGTACCACCCGGTGAACATTATAGTACCAAAACAGATCTCACCATTTTGGGGACCTGATCACTATACTCTGGCCGGTACCATCCGGAGATAATTCGCAGAGTTATGTAACCCCTTCAGCTTCAGTTTGAACACAGACGTTGAATGTGTGATCACTTACAACGCCTATGTACTTTACGCCGAAGGTGCCCCTAAATGGGTTGCACTACTGATCTATGATTTTCGGGGTTTTGAAAAACTTTACTTCCAGGCTTTTGAAAAACTGATTGTTATAAAGGCTACTTATGTTTTAAACTAACTGTTTCAAACATACACGTAATTTTAAAACCAACTGTTCTAATATTACTTGCTAATTAAAACTAACTGTTTTAATAGCACACCTAGTTGATTAAAACTAACTGTTTTTGTCAACTTGCCTTTTATATAAAACAATCATCTATAGGTTTTTAAAACAAAAACTATCGTTTTGAAAGATTTAACGAAACTAAAACCTATATTCCTTTTGTGATATGAACTAGTTTTAAAGTAACAACTCTATTTAAAACTATTAACATGCAAGATATCACAAATAATTAATCAACCATGCAATTAAACAATAATTAATCACATAGTTCTTAATTATAGTTTTTGCCAACGTTTCCTAGGGACCAATAATGACCTATTATACTAAAGGCTTCAAAACTTGCGTAGCTCCCATTGGCCTCGCCATGTTTTGTTAGTACTCCGGTAGTGATGAAGAATCTTAGTAGCTCCCACTGGCCTCGTCATCTCGAAAGAATAAAACAAATATCTATCCTAAGGTCATTATTACATAAGGGGTTGTAAATGGCACGCAGGCCTCCCCGTGAATATGTCAAGGGTCTAGGTTGGCAAAAAACTATAATAGATATATGTAAAATCAAACTGAAAACCATATATTGAGCTCAAGCAATTACGTAAATATATATGCAATATAACAAAAGCAGTCTTATAATTACGAGTAATAAACTGGATCCGTTAAAATTATTTTGTTTCAAAAATCGCAAAACTTGGTTTTACAACTGATTCGAAAAACAAAACTGTCTTACAAAACAGAAAATGGTTTTTACGTAAAACTGAGGTTTAAATCCTATTTTACTAAACTAAAACCATTTTACCCAAAAATTAACCTTTTACTAGGAAATTATTTCAAATAGGTTTTATCGACCCAATTTGTAAAATACTGACTTATTCGAAAAACAGATAAAATTTCAATTTCCATAAAAGATTAACTGGTTTGAATAAGTTTTATTAGATAGAAAACAATTTTGGATAAGAAAAACTTTAAAACCAAGACAATTTCTTTTGGGCCATAACCTGGTCCAAGGAACTGGGCCTTGGGCCTAATAAACGAACTAGGCCTAGACAAACGAAAAACCCTAGGTACAATCCATGGTCAAGAATTAACGTCTACCACCACGCTGGTGGTTTGTTCGTCGAACGGCCGTTGCGTAATTATTATCACTGATCAGCAACGATAGTAACGCTACTACCGCCACCAATCGACCCAATTGATCACCACCATTTGTTGCAACCACCATCCACCACCGCTGGAGCGGCTTCTGGTGGTTGTGGTTTGGCCACGCTCCAACCACGGCTCATCATCAGAACCGCCGGCCACCACCATGCTGGTGGTTTGGCCTTGGCGTCAACCGTGGTTCGATATGGGTTCGGCCACCACCACCAATCGGGTGGCGTGTCCTACGGCCATCGTTTAGCACCACCATCCACCACCGCGGGAGCGGCTTCTGGTGGTTGTGGTTTGGATTTGATTTCACCGCCGTTACTCGGCGGTTACCACCGCCTTGGCGTGGCCTTAGGGCAGCCGGCGGTTGGCCTATAGACGCCGTTACCACCACGGTGGTTTTCCTTTGATCGAATCGGCACCGCCGTTTGGCGGCTGTGTGTTTTTCAATCGACACCTACCGCCACCACAATCGGTGGGGCGGTGGTGGTTTCTGTTCAAGGCCGACGCCGCCACCACCATGCTGGTGGTGCAGCTGCGGTCTAGCCGCGATCGAGTCATGCGATTCGGTCATCACCACCCCGCCCATCGGCGGTTCTGATTAACACCACTGCCACCGTCGCCGCTTCCGGCTTCGGTGGCTCAATTGAATTCGAGAGTCAATCGCCGCCGCCGCCTGGCATGGCCGTAAGGCAGCCGGCGGCTTGGTAGGCGTTTTGTGGTGTTCCGACGATGTCAACGGCCTTAAGCCGCTCTCACCACCGTACCATCAGCGCTACCACCGCCACCAAATCGTGGTGCGGTGGTCGATTATTACGACGCCTCTGCCACCGGGTGGTTAGCCGGAGGAAACACGAAATCGCCGCCACCACCTCTCTGGTGGTTTGGCCAGGCGATTGATCATGGCAACCAACCGCAACCACCACGCTGGTGGTGCGGTGGTGGTGTCACAACCGCAGCCATCACCAACCTGGTGATGGTTTTTCCGGGTTTTCGTATGAATAACAATTTGATACAAAATCTAAAATTTTATGTAAATAAATAAACTTAATAAAATTCAGATTTTTAAACTTGATACGCAAGAAACAATAATATTTAACGGATCACGCAAAAATAGATAAATTGATAAACTGAAACGATTTTAACAATGGCTCTGATACCACTGTTGGGTTTTTTGTGGGTATCCTCGGATCAAACTGACTCGAGGATTAACACGGATTTTTATCTAACCTCACTGGTTTGATAAGCCTCATAGGTTAATCAAAACTGATAAAACCTTACGTGATCAAAAACTCACTGTTTCGATCTTTATGCGGAAGCGATAAAAGCTAAAAAACCCATTAAAGCCTAATGATCTTTAATCGTTTATAGTTCTAAATCTAATAGTTTAGGTTAGGTCAATTTACCTGGATTGCTTGAGACTTAGTCCACCGGTGATCGACCAACGAACGTTCTTCTAGTTGAACTTAAACGAAAAACCCGAACAACCGAAACTGGAATCCGACCGGGGGGGGGGGGGGGGTCGGCGCCGATGGAGAGAGAGGGAGAGGGAGGAAACTGAAACTGACTTTTCTTAACTGATTGCTTGAATTTTTCCTTTAACCCATTTGTCTTATTTATATGGAGGAAAAATACAGTTTGTAGAAGATTCAGTTTCCTTTTTATAATTATCTCTAATCCTTTTCCTTTTTAATTAGCTGGAAAAGAATTTGCATACGATAATTATAATTATATATATTTATCTAATATATAAAAAACCTTATTAATTAACTATTATATATTTATTTATCTAATAAATATATAATATCCTAATTAATTAATAACCCTCCAACTTTGGTAATTCTGACTGTAATCACCCAATTGATTTATAATATACTATTATAAACCCTAACTTTCCATTTCTGGGTTTCATCTAACTTGTTCGACTTATAGGTCCTCACAGGTGTGACCCTCAAGTGCCTTGTAACATTGGATGTGTAATCACTTGGTTTGTCAACTCTGCACATTATTACAGTAAAACAAAAAACAAATTAATTCATATAAAGTAATAAAACAAATAAAGAAGAAGACATTGATACCAAATATACATAACTTATAGAGATGGATATCGGTAGTTCTAAAATCGGGATTAAATCTCTTGAATTTCTACTCATTACCATTTTCTTCAATTTTTAAAGATTCTTGTGCTCAACTCTTTGTTTACTTGAATAAGAGTAAGTATTTACCAATTTTGAGTTTTTAGTTTTTAGAGTAAATTATATATTTGGTCCCTGTGGTTTACACTTTATAACACTATTGGTCCCTCTTTTAAAATAATTATGAATTTGGTCCCTATGGTTTACATTTTCTCACGTCTTTGGTCCCTCTGATCTAACACTGTCAACATATTTCTGTTAAATAGATTTACTAAAGGGTATATTAGTCATTTTATAATTTTTATTTTATAATAAAATTTACAAGGACTAAAAATGTGACTAAAAGAAAACTTAACAAATATCCCCTTCACCACATATCCACCACCACCTCTCTTCTTCTCCTTTCTAAACACAAAAAGCTGCAACTTTTTCTTCTCCTCCCACCAAAAACATACATAGATATCTATTATCTTTTTCTACCATTTATCTTCACTAAAATTTTCTACCTTTTTTTTCTTTTCCCTACAAAATTTTCTTTCCACCATTCTTACCATCATCATCATATATATAACCCCTAATTGAAATCAAAATTATAACCCAAATTAAAAACATCAACACACAAAATCAAACATTGAGATTATACATCTCATAGATATGTTTCACCAATCACCATATATATATATATAATACATAGTTACATACAGACCCACCAACATGTGTGTGTGTATATATATATATATATATATATATAATCCACACCACCACCAGTAGCAGACTAAAAAAAAATACAATGCCCACCATCCATTACATCCAGCACCACCACCACCAAATTTCTATATATATATATATATACAAATTGTAACAGTCACTTACAATAGATATTATAAAAAAGGTAATATATATTTAATAAATTACATTATGCATATTAGTATATTATATGATTCTGTAGGTTTTCTTAATTTGTTTTAATTAAAATAGAGTAAACTACAATTTTGGTCACTGTGGTTTATTGATTTTTTTAAAAGTGGTCCCTAAGGTTTCATATTTCAAAAAATGGTACCTGTGGTTTGAATTTTGCTTTGAAAGTGGTCCCTGGCCACTAACGACGTTAAAAACCGTCGTTAGTGCCAGGGGTATTTTCGTCCGAATTTGTTTTGTCCCCACTTTTGTAATTCCCTTTTGTTTTTCTCATCTTTGTAAAATATACCAAATTTAGGGACCAAATAGATAAATAACTATAATATAAGGTCATCTTCTCCGGCCAGTCTCCGGTCATCTTCTCCGGCTACCAAGAACACATTTCATACAAACACACTAAAGATAAACCATATATGACAAATCCATGATGTTTACTATGTGTTAATTCATCCAAACACATAAATATATGTATATACACACACAAAAATATATATACATATATATATATATATAACATACACACAGATACATACATATAACATACATACACACACATACATACATATATAAGCATACACATACAGATGTCTATATATATATATATATATACATAACATACAGATGGGGATGGGTGGTGGAATTGGAAAAAAATAAAGACGACTCCATTAATAACAAGCAAATCCATTCAAATCAATCTACCCTTATCAAATCAAACAAATCTAACTCTACAAAGTTACAAACAGATTAAACTCACTAGAAATTGAATCAATTTACTCAAGATTCTAAATTAACCCAAGTTTATTGATTTGGGGAAAACATAATCCGGAAATCGAGACTCTCATACACATCAATCCAACAAATTGATTCAAATTCGACTGCAAATTCTTTAACACTAAACTTAAATTGAAAGATTTATAAACATAATTATGAACCACATATGAAGATTCATACCTATAACATAAAATTGGGCTGAAAATTCATGAAATTCAAATTTGGAATTGGGGTTTCTCATATTTGGGTTTGCTTGACACAGGAACAAAATCTTAAACGGGATGGGTTGTTTGGTCGGAGTTTCGCCGGAGGTGATGAGGACGATGGTCCTTACCGTACGTCGCCGACGAGAGCAGGTGGTGGTGGTGGTCTCCTACGTTGTCGGCGAGAGCAGGTCGTGGTGGCTCGTACGTCATCGGTGAGAGCAGGCGGTGGTGGTGGCTTGTACGTCGCCGGTGACACCAGGCGTTGGTGGTGGCTCGTACGTCGTCGGCGAGAGCAGACGGTGGTGGTGGTCTCGTTCGCCACCGGCGACAGCAGGCGGTGGTGGTGGTCTCGTTCGTCGCCGGCGACAGCAGGCGGTGGTGGTGATCTCGTAGGTTTGTCTTTCTTTTGTGATTTAGAAATGGTTTGCTTGGTATCATAGGCTGTCTAGGTTTTTTTGATTGAGAATCTAAGCAAGAAGGGGAAGAAGATTGAGAAGAAGGAAGAAAGGGAAAAAAGTTAATTACATATAGGTCCCTAAGTTTTTATTGTTTTTATAAATGTAATAAAAACACAAGAAAACTACAAAAAGAAAGATAAAATATGGTTGGACGAAAATACCCTTGACACTAACGAAGGTTTTTGACGTCGTTAGTGGCCAGGGACCACTTTCAAAGCAAAATTCAAACCACATGTACCATTTCTTGAATTATGAAACCTTAAGGACCACTTTCAAAAAAATCGATAAACCACAGGGACCAAAATTGTAGTTTACTCATTAAAATATGAAAATAGAGTAAAATGACTATGATACCCCTCTAGTTAACCTATTTAACATATTTATTTAATAGATTTAAGGTATAGGGACCAAAGACGTGAGAAATGGTAAACCACAGGAACCAAATCCATAATTAATTCAAAAGAGGGACCAACAGTGCAATTTTATGTAAACCACAGGGACCAATCATGTAATTTACTCTAGTTTTTAAGTTTTTCTTTTTATGTTTGTTTAAGTCTTAGGTTCCATATATAAATAGTTAAAATTTATTCCTCAAATTATATATTAAAAATAATCGCACACCTTACAAAATAATGTCTCATAAAACGGCATAACGCGTTATAACATGTTACAATGCAAGTCAAACCTTAGATTGGAATCGCTAGGTTAACATCACGATGAACCCAACTTCATCTCCAACCCAACCACTATAAAATGCACACACACAAAATAACACTAAAAATTATAGGACCCTTTCAACTTTTCGTTAAAGTTTGGATACACTTGTATACACTAAATCATAAGTTTTACAAACTTGGATACACTAAAAGGTAATTTTGAAAGTCCAATACATACAATAACTTTTCGTGACAAGTTGGATACACTTTCGTGAACTAAACCCTAAAAGAAAAACTAATAAACATATTAATATACTAAACTTTTAATCAACATATGTATATTTGATTGTAAAAGTTAAAAAAAATATTAGTCTTTGGTTTTAGAGACCACATTATTTCCCTTTCTGTAGGTTCCAAATCAACACACACAAGGATTGAACACACAAAGTAATTCTCTCAAAAGTTGATTAAAGGAAGTGGATGAAGAGTCAACTATAAATGAACTTGAAGACAACTATTTATACAACTCTAGAAGGCCTAAAAGGCTTTGAAATGAATGGGCCCTAAACAATGGGCTTCATCCACAATTTACAATAAAGGAAAGTAACTTTAAGGAAATTACAAATTGACACAACTAACAAATATTTCTAACAATTTCCCCCTTTGTGTCAATTTCTACGCTTCCGACGATGATGGCTCGATGACTTTCTCCTTGAGTCTTAAGTCTCCTTGAGCTTCTTAGATAGTCCCTCATCTCTCCGAGGCGGTGGTGGTGGCGGTCTCTCTTCACGTCTTTCGGCAGGTCGTCCTTCGATCATCCTCAACCCATAGTAAAGACACGAGACGTCATAGAATGCCTTTGTCTACAGCGGATAGCGGTCAATGTTGGGGAGATGTTCATGTAGGAGACGGCATGCGCAGGGAAGGTGATATGTGAGGTGAAGATATGTCGAACAGTGGTGGAGGAGACTAGAAACTGAAAGTACTCATCATCATCATTTGAGAAGATATCATCAAGATTAATAATCTCCTTGAGCTCATCATCAGTAGCGGGGATGTATGTGATAGGAATCGAAGAAATCACAATAAATCACAATCTCTCGACTCACCAATCAATGTCAGCCGTCGAGTTCCAACCAGACTATGAGTGGTGATCATCGACGCCGATATGAGTGTCGGGCGCGGCGCCAGAAGATGTGCATGTTAAAACTATGGAGTCGTGCGGAGCCTTCTTTTGGATTTCCCCCTCACGGTGATCAGGGTAATCTTGGTCGTCGTGTCGTCACTTCGGTGGCTCGGCCGTTGCACAGCAGGAGGTCGCAAAGACTCTATGAATGTCTGAAAGAGAGTCCTTGACCTCAACAAACTCTGATCTCACCTCCGTCTTGAGATCATCAAATTTCCCCTTCGAGCCTCTAGATGGAAGGGCCTACTGCATAAGAGGGTGCAGTAGCCGGCTCGGGACGGTGCTCGGGAAGGTCTGGATATGATGACCGCTGAAAGTACCCAAGAATGTTGACTTCATCCTCTAGGAGATTCCCTTTTGGAGAGCAACTTCACGGATAAAGGATCCCTCAACTCATTAGTCGGGTAGTTGGGTGCAGTCGGTGCTGGAGGTGGTAAAGTATATGGAGGTGGTGATGTACAAAATCCTCATGGACAGCCTTTAGGGCGCCGTCCATCATTTCCCTGACAACGAATGTTGGGTAAGTAACTCCGGGATCACATAGAGTACCCGTTTGCACTACCGCTGAATCAACGGTGTGGCCTACGTTCATGGCTGGCGTGATAGTGACCATGGTAGGACTTCCCGCCGGTCATCATGAAACGCCCGTCATGGATGCCACTATCGGGGTTCCGATCACGTCACTCAGAATCGTGATGGGTGGAGCAGAGACTGCGTCACATAGACTGGCAGTATGTGTACCCAAAAGTGTATAAGGCTCTAGACTTTGGTGCACATGAAGGAAGTGTGGAGATCGGGGCAGGGATCCTCCTGTTTCAATACCACTACCATCCAAGTGAGGGCGCGATAGCCGTTGTGCTAAGTCTCCGTGGAATGAAACATCCACCTTTTGAGAGATGAATGAGTGGCTAGGTGGGGTGTGCAGTTGCACCTCTGGGTGGGATGTGTCTTCTTCAATACCCGTACTCAACACATGTGGGTAGCAGATGTGGCTGCCCAGCTTCTACCTATGGATAGGGGAGGACGGTTAAAACCTTTGGTCCTATCTCACACTCATCATTTCTTTTACTTCCCTCGCTCTGCTCACTTTCTTCGACTGTTAGGTCTCCCTCAAACCTTATGTCGTCCTCACCCTCAGATGGGTGGTCATCACCGGAGTCATCGAATCGAATCATAGTTCACCAAAGGGAAGAGTGAAAGAGCTTTGGTGACTGTCATAGGCATGTGAGGTACTAGCTCCGGAGCGATCATCATCACCGCCTAATCTACCCCCGTCATATCCCCCGACTCCTCATCCTCAAACCCTTGGTCATCACCCCCAGGTGAATGACCTCGCTCGATACCCTCACTCACTCTCCTAGAGGATACCTCTGGGGTGCCAGTCTCCGGCTCTGGAGATGCTGGTAGAGGTGATACACCTAAGTATGCTCTCACAACTGGTGAATGATGATCGGCAGGGTTAAGTGATGCAAGAGGCATCGCCATCGGTATATCATGAATCTTTGAGGTTTGCAATGAGGTGTTTGGGGTATGGCATTGGGAGTGTTAGGTAAGGCATGAGATGCTTTGGGTATGCATGAGATGCTTTGGGTATGCGTATGAGGGTAGGATGGGTATGGCATGAGGGGTGATGGGTATAGCATGAGGACCAGTGTAGGAGGTACATCATACATGTAGGGAGGGAAAGATTCACCGCGCCTTAGGATATGTATATGTAGGAGATATGTCATACATGTCATGGTTCCCCCTTGAAAAATGTGTAGCGATGCATTGTTCCCCCTCAAAAAATGCGTAGGTACACGTCTTGAAGTTTTTTTTTTTTGGAAGTTGGTGTTGGTGTTGGTGTAGATGTAGGAGGAGATGTGGATGTAGATGGAGGGGTGTGGGTGTAGGTGTAGGGGTTGGTGTAGATGGAGGAGTGTGGTTGTAGGTGTAGGGGTTGGTGTAGATGGAGGAGTGTAGATGATGTTGGTGTAGGGGTGTTTTTTTTTCTTTTTTTTCTCTCTTTTTTTTTCTTTTCTTTTTTTCGATTTTTTTTTTCGTTTGGGAATCTCCGTTTTGCCATGGTACCTGAAAATGATACACGGTTAGTGCATAGATGGTGTAGGCAAAACTTATTTTGAAGACCCTCACAGCATTGACCTGCACTCCTTCGTACCAAGTACCAAGGTAACCTTACCAACAAGAGATGTCATCCATGAAGTATGATGATATGCATAGGTGTGGTGTATAGTGATTGTGTTGGTGTAGGTGATGAAGTGGGTGAAGGTGAACAACACATGCGTAGCACAAAAGGAACACACTCACCCGAGCTCAAGGGAGAAAGATCATCCCAAGCTCGAGGGTGAGGTATCACACATTATGCAAACGCACAATTTCAACATGCGAGCAATCGACCACATACATGACATACAAGGATAAGTAGACACTTCATACGGCACACAAAACAGAACGCGAAGAACTGACAAGCATCGAACAGCGAAGACCGTGGAGCAGTCACTAGACACCCTTCGCGGCGCCAGGGATGGTGCTCGCGGAGCGAAGGTGATGTGCGCGATGCGAAATGCAGCACGGTGCGGAGGAGATGCGATGCGAGACGAGCTGTGCGGTGCAAAGGTGAAGCGGCGCACAAGACACGGCACGGCGCATTGTGATGCCGCCGTCGCGACGCGAAGAGTATCCTTGCGGCGCGTGGCGCAGTGAGGCATGCGGTGCAGGGGGGAGGGTGCGGCGCTTGGTGAAGCGCGCGGCGCATGCGGCGCACGGTCACGTGCGCGGCGCACGGTGAGGTGTGGCGCAGAAGACCTTCGCGGCGCGAGGGAAGGGCCTCGCGGCGCGAGCCTTGGCCAGATGGTAATCAGATTGAATAGTGGAGAGACAAAACAACTTTTCGAACGCTGAAAAGACTTGGTCTCGAGGACCGAACAACGCACATGACGAGGGCTGAATGTTTCAAACCACGAGGGTCGAACGGTTCAACCACAAAGTCCGAATGGCTCGACCATGAGGGCGGAACGGTTCAAACATAAGGGCCGAATGGTTCAATCCTCAAGGGCCGAATGCTCAACCACAAGTGCCGAAAACGTGTTCAAGAACCATTAAAACCAATTATTTTTATTTTTATTTTTTTAATAAAGAAATTTAAATTTTGACTCAAACTTTTAACAAAGCACAAAAACACCTAATATGCAAAATCATTTAAGTTTCAAAGATCAAAAAGGTGATTTTGGGAAGAACATAATGGAAGCTTCAAGAACACCATCAATGGTGGAAATACATAATAACATGAAGTTGCACCAAATTGCAAATAAAATGTATAACATGAAAGCTCCAACATCGATTTGCAATTTTAGTGAATACTTTTAACACAAACAATCAACCAAAAGCACTCAAAATCCAAAAAATTGAATTTGGGGGTTTTTTGAAACCCTTGAAAACTCAAAAATGGATTATTAAACACAAATAAAAAATAACATACTCCCAATTAACACACATAAACACCAAAACACTATAAAATTTTAACATTTAAGATCAAAAAGTGGGTTATCAAAGAAAACTTGAAGAACATTTATGGGTTCTTCAAGGTTTCCAACAATGGTGGAAAACATATTAAAACCAAAAGTGTAACCAAATCTCAAACAAATTATATGAAAAGAAAGCTCCAAATGAGATGAACAACTTTAATGAAAGCATGTAGCACAAATACCCAATCCCAAGAACTCGAAATCCAAAAATTTTGAGTTTGGGGTTTTTAAAAAACCCTTGAAATTCTTGAAATCTGAAAAAAAATGGGTTTTCAAAACCAACACAATTAATCAACATTGGTATGCTGTTGGAACACTTCATTTGAAGATGTCCTCCGATATCCTTCTGTATTTATTTGTTGTAAAACTAACATCTCAGGTACTCAATAACATCAAGTCTTCAAAGAAGAATTGATATCAGTTAACTCATCATTGAAGTGGATCAAAGGTGATCTTGGCTAAGTATCTGAGAAGCGTGGCCTTCCGAAGGCCTTCCGAATGTGGCCTTCCGAATGCGGCCTTCCAATTGTAGGCTTCCGAATGTTGAAAGAATTCCAATTGTTTTCCCTTGGTGCAACGGCTACTTTTCTAAGGAAGATTCACAATATCTTTGGACAAAGACATTCATGCATGGTTAGATGATCTAGAGTGCTACAGATAGCTGTCTGAAGATATGTCTGAATCATATTTTTTTTTGCAAAGCAAAAGAGACCACACAAGGCAAGGAGCTTCGGCAAAGCCATCACCCTCGCCAAGCAGGCCCGAAGATATATTAAGCACAAGCTAGCGAGAAGCTAGAAAAAGCCGAGTACAACGGAACCAACTAACCGAAAAACAAAGGGGGCCAAAAGGGAACACACGAAACAGACGCATTGCTGGGCCAAAAGCAAGCGCTCAAAAGAAAACTAGCAAGAGCGAGGAGCCAAGGTCCAATTATCCATGCTCATGCGCCACTTCCTGTTTCTAGAGGCAATCTAGAGTTTAGATAATATTTGAACCGAAGGGAACGGGTCATGGGACCTTTTCCAATTTATCGAATCACCCTCCGCAAAGAGAATGTTGTTCCGCCATCTCCAGATCTGCCATAGAGTAACCGCGCAGACCGCCGAGAAAATAGCTCAAAATTTACTATTTGTTCCCATCCGAAGCACCATGCTTTTAAACGAGGAGACTGAAGTTAAGAGCGGAGCGTTTAAACCCCACCAAGCCCACACTTTTTTCCACAACACACTAGAAAGAGGGCAAGTAAAGAAGCAGTGGTCTTGCGTTTCGACGTTAATACCACACATAACACAATCTAAGGAGTGGATCAAAATACCTTTTTTCGACAGATTCCATCTGATAGGAATCGCACCTCTAAAGAGTCGCCAAATAAATATGTTTATCTTCTTCGGGATTAAATTACTCCAGAACCTTTGTTCGTTCTCCCCAACATTCGAACCCGGCGTGCTATGAAGAAGCTTAGACAGCTGATTAACGGTAAAAGACCCAGATCTGTCCCAAGCCCACGACCACATATCTGACCCTTCCGTACGGAAAGAGGACGAGGTAAGATGCAATTCAAGAGCCTGGAGATCATCTACAGCTCTACCTCTAATTTCTGTTCTCCAATCCCATAGCCCTTCCCAAGACCCATTTACGAAGCTCCATCTATCTTTGAATCTGGCGTTTTTGTTCTTTTCCAAGGCGTAAAGCCTAGGAAAAAGGTCCTACATCTTTGTTCCTTGTCCCACTTCAGCATCTTACCAAAAGAGAGCTTGCGAACCATTAGCTATGGATTTTATGAAAGATGAAACGAAGCTTTATTTATGTAACGAAATAGCCTTGCAACAGTTAACAATTGAAGCCCAAGGGGTTTTGTTTGGTAGCGCTCTGGCGTTAAAAATGCCACCGTTACTGCCATATAATTCGGAAATCACATCTTTCCAGATCGCATCCTTAGACGAGAGAAACCTCCAAATACATTTTGCAAGAAGAGCCTCATTCTTAAATTTGAGGTTGGTGATTCCAAGACCGCCTTCGGATTTCGGCATTTGAACTTGTTTCCATGAAATCCAATGCAACTTTTTTTCCCCTTCAGCGAATCCCCAAAAGAACCTTCTGCGGATGGAGTCCAAGGTTTTTATAATAGAAGTAGGAGCTTTAAATAAAGAGAAGAAATACAACGGAATAGCCGTAAGAACCGATTGTATCAAGGTGAATCTGCCTCCGATCGATAAACATTTAGATTTCCAAGCATTAAGCTTTTTGTTCACCTTGTCTAAAACCACCGACCAAGCAGCTTTCTTGCCCATGTTTTCACCAACCGGCAACCCCAAATAAATAAACGGGAATGAGGACGCCTGACAGTTTAGCTTGATTGCCATTTCATCCACCTCCAAATTCGGGACCCCAATGCCAAACAACTTGCTTTTTGCGAAATTAATTCGAAGGCCGGAAACTTCATAGAAGCAATTAAGGATCTTGGCTAAGGCGATGAGATTTTTCTTAGACCACTTTCCAAAAATCAGAGCATCATCAGCAAATTGTAACAAAGAAAGATTACGGTTTGAGCTCACTAAATTAATTCCCTTAAAAAGCCCCTTTTCACATGCGATGAGGATCATCTGTTGAAAAACTTCTCCTGCCATAAGGAATAAATAGGGAGAGAGGGGATCTCCTTGCCTTAGACCCCTATTCATTTGCAACTCTTCGGTAGGAGATCCGTTGATGAGAACGGAGGTAGATGCAGATTGTAAGCATCCACGAATCCAACCGATCCACTTTGATCCGAAACCCATTTGCTCCATCTTATGAAGAAGGTAGCTCCAATTGACCGAATCAAACGCCTTCTCGAAGTCTACCTTGAAGAGAAACGTCTTCATTTTCTTCTTTTTGGCAAAGTGGACGATTTCATTAGCTATTAAGCACCCATCCAGAATTTGCCTTCCCGAAATGAAAGCGGTCTGATTACCACTTATAAGTTTAGGCATTACAAGTGCCAATATTTTCGCCAATAGCTTCGCGATAATTTTGTAAGAACATCCGATCAAGCTTATGGGTCGGAAGTTCGTGATCACCATCGGGTCAACTTTTTTCGGTATAAGCGAGATAAAGGAAGCATTGCAGCCCCTTCCTATTTTTCCTGTCCTTTCAAACTGAGAAACCGCATTAACAAAGGAACTTTCCAGCGTAGGCCAAAACTTCTTGATGAAATTAAAGTTCAGACCATCTGGCCCAGGTGCCTTCGATCCAAGACAAGACCATACTGCTTCCTTAATTTCAGAACCTGAGAAAGGAGCTTCTAAAGCTATTACATCATCCAGAGAAACTTTTTTGAAAAGATGACTGAAGAACCGAGGTCTAGCCAAACACGGTTCTTTAAATCTGTCCGCAAAATGCTTGTAGAAGACATTTTTGATAACCGACGGATCAGAAGTCCATTGACCATCCCTCTACTATTCTTTATCCGTTGGAAAAACATCAGATCCACCCTCCTCCGATATTTCCATCCAACGAAACCACCTCTCATCCGATCCCCTTTCGAAATCAGCTTCCTCCTAAATCACCTCTTCTCATCCGAAACTACCTCTCATCCGAAAACCCTCTTCGGACCAAACATTACCATCCGAAACCTACCTTCATCCGGCCGTTCCCCACCTCCGAAAGACCTTCATCCGAACACCCACCTTTCGGAACAAGACGCCTCCGAAACCTTCGGAACAACACTTTTCGGACCAACCTTCAGAACAACTCTCCTCCGAAGACCACTCTCCATGGTCCGCTCCTCCTCAGATCGCACCTCTCCTCCGGTCCGACCGATCACACACTTTTTCCATCCGCTCCGACCACCATCTCCATCCGGCTCGCAACCACTCCTCCGGAGACCTCTCCATCCCCTTCAATCTCACCCTTTCGGCCGACCCGCCTTACACCGTCATCTGATCCGGCAAAAAAAACATCATCCGGTCCTATGCTTTCATTCGGTCCAACCAACACATCCGGTCCGACGAGAATCGACATCCGGTCCGATTCCTCATCCGTTCCGATTCCTCCTCCGATGAGAAACTTCATCCGGTCCTATACCTCATCCGATCCGGTAGGAATCTCGATCCGGTTCGATATCCTCATCCGGTCCAATTCCCTAATCCGATTCCTCATTCGATCCGATTCCTCCTCCGCTGAGAAACTTCATCCGATCTTATACCTCATCCGATCCGGCGGGAATCTCCATCCGGTTTGATATCTTCATCTCAATCCGGCCAACAACCTAACTCTCATCCGAAGAGCCCTCATCCGGTCCGGCGAGGACACTCATCCGATCATTACCCTTCGGATTTGTTCCATCCAGTAAAAAAAATCTACAACTCTTTCAAGGCTTTGATGATCTCATCACCTTGTCATCATCATGGTGACATCAAACTCAACCTTCCAAGGTTTGACCCTCTTCAAACCTCTGAAACCCTCTTCAAACATCTGAATCCCTCATCAATCCTCCGAAGGTTTTACCCTCCTTCGAAACCTTTACCCTCATCTGAAGATTTAAACCTCATCCGAAACTTTCGGATCACTTCTCGTTTGCCTCGGAAACCTCCTTACTTCCGAATTTTTTTTCCGAATCTCCACATCTCCTCCGAACTAACTCTCACCCTCCAAACTCTCCCACCTCCGAATTTTTTTTCGGACCACATCTCTTCCGAAGATCCCACATCTCACTTTCGGAAACCTCAACCTTCCCTCTCATCCAAAATCTCTCTCTCTCTCTCCTCCGAATTCACCCTCGGAACTCCACACATCCGAGAACAAACCTCCGAACGCCACCCTAAACCTCCGAAACTCCCATTCGAACACTTCTCTGAATTTCTCTTTTCGGACCACCCTTTGGAACAACATCCCATTCCGAACTTTACCTTTACCTCTCCATCCGAAAACAACAACATCACCCTTCGGATATGTTCCATCAAAAAATAAAAATAAAAATAAAAAAAAAGGGTCAAAAAAATTGAGACTTTTGGTGATATATTTGGAGATCATTGAATGGACGTCCTCTCGGACACGTAGTCGGATGCCATCTCCTATCACCTTATGATGCATCTATTCAGGGGGAGAGAGCCAGACCCTTGCTGAGTCTGTGTGTTGTCCCCCTCAACATTTGAGGGGGAGAAAAATATGGATGTTCAATTATTGAGGGGAACGAGAGGGAGGGACAATACCTTCCGATCTCGAGAGCCTAGAAGACCAAAGAATCATCTTCGGAGGAAGATGAACCAACTATTGAGGGGGAGCAAAAAGAAGACTATGTGGATTGAGGAGCAACAAGAAGACTATGTGGAAAGCAGAAAGGCCAACTATTGAGGGGGAGCAACAACATCATTCCATGTCTTAGCTAATTCTCCGAATCCTCTAATGGAAGATTATGCTCCTGTCGTTCACACTCAGGTATGTCCTCTTCCTTCATCTTATTCCAGAGCATCATTGGTGGCACACATTGAAAAACAGCCAGTGGCCACCAATACCTCCGATATTCTTTTTGAACAAAACTGCTGATTTACCCATCAGTAGTGACCCATGTTCCTATACCCAAACTTGCACGGAGGCGCTCTAAATCCCCCCGAAAATCTCTCTCTAAGATTTATCGGTTCTTACCAGGGTCAAACCCTCTTCAATAAATGAAGTTACTTTATCTGGCCCATTTGGACCCGAGGGCAACACTCAACCTCAACCTAGCTCTTCCGATATCCCTCAAAGGATATCGGTAGTATTTTCGGAGACCCATACTATTCCTACTTCAACCTCTCAAAAGGTTGATTTAGATGACTTGGACACTTCTCCAGTCCAAGGTGATATTACTTCACTACACAGCCTATCACCTAGAGTCATTGACTCTGAATTTTTGCACAAGTCGGTGAAGAATCTGTAGTTCACACTGCTGATTGAGAGACTTAAAATTTGTTACCTATTTGCATATATTATTCTTTGACTTATTTTGTAAATAGTATAGATTCATGTAAATATTAAAAAAAACAAAAACAAAACAAAAACAAAAACAAAAACAAAAACAAAAAATAAAATAAAATAAAATAAAAAAGAACCCAAAAATAATAAAAATGGGTCATCTCTTATACGAAGTTAGTTTACAATCTATGTGTCGGATCACATCCTTAAATAGGGGGAGATTGTTGGAACACTTCATTTGAAGATGTCCTCCGATATCCTTCTGTATTTATTTGGTGTAAAACTAACATCTCAGGTACTCAATAACATCAAGTCTTCAAAGAAGAATTGATATCAGTTAACTCATCAATGAAGTGGATCAAAGGTGATCTTGGCTAAGTATCTGAGAAGCGTGGCCTTCCGAAGGCCTTTCGAAGAGGCCTTCCGAAGAAGCCTTCCGAATGTGGCCTTCCAAATGAAGGCTTCCGAATGTTGAAAGAATTCCAATTGTTAGCCCTTGGTGCAACGGCTACTTTTTTAAGGAAGACTTTTAAATGAGTTTTGTCTAAGAAATATTCACAATATCTTTGGACAAAGACATTCATGCATGGTTAGATGATCTAGAGTGCTATAGATAGCTGTCTGAAGACTTGTCTGAAGATATGTCTGAATCATACTAAATACGAAATATTCATAAAAGATTATCTACCTGCAAAAAGAAGTCAAGGGGATTTGACTTTGTCTCAATTCTACTTTGAGATATTCGCTTGCTGAAGAGTTGTCTTATCCTTATTACTTCAAAATATTCACAAAGGTATGTATATCTGCAAAAAGGAGTAAGGCGGATTTGACTTGGATGCTATACCTTTTATAGTTCTCTGCATGCAACAACTCAAAGGTTGACAAGTTTCCCATGCATTCAATGCGTGGGGTGCTATAAATACCGGCTCACTCCCTCAGTCTTCTTCATGCATTCAAGTATTCAACCTTTCAGAAATAGAGTATTTGTTGAGAGAGTGCTTCCACCATTATCAAGTTCATAGTTGTTACTAAGTGTTACAAAGTGTGTTCTTGTTGTTCTTGGTGATCTTAGTGTTACTTAGTGTCTTAGTGTTTTTGATTGTTCAAGTAGCTTTAAGTTATTTGTGTTCCGCAACAATCAGTCCAAGTGTTCTAAGTGTTCTAAGTGTAATTCTTCATTGAAGTTTTTCAATATAAAGAATTTAAATAGTATATCTGTGTGTTAATTTTTAAAGTATTGTATTCAACCCCCCTTCGACAATACTTTGATAGCCAAGTCTATCTCTCTGTGAGACCTAACATATGCAATAAGATGAATAAGCTATTTGTTACCTTGAAATCAAAACAAAAGAAAAAAAATATGAAGATTTTGGGAAGAATTAAGTGATTTGAGGAAAACTTGGAGAAGAAGATAATAGGAGGAGGATGATGAGGTGAGGGAGAGAATGAGGAAGAAAAGGACAAAATGAGAGGATTTTCTAGAAAACTTTTCTTTAAAACGTTTTTTTTTGTTGAAGATGGTTTTTTTTAAACGTTTTTTTATTAATTAAAATTGTTTTTTTAATATATAAGAGGATGGTAGACTTACCTTGTTTTAGGGGTGAGATAACACCTTACCCGGAAGAGTTCCCCTCGAGACGTGCACAAACGGGGTGTCGTTCCTCCTCGAGACATTCACCGGCGGGGTGTCATGCCTTCTTGAGATGTGCACCACATGGTGACATGCATTCTTGAGACATGCACTGCAGGGTGACATGCCTTTTTGAGACATGCACCACAGGGTGACATGCACCACAGGGTGACATGCACCACAGGGTGATGTTCCCCCTTGAATTATTACCACTCATAGAAACTACTTCTCACAAAGTACAACTCTTGAAGGGAGTTAGAAGGTCCCTTCGCCCGGTCATGTGTTTGGGACAACCTCAACCATAACTTACACATGATCGGCCTGCAAAATCAAGTGCAAACATTTTTAGGTACCCATTTGGGAATGGGTCCTTTCGGGTTAGTATCAACAGGTTTAGAGTTATGTTTCTTAGCATGATGAGTGTGATGATGATAAGCATGATTGTAGAATCCATAAAAGTTAGGAGCACAATATCGATCATTCACAAAGGCATTCGCACAAAAGCCAAAATGAAAACAGTTTCGACATCTATAATCACTCCGATATCCATAAGCAACATGTTCACAGTCATGAAAATTAAAAAGAATATGAGGTACATGACTGTGATCAGTATGAAATTTTTCGTTGTAAAATCTGTTTTTCGCAAATCTGGGCTTATGTGCATGTAACATTGGATGACTGCCTTTTGTAGTTCCATTCTCCTTTGAGTTACGCCTACCCTGTCTCACATTTTGATTTGTCTCATTTGAAGAAGTGTGATTGGCATGAGAATGATGATTTGAAGATTTGTTTTTCAGGTGGAAGTTGTGTGACTGTTCTTTAGATTTAGACGACTTCTTGTTCTTACGAGATCGTCTACATTTCTTAGGAGCAGTCACATTTGAACAAGACGTACTCGCAACTTCAGACTCGGGGGTAACTACAATATCCTTCCCCTTGTCTTTTCGAGTGAGTTTGACAGGAGTACTAGTTCCAGGTTTAGAGGTACTATTTGATCTACCACCCTCACCAGCCATGTTGGAACAATCATCCGATACAATCTCAGAGATTTGTACCGTTGATTTTGGTGCCATGTTAGTTAGAGTGTCCATGTATGAGATAGTTGTGCAAATTGGAGACCTTAGTACAATTGATTTTGAGTTTTGAAAATTTGTACTTGAAGGTCTGAAATCGGGTGCATCAACATTCCACGCATGGTGATGATGAGGTGTTTTACCACAAGTTCCACATGAGGATTGATTGTCTCTTGATGGACTCTTGGACTTGAGGGCAATTTCAAGTTCATTGATTTTACTCAAGAACAAGCCCTTCTCCCTAAGGCTCATGCGCCTCTCATCCTCGAGTTCCTCCTCAAGTTTGGCAATCCTTTTCTCATAAAACGTGTTGTTTTCTATGTAAATCCTTTCGAGAATTGGAACTTCCTGGTTCATATCAGCCTCAGTGTAGCTAGGCGTGTAATCCTTAGACAAAGGGATCTCACGCGTTGCGTAACTACCATTGAGAGATGAATAGTTGAAGGGAATGGAGTGTTTGTTTTTTCTGTCTTTTTCTTTCTTCTCAATTTCCTTCAACTGTTCAGGATCATCGGACTCTTTCATGAAAACGATTTTGTATCCAAGACTCATGTACCGAAGGTCATACATGGTAGGAGTCTTGGATATGGAACGCTTAAGGAAGCAAGGACTTTTGTATCCAATGCCTTCTTTAGGGTTATAATAATTGAACTCTTTAGGCTGGTTCATATGAATGGTTTGATCGGTTTGCCCTCTCTTTAGGAACTTGTCCTCCATATCTTTTATTTTTGCAAAGAGATTTGTTCGTTGGGCAAAAATTGCATCATACTTTTGAACACTTTCCCTACTCAAGATTTCAGCCTCATGAAGTTTCTTTTGTAGGTTAGTGATACTATCATTCATGCATGTTACTTTATCTTCAAGAGTTTTATTTGCAAGAGTGAGCATGTTAATTGTATCCTTGGAGTGAGCTAACTCAATGTTGAATTTCACGACTAAGGCATGTTCACTAGCTAGTTTGGATTCAGCAATGGTTGTTAAGTTGTTAAGTTGTTTGCTTGTTTAATTTTCTTATCATACTCTGAAACTTTAAGTGCTAGACCTTTTACTTGATTTTCAAGTTCAATGTACGGGTCAGGAAGTATCTCAGAAGAAGATGACTCAGAATGGTCTGAGTCAAGGTCGTTGTAATCACGATCTCCGTCTTCTGAGTACATTTCCTCCTCACCATGATTTGCCATCAGGCACAGTTGATCTTCTCTTCCTTCATCACTAGTCAGATCCTCAGCAAGCATACATATGGTATCTCCCTCCTCATCATCACTTGACATTCTGAGCCAAGCTTCATCATCATCAAGAAGTGTTGTTCGTTCATCTTGCATCTCGAAGCATGCTTTCTTTGGTTCTTTGCCCTTGTCATCAGGCATGGTGTTATCTTCGGGCATTTGGTAGTCAGCTCTACCACCCTGTTCAACTCTCTTCAGCTCAGGTTGTCTTTCATGCTTCCTTCCACTTAAGTACCGATGGTTGTTAGAAGACGTGAGCTTTCTTGTATTTCTCTTGGACATAGACTTGGTGATCAACGCCAGGGTCTTCTTTATGGCATTCATCTCTTCATCAGATTCCTCTTCATGTTCATGGAGAACGGGTGGTCGGGTATCGGACCATTTGTCAAGCGCGTCACGTGTGTTCATCATGTTGTTGATTGTGGATCTTAAACCACAAGTATGATCCAAGTGTGATGACACCGCTGGTGTGGTGTTATGACAGATGACACCACTAGTGAGGTGTTGAGGCAGATGACACCACAGGTGAGGTGTTCTATCAAATGATACCAATGGTGTGGTGTAGTATCAAATGACACCACAGGTGTGGTGTAGTATCAAATGACACCACAGGTGTGGTGTAGTATCAAATGTAGAGAATATGCGGGTATGGTGTCAATGTGCGTATGGTGACCACACAATGAATCAAGAGGAGTGGTAGGCTCTGATACCAATTGTAGGTTCCAAATCAACACACACAAGGATTGAACACACAAAGTAATTCTCTCAAAAGTTGATTAAAGGAAGTGGATGAAGAGTCAACTACAAATGAACTTGAAGACAACTATTTATACAACTCTAGAAGGCCTAAAAGGCTTTGAAATGAATGGGCTCTAAACAATGGGCTTCATCCACAATTTACAATAAAGGAAAGTAACTTTAAGGAAATTATAAATTGACACAACTAACAAATATTTCTAACACTTTCAAATATAGATGTCACATTTATTCGCTTCCCATTTTTTTTAATGTTTCAATGTTGGGTTCGAGAGAAAACACATCTATTTTTTGTGTTTTTAGTGTTTATAGTGTTAGGTTATAGATAGTTTAAAAACACTAAAAATTAATGGTGGGATCTTTCGACACTAAAAAAAATCCAAACTCCAGCCCAGAACTAAAAGGAAAACACTAAAAAAGGTCTTTAATATTAAAAATAGTGGCAAAACCGCGCGTTGCGCGGTAGCAAAAAATAATTTAAAGAAATACTTGTCCAAATACAACTAAAATGTAATTATTCGGTTAATAATTTGTAATATCTAAAATTAAAATGAAAAATATTTTTTATAAGTGGTACACACACACACATATACTTAGTCATTTCTTGTTACAAAATATTTGATACGGATCCTTCATAACTTTTTTTGTTATGTTTTTTTAAAACCAAAGGAATGTCATATTATATATATAAAGATATTGATTATATTCTAATTCAATTCAATTTACATATTTAATTTGATAAAATGTAAAGTAATAATAGAGTATGAATTAATTTATATGTATATGTGATTGCAATAAATAATTTTTTTATCTAATATATTGATTCTTCTAATTTAAGTGTTTATATATTGCTTTCATATTTTCTTTTACACATATTATTTTAGTGGCTTTATTTTTTATTATATATTATTGTAGTAATTTTATGTTTTGTGTACTAATTCTAATTATACATATTATTTGTTTAATTATGTTTTTGAGTGATATTAGATATGGTAAGTGTCTCATATATTTAGTGAACTAATAATAGTATTTAACTATATGTTGATTATAATTGTATTTATTTTATATTAATTATATTTTCATTTATATCTATTTACTAATTTTCATAAGATTTACAAGGTTTAGTATTTTTTTTTATATAATGACTTCAACTATTTATTGTATTTTTTATTTTGGAATTACAATTTCACTTGAAAATATAATTGATATATATATATATATATGTGTATGTATTATGTTTATATAGGAGTATATGAAAATGGTATTTATACAAATGAATATATATGGCATAATCTACCATTTAGTATTTTAAACAATACATATAAAAAGTATTTTATAAACAGTAGCAATTGATAACTGTCATTAAAGTTATATTAAAGTATATTATTGATAAGTTATTAGATTTTTAATTAGCATAAGTATTTCATTTATATGTTTATATTCATCTTAACAAATTTATTATTAAATTTTGGCAACTAAATATAAATATACATTAATATTTAAATTATAACAATAATATTTATTCTAACAATATTTTATATAAATAATCAAGCAAAAACTTAGAAAAATATAAAAGATTAGAAAACATGGCATAATGCATCTTCGATTCTGTGGAAAAAACAGTGTCAAGCAAAACAACAATTTTCAAATAAAACATATGTGCAAACATTAACAACAATATATACAATTCATAGAAAACATGGCATAAAACATAAATTTTGTTACCTGAAAAATTTATGGTAAAAGAACAATAACTTCTATTTTAACGGAACACCCGTGTTAACTTAGAATTGGATGGATTACACAAATAGATGAATATATGATTGTTAACAAAATCAACAACAAAAATAATCCGTCTCAAATAGTAGGTGCATATGTATATATATTCAAACGTATGTTTGATGATTTGATGGATAATAGATGATATGTTTAAAGGGTGAATGAAAAAGATTAAAATTTACAAAAATTAAAAAATTCAAGAAAAAAAAAAGAGGAAATTCAAGGCATTAGAAGATGTCACCTTATACATATTTCTCCTCACACATGTTGAATTTTGATGAAGCTACATAAGAAATGGTTATATCTTCAACATTACAAAAATTAAATCATCTATGAAAACCCTAGAACTGTTACCAACTACAATACCTTGGTCCCATCATTGGAAAAAAAACAAATAAAGTATATTAGCAATAGAAGGAGACAAAAAAAACTTTAAAATTCCAACAAAAAGTAAAAGAAATGTATACCTTTATTAGTTTTCTCAAAGTTTACATGAAAAAGTGTTAGACTACCTGAAAGTTTTACGAAAGATGAGCAACAACGTTAATGGGAAATGAATTTTGAAAAATAGAAACAACAAACATAAGAACCCAATAGCATAACATATAACTAAAGTTGTTCATTACATTTTGGTGGAGCATTAGGTGAGTTTATATATGATTATGTTGTAGGTTTTTTTTAATTAATAAATAAGAAGGTGAAGAGAGTAAAATTAATGTCATTAAGAAGATAAATAATTTAGAAATTAAAGCTAATCATTTATATATATTAAAACAACAACCAAAGACAATGACATGGCATCTTCTCAAGCCTTCAAACATATTTATCTTTTTTCTCAATTTTTTGATTTTTTTAAATGTTGGATATGTAAAAGACTAATCTACCCCCTAAATGAAAGTTGTGTATTTCATTATAAGAAGGTTACTTTATTAATTTGTATTGCCATTTAAGTAGCTTTTAACTTACAAACTATTTAACTTCCTATAACATTCATTTTGCTCTCTTCATCTCCCATTTATTTATTACAAGAAAACCTACTACAAGATCATCTATAAATTATAATCTAATGATCCATCAAAATGAAATTAACCACTTTTATGTTGTATATATATTATGTTCTATGAATGTTTGTATATTTGTTTTGTTTGTTTCTTTTTTGTAGAATTTATTTTTCGTCAATATCATTGCTCATCCTTCATAAACTTTCAAGGTAAAGTAAAAATTTTATTTATTTATGTTAAGATTATGTGAGCTATACATTGTTGATGTGTGTATATGTGTATCGTTCTCAATTGGTATCATTTTTTTGTCTATTAAAAAAAGTTTTATATATTTTTTAAGTTTTACGTGTATATTATATTTTGTTGTTAAAAAAATGTTTAGTTTTTTATTCGGAGTTTATTTACAATTATTATAATTTTTCTTCTTCCCATTAAAATTTTTCAATAATGTTTATTCTTTGTATTTATTTTTCCATTAAAATTTTTAAATAATATTTATGCTTTGTATAAATGTTCTTCTTCCATTGTATATATTATTGTTAATGAGTTTGTAAGTTTTTATTTGGATTTTTTTCACAATTGTTATTTTTGTATTTCCTCCTTCATGTTTTCCACATAATCTTTATGTTGTGCATATGTTTTATCTGGGTTTTCTTAATTTGGTTCACTTATATTGTCGTGGTTTCTTAAAAAATATTTTATATTTTTCTATTGAGAACGAATCATACTACAAAGAGTGATTTATGTGGGTTAAAATCTTCTTTGTCCCACGTTGGTGGCAAGAGTAAAACGGTGGAAATAGAGGTGATTATATAAATGATAAGATATGGTTTGTATGTTCATCCAACATTTGATTCATTTTTGAGTTGGATAGTTATTTTTTTTAGATGACAAACTATTTTATGCAATAGTTAAATATTTCATATTTTATTTGATATATTTAAGTTAATTTCAAATGAATGTTCATCTTAACTTTAATCCATTTTTGGATTTGGATTAAATAGTAATATTTTATTTGCATGACAAAACACGTCATGTAATAGTAAAACATATCATTTTAGTTTTATATAAACTAAATTTATATGAAAGATTTAAAATATCAATATATAAAGAAAAACTTTTAGATGATATAACATGACACAATGAAAACAAAGTATTCATCAAATGATCAATTGTAATAAATTCTTTATTGTCCCACATTGGTGAAAAAGGTAAAAAATCAGAAGTTAAGTGGGTATATAAAGAATAAGATGTTTTTGAATGTTCATCAAAATTTTGATCCATTCATTGGGTTAGATAACTATTTTTTTATTCACATAACAAAACATTTAATGTAATAGTTAAACACTTCATTTTCATTTTATATGATGTATTGCGAACAAAATGGTAAAATTTGGTGAAAATCTTCATTGTCCTATATTGGTGACAAAAGTGAAAAGTTGGATGTTAAGTGAGTATATAAATGATAAGATATGACTTGAATGTTCATACAAATTTTGAGATCTAATATTGAAAGTATAACAATCTTTGATGTAGCTTCACCAAACTTCAATATTTCATTTTTGAATGGTTATGTGTATTTTTTCAGTTTACTTCGAGAAAACTAATCCATGTATGCATTTTTGTTGAGGATTTTAAAGTGTCTTTATTTAGGTAAGGCCTTATTTATGTTTCCTACGTTTTTTTTTAAATATAAAGCTACATTAGAAGTGGTTGTATTGTTGTTATGAATGACTTCAATAATCAATTTTTTATTTTACTTCATTGAATCTAAAGTAATAGAGTTTATTTGATGGTGTCTTTTTGATATGTAATGAAGTTCAACATGGTGTATGTAAGTATGTTCAACATATTTAAGAAGGTTTTAGGTATATTGTTGAAGTTTCATTCTCATTTTTAGACGAAAAAAAAATAAAACTTGAATGAGAGTCGACTATTATTAATGTATAATCCATGTTATTATCTATTTCATCTATATTTTATTATTTGTATTTTGTAATTTTTTCGGGTTTTTGCTAATTCATTTACATTATAGGCTGAGATGACAGAAGTACAACATCATGATCGTTTTATCTCTAATGATGAAAACCCTTAACATCTCTAAGAGGCCATTCGTCCCATCTGTAAATGTTGATCAATCACTTTTCTTTTATTTAATATTATTTAACGGTGATGCTTATATAACTTTTTCGCCACCGCGCGAGCGCGGTGCAACACACTAGTTAAATTGTAAGTTAAGGCTAATTAAATTGTAAGTAAAATTACCAAATAGTCCTTCTTATAATTAAAAATAAATTTTTTATTTAAGGGTAGAATAGTTTTTAACTTATTTGACATTTAAAAAACTCAAAATAATGAGAAAATTTCTAGAGGCTAATCCTACTCTTAGAGAGTGCCATGTCATACCTAGAAATTCTTCTTTTAATATATATAATATAAATGATAGTAATAAGATAATATATGTATTTAAGGTTTATACTACTTATTGTATTAAATATTAATTTATACACAAAAACTGAATAGAATATTAATATCTAATTTTAAAGGCCTACTTTATTGGCTTTCAAATATAAAGGTCTACTTTATTGTCTTTTATTTTCTTTAATGCATGTTTTAATGTTCAGTTGACGATAAAAACATTGTAATTTTTGTATTGTTATTAGTGGGTTAGAAATCATCTTAACACCATAATGTATCATAACAAGATAGTAACAAATGATTTAAAACCATGTTTAGAGTCATAATTTAAAATTATTATTTTAGGGTTATTTATTTGTTTTTCTTTCAAGGGTGCTCTCATATTTTTACTTATTTTTGTTTGATTCTTCGTTTCATCATTTGGTTGAAACATATTGTAAAACAAGGAAAACAAAGAAATTTATTGATTAAAATAAGAGTTAACTGTTTAACAATATGGTTTTCTTAACAAAGAATATATGAAATCACATATGGCATATTGTTTAAACATAATCACAAAGAAGAAGATATGATATTTATCATTCATGCATGAAGTGTAATAAGTCTGTAACACTATATCATTAAGGCATTATTTAAGCATAAAGTTGCTTATAAGTTAGCTTATTTTTTATGTACATTTTGTCTAGTCATTTCACACCCTCATGTTTTGAGATATTTTGTCTCTTACCCAAATTAACCATCACATTGTTTCTTTCTCTAAAAGTTTATTATTATTAGAGTAAATTACAAATTTGGTTTTTAAGGTTTGTCAATTACTATGGTTCGGTCCTTAAAGTTTATTTATTACAAGTTAAACGTTCAGATATGTTATGGATTTGATCGCTTATGCTAACAACTGTCTAGTTTTGTTAGTTACATATGATGGCAAATTACTCTTTTTGATTTTTTTACCATCTATATATACTTAAAAGCAAATCCTAAAGTTGCTTAGGTGGCATCATGAGGAGACTCCATTCTCATTTTTCTTTTTTCTCATAATTTTGAATTTTTTTTAAACAAAAAGCTTTTCATTACATAATTTAAATTATCATTCATAAATATATGTTAATTAATCATTTATTTCACTTCTTTATGTTACAACCATTCATTTTCCCTTATTTATTTTCATTAAGCATTCATTTTTTTCTTATTTAAGTACAAGTGATTTTTTTGTTGAATATGTTATTGGTTTTTCATTTTTAGTCATACAACAACATACTTCTAATTCTCTTCTTCAAACACACTTTCTTTCACAAAAGGAGTGATCTAGGATATTGACATTTGTTTTTTTCTATTATCAAAGCTTCATCATCATACGACATAAAGAAACATTCTATATGTAAGTCTTTTATACAACTACTCCTTTTAATTCAAGTGGTTTTTCTTTTGTTTGTTGGATATCTTATTGGTTTTTTTCATTTTTGTGTCATAATACAACATGCATTTTATTATTTTCTTCGAACACATTTTCTCTCACAAAAAAGAATTGATATAGGGTATGGACTTCATAAGATCTTTATGTTGTTTTTTTGCAATTGTTTTGACTTCATATGATCTTTATGTTTTCTTTTTTTAGTAAGTGATAAAAACAGGAACAAGCTCTAAAGATCGTCAAATATGTGAAATAACATCAATGTTTCATCAGCATACTGCACAAAGAAAAGTTCTTCATGTATCTATTTCAATCAACTACTTTAGTTGCGGTATATTATTGATTTTATCTATTTTAAAATTTCATTATGTATTATTAACTTAATTCTCATTTTTATATATTTTTCTTTGGAACATAGACCATGATGCTAAAAAAATATGTGTATTATTTATTAGAATATTACATTGTTACTGGCAAATGCGTCGTAAATCTTCAATGGTTGAATTGTGTTTAAAACTAGACCAAATTTCATTTATGAATTTCTTTTTCGCTTCTTACAACTTAAAAGTTCCAACCATGGAACTATGTTACAATCTAATGAGATTTATACAAATTGTCAATAATGTTACCACAGACAATTAATTTACAAAATAAAGTTGGTGAATTACCTCCACAAAAAATGACAAAAATGATAATATTTGACAATGCTATGTAATTGGATTCAAATACCAAATGCATCAATCTAAAGTTTGACTCATATCGCAAAAAAGAAAAGAAATTGAAAGAATTACTGTTAAAAAAATATTGGAAGGAAAAAACTTTTAAATTAAAAGAAAAATGGCATAGACCTTTGATATTTTTATAAAAAATATAATAACGATAATGATAAATATAAACACTTTTTGTATCATATTTAACTATATATATATATATATTATTATTTTTTAATGAGGTTATAATTTGAAAATATTATAATATTTGTTTTTTAAGTTATTTTGACTTTTTTTAATGTTAGTTTTGTATCAATTTATTTTAAACGACATCTAAATGTTATATATAAATATTTAAACTATGTTTGTTATTATTTATTTTTTATTACACATGTAACATATTTCAAAACTCTATTAATTGAATAGCTCCAAGACTAATATTTATTTAAAATAGAGTATTGTATAGACTTGCACATATTATATATATAATTTTATAAATTGCAATAGATATGTTAAATTACTAAAAAAAAACATCTCATTTTAATGAAATGTAACTTTTATATGGACATAGAGAAGTGTTTAACATATTATACATTTTTAAAAATCAAAATATGAAGAAAAAATAGAATAGGAGGTATACGACGAAGATGTCATGTTATCTATTTAAAACATCTCTTATATATATAAATATATAGATCGGATTCGGATCATATAAGATCATATTGTTTTTGGAGATCAGTAAAACACTGTGAAGGTAAATGTGGCATTATTTTTCCAAACAAGGTTCGAAATAATTTGTTTTTACAAAGTTGAAGTTTTAATGAAAATAAATTTGATATTTATTTTACATAAGTTTTAATAAAGTTTCTGACAAGATTGTTCATTCCTTCAACCATTGAACCGGTAAATTCAATTATATTCATATCATTACTACATATACATTTGTCATCATTTACATTAAATATTTTCAATTATATTATTTTTATTTACCGTTTAATCTCCCTTACATCTTTTGATACTTATTATTTATTTCATAACTATCACTAACCCTATGGCCTAATACAATTTCAATTTCAATAGAAAGTGAAAAGTTATTCATTAAAATTCTTTATAAATTTATAGTTGCCACGTAATTTTTCTGTTTATGAAATTATATTTGATAAAAATCACTTCCTACATATTAGAATTTTGTATGCAAGATAAAATGGAAGAATAACTATCATGAAACGACTAATTTGGTTAGAGGTGTACTTCAATGAGTAGATATATCACCTATTATGTTTGCCTCTGCTTTATACATTGATCTTTATCTTAAAGACTTGATCACTTCTCATGTTTTTTAAATGAATCATAGTACTTAATACAATCTTTATTTATCATGGACACGTCTATATTATATTTCATTCAACACATCCCATGTGTCTGACTTTAGAGCATGTTATCCATACCACAAAAAAGTATTTTCACACGTCCAACTTCATTATGTAATTTCCATCATCAGATTTTATTACCGCGCATCGCGCGGTTCACACCTAGTTTTCTTAAACATGAAGAACCAAAAACGTAAACTCAAACTCATCTCAACAAAACCAAAAACTCAAATCGATCATTTCTTAAACTCAAACCCTAATATGTATGCTACCACCACTATTGAGAAGCATATAAAGATCATTAGCCGACCGTCCATCTGTGGGTTTTCTTCTTAGTCAAAACCTCAATCTCCGGTCGTGCTTGTGGTCTCAATTTCTAGATTTGTGGCTTTTCTTCCTAGTCAAAACATCGCTCTCTGGCATCGGCATCTTCATCGGTGGTGGGTTTTTTCATCCCTCTAGTCGGGTACTATCATCTCCCTCTGCTCAGTTTCTTGCATCTCCCCTCGTCGGTTTCTGCATCTTCCCTTCGCCGGTTTGTGCATCTCCGTGGTTCAAATTTTTGGTTTCTAAAGGAGGTTTGTTGGTGGATCCCGTTATCCTTTGTAGAGAAGAATAATCGACGGTTTCAAATGACTTTTCGGGATGGATTTGCATCTCACACGATTTTCATGTTTCTGGGTTTGGATCGATTGATTTGCAGATTTACAACTTTACACAATAGAGGGTTTTTTTATGCTTCATGTTTTCTTTTTGCAGGAATTCAAGTTTACAACTGTGGTGGGGATTCATATTGATGGTTCAAACTATTTTCGTTTTTTGAATTGATTGAGATTTGGGTTGATTTGTGGTTCTAGGTTTGGGGTTGATTTATGTTTCTTAATTTATGATTGGGGTTTTATTAATATGATGATGAAGATGAATGTTTATGAAAAAAATATTAAAATAGAAGATTGAGTTCTTGCAGATTAAGATTAATTGATTTAGGATTCTTGAAGATGAATTTTGTTGAAGATGAAGATGGTTCTTGAAGATGGAATTATTTAAATAAATAAAAAGGGTATAATAGTCATTTTGCCTTCTCACTTAACGGATTAATGAAGATCCGTTAGCATGAGGGATCAAATCCATAACAAAATACATATTTGGAGGTTCATTTTGTAATAAATGAACTTTAAGGACCAAATGCTTAACAATTGATATACCTTAAAGACCAATCCGTAACTTATCATTATCATGGTCGTTGTTGTTGTTATTTATTATCATACATAAGAAAAGTCAAGGATGAATTAATTTACAAGGATAATTTGTTATTTTATTGTATATGAGAATTTTATGATTGATAAGTTTGCTAGGATAGTATGTTATATATATGTAGACTTGACTTGACATATGAGGGTTGGATATAAACACAGAGAATAGTGTATGACAAGTTATCTGTACTGTATTTAGCACGATTAAAAATAGATAAGATTGAGCTAAACAAGTTTACCCCTAAATGTCATTGGTGGCGGTAACAATGATGGTAGTAGAGGCAGATGGTCAACGATGGTTGTAGAGGACTCTTCCCATTTTGTGTCAAAGTAGAACAATGAGTTTTCCCATAATGCACTTTCAATCTAATATGTCAAACACAACCTAAATATCATCGGTAATGATAAGCACATGAATATATTTAAAATATGTCAAACAATAATCGTTGTATTTATTGGACATCATACGGTAGTAACTAGTAAGCATTACGAGCATAAAATCTGTAAGAAATATTTGATTATTAATTAAAAATATAAAAGATATATCTTCATATGTATATATATATATATATATATATATGTAGGGCGGGTTCAAATGTGAACCACTTTTTGGTTGTGAACGTGAGGACAGCCGAGAGCGCGTCACGTGGCGGATGACTATGCGCCACGTCAACTCCACGGCGGATGACTAGGCGCGATTCATGGGAGGACATTGAATTAAATAGGGGGACCACACTGAAACCCGCAACGTGTCGCGCACTCGGTTGTCCTCACATTCACAACCAAAAAGTGGTTCACATTTGAACTTTCCTCTCTCTCTCTCTCTCTCTCTATATATATATATATATATATATAGAGGGTCCTTCAAGGAAAAACCATTTTTTTTGTAAAAAGTTGAGGAATAATCTAAGCCCTTGATCTAAAAAAGACATGATCGTCATTTTTTATTTTATTTTATTTTATTTATTTATTTATTTATTTTTATTATTATTTTTTTAATAAAAAAAATCGCAGTTTATTCATTATATGAATATTCACTATCATATTCACCATATTAATATTCATATTCACCATATCATATTCATCGCATATTCAGCATATGAATATTCATATTCACCAGATAAAAAATTATATAAATTCACTATCATATTCACCATATGAATATTCATATTCACCTTATGAATATTCATATTCATCAGATAAAAATTATATAAATTCATTCATCCAACAATCACCAGCATAATAATAATATTACAAGTCCAAAATTACTGTTTAAACATCATCATCATCCAACAATCATATAAGAAACACCTCTTCATAATTCAGATGTGCTCATTTCATTTGTTTTAAAACTAATGTCTCAAAATCAAAACCCTAAATCAAACAGTAAGCCAATCCCCAAATCATTTTAAATCAAAGTATATAGCATATAATCAATCAATCATCCACAAAATGAACACATAAGATTTAGGAATCAAAATAAACACAATTAAGCAAAAGTATTAACACAAATATACATACCACTGTGCTTGATTGAAGCTTTTGCATCACATATTGTGTGTGATGAAAATGGAAGAAGGAAAAAACAGCTGTGATGATTAGGGCAAAGGTGAGAAGCAGAACAAAAACACACTTGAAGCTAAACAATCTAGCAATTGTGGAAACAATCACATAAGATCCATGGCCATTATTCTGCTGTTGATGGTGAATTGGCAACAATTGGGGTTGAGAGGATATCAGATCTGAAATGGCGGAGCTGTGGTGGCGATGGTGCGGTGGACGGCGGAGGCTGTAACACCCGAAATTTTGTAAACTCGAACTTATCTGATAAAAGTAAGTAATGGAAATTCAATTGAATGTAACGCCTCAATTCCCGAAGTTGATTATTAGCTGGTGTTTAAGTTCATAAGTCGAGTCGGGAATTTAACTTATCAGTTTCGGGGCAAAAAGATAAATACCCGAGAGATGGAGGGGTGTAGTGTAACTAGTCACCAACTAGTTGATAAGCCTTATCCCTTCCTCCCTTTTTCATTTGTTGTGTGTGTTTGAGATCTTGAAGAAAGAAAAGGGAGAAAAGAGAGAAAGGGAGAGTAGGAAGAAGATTCGAGATCCGGAGGAAGAATTGAGCTTAGGAGGTGAAATCAAACCGTGAAATATTGTTAGAATCGAGTTCCTAACAAAAGGTACGGCTTACTTCGTGTTAATTTCGTGTATTAGTCGAGATTTGGGGTTTTGGAAAGCTAGGGTTTATATTTGGGGAAAACCATGGATCTCGACGATCCATGGAGTGTTTTCGAGTTTTGTTGTTAGTTTATCATGTTATATCATCATAGGATCGATCATAATCATTCGTGGGGTGTTTGGGAGTCAAAAATCGAGTTTTGGATGAGTTTTGGTAAAGGTTTGCGAAACAGATCGCGGGTTTGTGCAGGTCAGTAAAACCCCACGACCTGACCCCGCGACCTGAGGTCCCGGGGTTAGGTCGCGCAAGTCACTGCTTCCGATTTGAAGTTTTTCGTTTGCGATCCTTTTTGAGTTTTGGCTTTGGGCTTTCCTTAAGGGTTATATTAGATGATGTTTGGGAGATTTTGGGGGCAATTGAGATAGTCTAGCCTAGCTCTAGACTAGTGTTTCGGTTGCGAAACATAAGTGTCATTTTGGTGGTTTATTGATGTATACCATGATATGTTTGTATAGGTACTATCGTGTGACGTGTTTAGCAATCTAACCCGTGTTGGATTGTGAAGAATACCAAGGTGAGTTGCTAAAACTATTTTGTTAAAACTGAGAGCGCATCACCTTGATTGATATATATATATATATATGTCTTGCTTGGGAATTGTATACATGGAACGATCAATCGTATGCTACCTTGTATAAGCTATATTCATGAGATTATATGATGAATGTATGCATGAAAAGTACGCGTTATTATGTATGCCACGGAATGATGCGAAGGGATTGAATCCCGAGCATGTTGGCTAGTATGAAGTAAATGAAAGTATTGAGACTTAAAATAATGTTTAAATGTTATTGAGCTCCGCCAGTCAAAAGGTAGGATGCTATTGGCCACTAGTCAAAAAGTGGGCCGGGATGTCACTAGTCAAAAGGTGAGTACCCATGTTTTTACGCAAACATAATTGGACAATGTGACACTAGTCAAAAGGTGTACATTGTGTCGTTTTTGAAATGAGATTGATCTAAAGTGACACTAGTCAAAAGGTGAGCACTTTCAAGTTTACACGAGCTCGACTCAGTCTTGGGTGGCACTAGTCAAAAGGTGTGCACCTATGTCCCTCGCCATTCTTGTGGCCGCGAATGTGCCTGGCCTCTGAGGTTGTCAATTCAAGTCTTCGTAGGAGGACGACAACGGGGTGTCTCGTCGCTAATGTGTAACTTGCTTGGCAAAGTGGATAAATGAAATCGATTTAAGTGGCACTAGTCAAAAGGTGTGAACTTTCAAGTTTACACGAGTCCGACTCAGTCTTGGGTGGCACTAGTCAAAAGGTGTGCACCTATGTCCCTCGCCATTCGTGTGGCCGCGAATGTGCCTGGCCTCTGGGGTTGTCAATTCAAGTCTTCGTAGGAGGACGACAACGGGGTGTCTCGACTCTGAGGTGTAGCTTGCTTGTTGAAAGTGGGTCGCTCCCACGGTTTTCAAAGTTAAAAGATAAACCGGTTTAACGTGTTGCATTTTGTGGTTAATACACTTTCTTATATCTTACATGGCTTAACATGCTTTCATATGTATGATGTTTATTTGATACAACTCACTAGGCTCCTTTAGCCTAACACTTGTTTGGTGTCGATGTGTCTCTCAGGTACAAGGGACGCCGTTCCCAAGTAGGTGCCGGGAGTGAGAGTGAGCTTTGGGGAAAGTGTGAAGAGACCGGTCCTTAGACCGTACATGCGTTGATAGTTTTGGACACCCCTTTTGTAGTCTTTTCCGAGATAGGAGTTAGACTTCGCATCCTGTAATTAATTTATAATCATTGTAATCATACACTACTTGTACCCCTGTTTTGGGAAGAGCTCGCGCTATGGCGCTATATTTATGTACCATCTTTCGTTAAACGAAAGTTTTTGTTTACTCCAATTTTTGGGGTGTTACAGAGGCGTAGATCTGGGAGAGGAGAGTGGACGGTGGTGGCCGACGGTGGCGCTGTGGCGCGGTGGCGGAGCTGTGGTGACGATGGTGCGGTGGACGGCAGAGGCGTAGATCTGGGAGAAGAGAGTGGATGGTTGATAACTCTCTATTTTGAGAGTTATTTAGTGTCTAAAAACCTCATTTTGTATATTATTTTATACCCACTTTGCTCTCTTTCTTTCTCTTTGGACTAAAATGTTTTTAAAAGGTTTTAATAAACACAAATGATCAAGTTTGACGAAAAGCGGCCTAAAAGCTCAACAAATCAGTCCAAATCTCGAAAGCATTCAAAAAGCTCTTCAACAGCCCAAGCTCTCCAGCAGCCCAAGCTCTCCAGAAGCCCAAGAAGCCCAACACTCAGATATTTTCTACAGCAGAAGACCCATCTGTGGTGACATCCTCACCACTGAGGGGAATGATCTTAATATGGACAATTTGAGACGCTGCAGAGACAAAGCAAGAGAAGACCCCTATGTGTCACCACTGAGGGGAATTATCCTAATATGACTTTTGCAACGGTGAAAGGGCAAAACTGAAGAGGCAAAGATGTCAAGTGGGCAAGTGGGCAGATATTTTATTTTGAGAAGAGTTTGCTGTCCATTGCTGATTGGAGGAAAATTAACCCATGGATTATATCCATGGGTAACTTAGCCTTATAAAAGAAGGCCCTGCTTCTTCACCAAAAGACCTCGACCGCCTGCATCTTATCTTCTTCTTCTTTCTTCACCTTGCTCCTCCATTAATGGAGGAGCTTAAGGTTTCTTTTTTTTTTCCTTTCTTTTTACTGCTTTATTTAAATATCCGTCTTTAAGCTTTTCTTATTTATTTTCTCGTACTGTAGTTTATCTTCCGTATTTTATTTTATGCAAGTAGTAGTTAACTTTATTTTTATGTCTTTTATTTTAGGCTAAACCCTTTAATGGGTGTGGGTGTGAGTTTATTTTAAAACTGTGTAGACAACACTTGGGTGTTGTCGTTATTTCCAAATTTTACGATTAGTTATTTGAACCGACATTTAATTTCGATACAGATAAACCGATCATTTTGATGTGTCGTGTTAGACCTCAGATCCAGAGATGGGCGGGTCCGAAATACGGTTTGGATAATGTACGAAGAGCTCGAGAGGGCCTTTGATAATCACGCAGAGATGCGGGTTCTGCATGGTTTGCTAAGGTTCAGTAAGCCGGTCGGGATTTATATCACAAGGAGACTTGGGTATAAATCCCCATACTCGGTGGAAGAAGATTTATTCTAATCTACTTAGAAAAACCCGGTAATCTTACGATTTGGAATAACGATGACTTCGTAGCAACTTCACGGTATGTTTTGTAAAAACGTAGTTTCGAGAGATTTGGGTTTTTATAAATAATCCCATAACGTGAAGTTTCTAAACTCGTGTACTACCTGGTTTTAAGAGAAAGCTTACACCCATTCCCTTTGCTTTAATTTAATTTTCTCTAGTTAACTATTATAAAAATCACCCAAAAATATTATCTTCTTCTCTAACTGAAATCAGTGTATTCTCAACTCTATATTCGAAATTCAGAAAACCAATCCCTGTGGAAACGATCTCGATTTACTTATCACTTTATTACTTGTAGCGATCCCAGTGTCGGTGTATACTTGCATCCTCATTGTGGTGATATTACGGCCACATAGTGGCACGGATAGCATTTCCGCTACCAATGGTGATGGCGACGGTGGCCGACGATGGCGCTGTGGCGTGGTGGCGCGGTGGCCGACGATGGTGCGGTGGCCGGCGGTGACTGGCGGTGGCCGGCGGTGGCAACATCTGGTAGAAGAGGGTTACTGTTTGTGTTTGTTGTTGTAAGTGAGGAGTGTGGGTGTTAGGGTTTGTATAGAAGAATATTCTAGGTGTTAAAATTCCTAAATTACCCTTGGGGGAGTATAATCAGGTGTGAACATATATCTTGTTAAAAAATTACAAACGATGTCATCATATTTATTAGCCATTGATCAATATTAATTTGTTGGGTTTTTGTGGGTTTCCTCGGGTCAATCTGACTCGAGGATCATCATGGATCTCGAAACCTCGCTGGTTCGATAAATCCCATAGGTTTAATATCTAAACTGATAAAAGCCTATGCGATCAAAAACACACTGATTTGATCTTTTATGCGGAAGCGTTTAAGTCAAAAAAAAACCCTAAATGAGCTTATGGATCTTTTAACCGATTAGTTTAATTAATTCTAACAGTTATAATGGTTTACCTGGATTGCTTGAGAATTGATCCACCGGTGATCGACCTACGAATGGTTCCTCTAGCTGAACTGAATGAAAACCCGAAGATTTGGAAAAACCGAACTGGTATTCCGGGAGAGAGAGAAAGCGGCGCCGGTGGGAGAGAGAGGGAACTGGAAACTGATTTTTGAGTTGGTTTAATTGAAAGCTTAATTTTTTTCTCAAACCTACAAGCCTTATTTATATAGAGGAAAAATACAGTTTGAGTAGGATCCAGTTTCCTTATTATAATTATCTCAATCTTTTCCTTATTTTTTACTGGAAAAGAATTTGCTTATGATAATTATCTCTATATATATATATATTTATCTAATATATATATAAAACTATTAATTAACTATTATATATTTATTTTATCAAATAAATATACAATATACTTAATTAATTAATAACCCTCCAACTTTGGGATTTTTGACTGAAATTACCCAATTGATTTATAATTAACTATTATAAATCCTAACTCTCCATTTCTGGGTTTCATATGACTTATTCGATTTATAGGTCCTCACAGGTGTGACCCTCAAGTGTCTTGCAACATTGGATGTGTAATTACTTGGTTTGTCAACTCTGCACATAATTACTAACAGACTCCCACTTGTGCAAGTTGACAATACCGCTTTGATTACACGGACCTAAGGAGGCCCCTAGACAGGCACTTAGGCTAACCAGGTTACAAGAACTCTTATACCCAGACTGGTGATATAAACATTCCGTAAGGAAATAGCATCTATGAAACTACTGTTCATTGATTGGGTATATCTTGGCTTTTCCCTTTGCATCACGATATTTCATCTGTGAGTATGAGCTTGGAAAGTGTCAACTCTAAATACTCAAGATTCTGTTTTCTTGACTATCCGACTTTTACTGATAGGTAAACGACAAAGAACTAATCAGTTCGTTTGGGCATGGCCATGCACTTCATCAGTATATTCAGTCAGTCAAGATGGGCCCAGAAATATCTTTCTTCAGAGAAGAGGTGCAAATCCCATCTTGCATATCTGCCTTTAACACCACGACTTCCGCTGAATCTAGTTACACCCTTTATAGCCACCCTGTTACGGCGTAGCGGTTGAGTGTACTAAGTATTCAGTAGTCCTCATGACATCAAATCAGATATCTCAGGTGATAGGGACAACCACTTTGAGATTTACTTATGACTGTTTCCAAGAAGTAATCTCAACTGCGGATCACGTTCGATACTAGTTTCATTCCTGGATTATAAAACATGCAAAATATAAAAGTGATAAAGAAATTAATTTTGTATAGTCTATACTACACGCTGTAATAATAACAAAATTAAATGTCTTTTTCTTTAATAACTTTTATGATATCTATTTAACGTTTGTTAAATATTGGTCTAAAATGAAGTATCACCTATCTTCAGTTTAAATCCTTTGATCAAAGTTTACCATTTTAATCATAGTTATGACCAAATAATACAAGTCTGTATTTATTGATATTGTCTACTTGTATCTGCTAATCATTGTTTTGCAAACACTTTTAAAACAATGGTTAGACTTTTATTATATTTCATGAACTTGGAGACCTGGACTAACTTCTAGTTCCTGAATATGTAAAACTAAACTGCAACTTTCCTTAGTTGCTGTGTAGATGAATGATTTCTACCTGAAAACGGATTCCATTTTACCTTCCTGGTAAATTCACTGGAATTCTATATTTAATCCAACACTTTAGTTATTGATTTAAAAGTCAATCATGACTTTATTTTGTTTCAGGGATCTTGAAACTTTTATCCTTTTGACTACAAGGTAAATTATATCTTATAAATTCTCATCCTACCTGGATTATGATTTCCGAGATATATTGAATCAATAATCATATCTTTCATTCTTTATCTCAGACTAGATAGAGAATAAATTGGGCTCCCACTATCTTATATGAAAACTGATTATTACTCAAAATTCACTATTGACCTTAGTCAAAGCTTTGATTAGTCAATTCTATTTTAAGTAATACACTTGAGAATTTTATTTACAAAACTTAACTGGATTTTATTAAATCCTAATTCCAAAACTTGGAATTTTCCTAGTTTTATAAATACTGTTATTAACCTTGTCTTTAGTTAATATCCCAGATTCTCTTCTAAAACATTTGAATAATTAAACTTGATTACAAAAAATATTATTCATAAATGTTTTATTCCCAAAACACATTCCTATAGAATTTCGTGTGTTTTGATAGTTTTCATATAAATTACTTCAAAAGACTATTGAAGTAACAGGCAATATCTAGGATTAGACGGATTCAAGAATACTAAGTACAATCAGATATTTCGATGTCAAGACAATAACTATAAAAATTAAAACCATAGAATTATAAAAAAAAATATATATATATATAACCATTCCAAAAACAACTTTTTAAAAACATAAATCCAAAATGTCTTGACTAGAAATTGAAAATGAATTGGTACTTAAGATCCTCAGCAACTCCTGGGCACTTCACTTCTGACCTCCTGCAATAGTCATTTGCTCTAGGTATTAGTATACTTGTAAACTAACAAGTAAGAAATGACAAACTAAAGCAATCATAAATATCTGAGGTTTACATACCTGCTTCATGACGCTTTGGGCAGTTTTGCCTCCAGTGACCGACCTCATTGCATGTGAAGCAACGGTTCTCGGTCCTAGCTTTATTTGGCTTAACCTTCTTGCCCTTGCCCTTGCCTTTGCCTTTCTTGGGTGCACTCTGGATGGCCTGAACTGGTCCCTTCCCTTTGCTGGTGCTAGCATGCCCATTTTTCTTTTTCACCCCTCCGTCTCTTACCATCAAGACATCCTTGGTCTTGTTCTTATTCCCCATATTCAATTCAGCTGTCTTAAGCATGGAGTGTAATTCTGCTATTGACTTCTCCATGTTATTCATATTTAATTGACTACAAAGGGCCTGTAGTCTTCTGACAGTGAATTGAGTATGGTATCCGTTGCTAGCTGTAACGGAACTGGGTGACCAAGCCTCTCCAGATGATCCAAGTGCCGTTTCATTTTCATGACATGGTCACTTACTGATGTCCCTTTTATCATCTTGCACTCATTAAATACTTTTGTGGCATCGTAACGTTCTGTACGAGCCTGGGTCTGGAACATGTCCCTCAGCTGGCGGATCATGTCATAAGCATTTGTATTTATGAGCCCTGCTTGCAGATCTGGGCTCATTGTTGCAAGCATGAGACAGGCAACATCCAGTAGATCATCTGAATGCTTCTTGTGGGCATTCCTAGCAGCAGCCGGAGCTGTTGCCGGAGGAGCCTCCCCAAGAGGTTCTTCAAGGACATACCATTTCCTTTCATGTCTGAGCACAATCATCAGATTGCGCTCCCAGTCAAGGAAATTGGAGCCGGTCAACTTGTCCTTTTCTAGGATAGAGCGGAGGGAAAGATTATTAGTGCTGGTAACAGTGCTTGCCATCTACACAAATTAAAACTTTTGGTCTTTAGCAACTGTAAATAGATTAAATTCCAATAAATATCAATAAACCCTTAAATGATCATTTTATTGGACTAGGATCCTTATTTCATACGTCCTGTTGTGCGGTATGTTCTTGCTCCACCAGGCCCGTATTTATTTCGGTAGGTAAGGACTTTTACCAATCATATCTACCTGATATGACTCCTAGATCTTTTCGGGACCACGGTAACTACCTGTGCATGTTTCAGTCCCTCTAAGTGCATTTTGGCCCGGTACCTCCCGGTGAACTTAACAGTACCAAAATAGATCTCACCATTTTGGGGACCTGATCACTATACTCTGGCTGGTACCACCCGGAGATAATTCGCAGAGTTATGTAACCCCCCCCCCCAGCTTCAGTTTGAACACGGACGTTGAAGGTGTGATCACTCATAACGCCCGTGTACCTTACGCCGAAGGTGCCCCTAGATGGGTTGCACTACTGATCTATGATTTTCGGGGTTTTGAAAAATTTTACTTCCAGGTTTTGAAAAACATAATTCTGAAAAACTGATTGTTATAAAGGCAGCTGATGTTTTAAACTAACTGTTTCAAACATACATACTGTTTTAAAACTAACTGTTTTAAAATCACTTGCTAATTAAAACTAACTGTTTAACAGCACACTATTTGATTTAAAACTAACTGTTTTTGTCAACTTGCTTTTTATACGAAACAATCATCTTTAGGTTTAAAGTAAAATCTACCGTTTTGAAAGGTTCGAAAAACTGGTAATTTTAAATATAAAACCTTTATGCTATTGTGATATAACCTAGTTTTAAAATAACGTTTCTATTTAAAACCACTAACATGCAAGATATCACAAATAAGCATTCAACCATGTAATTAGATTAATCACATAATAGCCAATTATAGATTTTTGCCAACATTTGTTTCCTAGGGTCCAATAATGACCTATTTTACTAAAAGCTTTAAAACTTGCGAAGCTCCCACTGGCCTCGCCATGTTTGTCAGTACTCCAGTAAGAAGAAGAACTTTAGCAGCTCCCACTGGCCTCGCCATCCCGAAAGAATAAAATATCTATCCTATGGTCATTATTACATAAGGGGTTGTAAACGGCACGCAGGCCTCCCCGTAAATGTGTCAAGGGTCTAAGTTGGCAAATACTATAATAGACACATATATATATATATACTCAAACTGAGATGCATATATAGAATCTTAAACAATCACGCAATTATATATAAAGCATAAATAAGCAATATAATAAAAGCAATAAAAAGAACAATCCTAGATCCGTTAAACAATTATCCCATATCTCCTTTCGTAAAACCTGACTCTTAATCGGGTAAAACAAACTATTTTATAAACGATAGCCTTAAAATAATTGTCTTGTTTTATTTTGATCTCAACTGATTTATAAACACAAGCCGTTTTATAAAACTCAATCCATTATTGAAAAATCAAAACAAATAATTTGATTTCTTACAAAAACATTTGACCACTTGTTGGGTTTAGAAGTTTGAATAATAAAATTCAGTTAGGGAAAAATGGTCCAAAATTTGGGCCTTTAAGCCCATTACCAGACTGATAATCATTTGGGCCTAATGGTTTTCTCGAAAAATATCGTAAGTCAAGACTCTTGGCTTGGTTAGATTTGACCGTACCCTCACCTCTCATGGTGCGATGACCCTGGTTACGACCATTGCTCGTGGCGCGAGAGCTTTGGTGACCTTTGTTCACGGCGCGAGCTGAGCACTGCTCGCGGCGTGAAGATTTTGGCTTTGGCCACCGTTCGCGGCGCGAGCTTATCATTACCAAGCTTTTATCGAAAAAACCCTAGACATATCTATCACCCCCGTTTTGACGACATCGGTTAAAAACGTCGTTGCCGTTTGACCGATGACCGGCGCCACCACCACGATAGCAGCAGCGATCGGCCGCCACCACCGTGGCGTGGCCGGTCGGTGTTTGTTTGGAAAAATCCGGCGCACGACGGCAACATCAAAACGCCACCGCCGCCGCTTACGGATACCACCGAACTGGTGGCGTGGTTTGGTTACCGCCGACCATCGCCATGATCACGGTTTGGAACAACCGGCCACCACCTATCTGGTGGTGTGGCCGTGGTTGTTTGGCGAAACACCGCCACCACCTTCGAACATCAAAAACAGCCACCACCGCCGTTTGGCGTGATCGTGAGGGTAGCCAGCGGCGGTTGGTCTGGCGGTGGCGGCCAACGCCACCCCCACCATCACCTGGGATCCACACCGCCATTGTCTCCACTGTGACCATTTCCTTGGTCGTGGCCATTACGGCAGCCGGCGATGGTCTACGCCATTACCGCCGCTCGCGTTTACTACCAGCCGCCGCCGCAACCACCAACTGTGGTGCGGCCGGTGATTCCAATGGTTAATCACGATCGTCGATTGCTCCCACCGGCGCTATCGGCCGGCAACGGTAGCAAAACAACGTCACCGTTGCCACCGCCGTGCTTGATTGGTGGCCGGCTGCTACCACCACGCTGGTGGTGCAGCGGCGATCGACGATTTCAGGGCCAAGGATTGATTCGGCCACCAACACACTGGTGGTTTGGCCTTCAGATGCGACCGGGCTACATCCGCCTTTAATCGCCGCCGATCACCACCGATCTGGTGGCGATCAACGAAAACAACACCGTCGCCATCGATTTCCACCGATTGGTGATCGATGATTCCTCACTTTTGCTAGATGGTTCTCGGCCAAAGCCGACTTGGTTGCGTAAACACCGCCGTCCACCACCGCCGTTTGCGGTTTCTGGTGGTTGCGGTGTGGCCACCACCGACTGGCGGTGTGGTGGAACTCGGCCACAGCCGAGTGTCGTTTCTCCCACGGCCACCACCATCCGCTGCGACCACCACACTGTTGAGCGGTGCGGTGGTTTAAAACACAGCAGCCGACGCCGCCACCACAAACTGTGGTGCGGCGGGCATTCGTTGTGTGGCTAAGATCAGCCGGTGATCGGCCTGGTGGTCCGGTCGGCTAGCTGCCACCGTTCCACCGCCGATCGTCGATTAGGGTTTTCGATAAACACAACAAGAACGAAAAATTTATAAAGTTCAAATTTTTAAACGAAAAATTAAGATTTTTAGATTTTTATTTAACGGATCTACTACAATTAAAACGAAAAGAAACGTGGCTCTGATACCACTGTTGGGTTTTTGTGGGTTTCCTCGGGTCAATCTGACTCGAGGATCATCATGGATCTCGAAACCTCGCTGGTTCGATAAATCCCATAGGTTTAATATCTAAACTGATAAAAGCCTATGCGATCAAAAACACACTGATTTGATCTTTTATGCGGAAGCGTTTAAGCCAAAAAAACCCTAAATGAGCTTATGGATCTTTTAACCGATTAGTTTAATTAATTCTAACAGTTATAATGGTTTACCTGGATTGCTTGAGAATTGATCCACCGGTGATCGACCTACGAATGGTTCCTCTAGCTGAACTGAATGAAAACCCGAAGATTTGGAAAAACCGAACTGGTATTCCGGGAGAGAGAGAAAGCGGCGCCGGTGGGAGAGAGAGGGAACTGGAAACTGATTTTTGAGTTGGTTCAATTGAAAGCTTAATTTTTTTCTCAAACCTACAAGCCTTATTTATATGGAGGAAAAATACAGTTTGAGTAGGATCCAGTTTCCTTATTATAATTATCTCAATCTTTTCCTTATTTTTTACTGGAAAAGAATTTGCTTATGATAACTATCTCTATATATATATATTTATCTAATATATATATAAAACTATTAATTAACTATTATATATTTATTTTATCAAATAAATATACAATATACTTAATTAATTAATAACCCTCCAACTTTGGGATTTCTGACTGAAATTACCCAATTGATTTATAATTAACTATTATAAATCCTAACTCTCCATTTCTGGGTTTCATATGACTTATTCGATTTATAGGTCCTCACAGGTGTGACCCTCAAGTGTCTTGCAACATTGGATGTGTAATTACTTGGTTTGTCAACTCTGCACATAATTACTAACATAATTGATGGCCTAGATTGTTCCTCTAGTTTTTACAAAATATGTGGTTTTTATTTGATTAAGCCTATAGGGGTGGGTTCAAACGAGAATGACATCAATTTAAGAGAATACGAGAATGATTTTTAGCCACCAATTTTTCTTTTCAAATACATTACCCACACCACCTCTATAGCCACCACCACCATCCATGGCACCTCCATCACCACCTTCGTTGCTGTCGCCACCACCACCACCGCCACCGCTGCCACCACCGCCTCCGCCAGCAGGACCGCCGCTACCACCACCAACAGCACCACCACCACCACCCACATCACTTCCACTACTACCTCCACTACCACACCACCACTTATGCCGCCACCACCATCACTGGCACCACCACCACCATCACCAGCACTGCTGTCGGCACCATCGACATCGTCGCCGGTACCTTCGAAACTACCGTCGGTACCTCTGGCACCACCCCCGGTAACTCCGAAACCACCACCGATACCTCCGGCACCATCGGCACCACCACCGGTAACTTCGAAACCACCTCCGGTACCACCGGCACCACCAGCGGTACCTCCGAAAACACCGCCGGTACCTCCGGCACCATCGAAACCACCGCCGATACCTCCGGCACCATCGTCGGTACCTTCGAAACCACCACCGGTACAACAAAACCATCTCTGCTGGTGGTGGTGGCGGAGGTGTTGTTGGTGTTGGTGGCGGGGGTGGTGTTGGTGGCAGTGGCGTTGGTGGTGGCGGTAGTGGCAAAGGTAGTGTAGGTGGAGGAGTGGGGTTGGTGGTGGTGACAGAGGTGGTGGCGATGGTGTTGTAGGTGCTGACGGAGATGGTGTGGGTGGTGGTGGTGGTGTAGATGGTGGTAGCAAATGTGGTTAACATGTGATTTCAATGTAAAATCATATGTGATTTAATATAACTTTGATTGGTTAATATCATCTATGATAGCAATATCATATGTGATTTCAATGAAGAATCATATGTAATTTCAATGCAAAATCATATGTGATTTAATATAAGCTGATGTGTTAAGTTGTGATTTCAATGCATAATCATGTCTGATAACAACATCATATGTGATTTCAATGTAAAATCATATGTGATTTAATATAACTTTGATTAGTTAATATCATATGTGATAACAATATCATATGTGATTTCAATGAAGAATCATATGTAATTTCAATGCATAATCATGTGTGATAACAATATCATATGTGGTTTCAATGAAGAATCATATGTAATTTCAATGCAAAATCATATGTGATTTAATATAAGCTGATGTCTTGAGTTGTGATTTCAATGCATAATCATGTCTGATCACAAGATCATATGTGATTTCAATGCAGAATCATAAATGATTTCAATGCAAAATCATATGTATAATGGCGGTGGCGAATGTGGTGCTGTGCTGCTACCGGCGGCGAAGGTTATACTAGTGGTGGTTTCGAAGGTACCGATGGTGGTGCCGGAGGTACCGGAGGTGGTTTTGGTGGTGTCGGATGTACCGGCGGTGATTTCGATGGTGCCGAAGGTACCGGCGGTGGAGGTACCGGTGGTGGTGCCGATGGTACCGATGGTGGTTTCGAAGTTACCGGTGGTGCTGCTGATGGTGCCGGATGTATCGGCGGTGGTTTCAATGGTGTCGGAGGTACCAGTGGTGGTTTCGATGGTGCCGGAGGTACCGACGGTGGTTTCGGAGGTACCGGTGGTGGTGCCGATGGTGCCAGAGGTACCGACGGTGGTTTCGGAGTTACCGGTGGTAGTGCCGGAGGTACCGACGGTGGTTTCGGAGGTACCGGCGGCGGTGTAGGTTGTGCCGACAACGTTGCCGGTGATGGTGGTGGTGGTGATGGTGGTGTGGTAGTGGAGGTAGTGGTGGTGGTGTGGTAGTAGTGGAAGTGATGTGGGTGGTGGTGCTGCTACTGTTGGTGGTGGCAGAGGCGGTGTTGGCGGTGCTGCTGGCGGAGGTGGTGGTGGCAGTGGCGGCGGTGGCGGTGCTGCTGGCGGAGGTGGTGGTGGCAGTGGGGGAAGTGGTAGCCATAAATGTGGTGTGATGATGTATTAGAATTACAAAATTGGGTGGCTAGGAATCATTCTCGTATTCTTTTAAAAAGTTGTCATTCTCGTTTGAACCTCCCTCTAAGCCTATATATATATATATATATATATATATATATAGGGGCAACATCAAATGAACACCATTAAGATGTTGCACACCTATAGAACCTATCTTAGCCTTAGAAAAACTAATCCTACGATTTATATTAAAAGGGCCTTTGTGCAATTTATTAAAGTTAGGGCAGAAGTATTAATTAGATGGCATGCGTGCAGGGGTAGTATCGTCTTTCTGCTAATAGGATTAAATAAGGAAAAAGTCAATGTCTTCGCCGTTTCACGCCAAATTCAATTTCAGAGCATATGTGGTTTAAACATGATGCATATGTATGGGTTTGATCTAATATGCCTGCTGGATCCATTTTTGTGTGTGTTGAGTTGGTATAATTTATTTATGCATATGTGCATGAAAATGTCATTTCGGAGCATATGTGGTTTAAAAAATGCAGTGCCTGCACATATGCATAACTATTACATAGGCATATGAATAAATATGCAAAGGAATGAAAGTGTATATGTGTGGATAGGACAGAGTATGCATTTTGGGCCATTACTGTTTGTGGGGTGTGTGTATCATCTATGTGGCTATGTGGTTATGTCTTCATTTTTTATAAGTCTGTAAAACATGTGCATAAATGTTTTATATATAAAATAATCATCTGCATAACATGAAAAGGTATGCAGAATTATGTGACTTGTTTTATATAAAATAGCCGGTATCGGTTAGAAAATTGGATGAAGGATTCATGTTGATAGAACCTGCAACTTGTTCATTTACATCAACTGGATAATATGCTTGATAGACACTATCTTCATCAAGCCGTCCCATATGAATACGGTTTGCACAATCAATTTGTTGAAGACGTTCACAGAGAATTCATATAATACGTGCAATGAAAAATGTATAAAAATTGATGATAATCATTAACATAATTAGTTAGCAAAAAAAAAAGGAAACTATATAAATCAGGATATCTCATTTAAATTAAAAAATCTGGAAAATTTAAATTCTAATTTCGGTTACTTTTCAAAATTTCAGTAAAAAAAATTATTAAATAATTGTAAAATTGTAAAATTACCTAATTGACCTTCATATTAATTAAATATGGATAAATCTTTAAGTTAAATGAATGGCTACGATGGGTTCTATAGGTGTGCAACATCTTAATGGTGCTCATTTGATTGTCCTTCTCTCTCTCTCTCTCTCTCTATATATATATATATAGAGGAATAATCAAATAAAAACCACTTTTTTTGTAAAAACCCGTGAAAACCAACTAAAAATAATTTTTTTTTACGATTTTTTTTATCAAATACTATGATATTAACTATTGCTACACATATATTTTTTTTCATACGGTGAATATCATCCATGAAAAAATAAAATTTTTATTCATATTATGAATCGAATATATACAGTTTTTTTATTCATATTATGAAACAAATTCATGGATGATATTCACCTTATGAAAAAAAATATATGTGAAACAATATATCAATTCTAACATTTGATAGAAAAAAATCGTAAAAAAAATTATTTTTTAGTCGGTTTTTACGGGTTTTTACAAAAAAAATGGTTTTTACTTGAAGGCTTCTATATATATATATATATATATATATATATATATATAGGGGCCTTCTAGAGAAAACCAAATAATTTGTAAAAACTTGAGGACCAACCTAAACCTTTGATCTGAAAATAGATACAAAGGGCATGATCGTCATTTTGCAAAAAAAAAAAGTTTACGATTCATTCATATTATGAATATAAAACTTCATATTCATATTATGAAACTTCAGATTCGTAATATGGAAATCAGATTCATAATATGAAATTTCATATTCATCTTATGAATATTAATTAGATGAAACTCAGATTCATCTTATGAATCTTCGATTCACTACATGAAACTTTATACTCTTATGAATCCAAAAATAATGTTTATTTCCATATAAATTCATCTTATGAATACAAACATAAATTCAACTTATGAATATAAAACAAAATGTCCATTTAACACTTATATTCACCTAATGAATACAAAACCAACTGTCCATTTACATTTAAATTCATCTAATGAATACAAACAATTGTATATTTACATTTAAATTCATCTACACATCATTGTCCCCTTCGGCCTTCAAGAACACATGATGAATCTGCAACAACAAAATGATGAACATCAAGAACACACCTTCAAAATCTCTAAATTTTCAATAATGATTTTCTAAAATCTTCATAAAAAATGCTAAAATTCAAATATGTTGATCGAATCAAAATTACAAACAACTTTTGTAAAGCAAGAATTTCCAAATCTGAATCAAACTAACCTAATTTTGAAAAAATCTCAAGAACCCTAAAAATTGGGGGTTTTTTGTTAAAGGAAATTACCAGATTTGGTGGTGGAGAATGAGATCTGGTGGTGGAGGATGATGACGATGGTGGAGCCATAGTAGCAGCGGCGGCAACGGTGGTGGAGGCCGGCGACGATGGTGGAGGTCTGGTGGTAGAGATATGATGATGGAGATCAAGTACGATTGTAGATCTAGTGGTGGCGGTGGACGGTAGAGCATCGGTGGCGGTGGGCGACGGTGGAGTGTCGGCAGCGGTGGATGGCGGTGGAGCGCCGACGACGATGGAGCACCAGCGACGGTAAGTCCAGATCTGTAATCTGGTTGTAGAGGAAGGTGTAGATCTAGATCATAATCTGATTGAGATGAAGAGAGAGAGAGAGAGAGAGAGAGAGAGAGAGAGAGAGAGAGAATATGAGTTAGGGTTTTCCTGTTAGAGTGAGAGAGTTAGGTGATAGAGATAACAAGGGGTTAATATGGAAGGGGTTTAAAAAGTCTAAAGTACCCTTTTGATGTAAGATCAGGTGTGTTGAGGAGTAAATTGGATAAAGTTACAAAATATACCATCATCAATATCAACCCTTGATTAAAACTAATTGATGGTTTAGGATTGGTCCTTAAGTTTACACAAATATATTGGTTTTCCTTTGATTATTCCTATATATATATATATATATATATATATAGAATGACAAACATACACACGTTTCCGGTGTATTCGGGATCCAAGGACACCGACTAATTCATGTCGACTAAAAAATCAAATTCATTAAATGATAAAGATCATGTGAAAAAGAGTGTTCAGATGAGAAAAGAAGAGATCTGAATCATCATTGATCACTTTTAATTTTACCATCCGAGAATTGCGTTTCAGATGAGCATTAATTGATCTGGTAGATCTCAGTGCATCTCGTTAGTATTGATCTTCAATTAATAGTTAATCAAGCCAAGCTGAAAAATTAATATTAAGCTCGATTAATTTTTTCAATGTAGGGCCCAAGTTTTTTTTGAGTTATCGAGCTCGAGCTTGATGCATATTTTTTGGTTCGTCCTTGCAATCTATTAATTCGTTTATCGGCTTAAGGTTGATAATTTATATATTTTTTATTGTACGACTAATAAATATATGAGCATCTTCAACTCATTAAGTTAAACGAGTTATATATACTTTGTATTCGAGTTAGACTCGAGCTTGAGCTGAAGTAGCTCATTAAAAGCTCAACTCATTTACATCCCGAGATCTAAGGGTCTAGGCCCCTTTTTACAACTCTCATCTTAACTCTCATCGAAACCCAATCTTAAATAAAAAAACATCATCTCTATATAATGATGATAAAACTTACTAAAAAAGGAAATATTACAAAATATAAAAATACAATGTATATATTTTTTCTTATGAATAAGAATGTACCTCAATAAATCAAATATAAACCCAATTTTCATGCATGGATGTACTATCTAGCTTGTATACATTGATGAGTCCTAGAGAGCAACTGGAAAAATTCTCAGTAATGTTCTAGGACTCAAAGCGTTGGTAACCTTTGAGGAGAATCCTAAAAGACACTAGTTTTTATTAACAGTTGAGCTAACGTCATAGAATTAAACCAATAAATGTAAGAAAAGCTAACAAATCTGTTTTCTTGTGTTGTTTTGTATGTGAAATAACAAAATTACAACATGCAATGTTTATCTAATGTTGTTTTATATAGGGATATGCACAAATTCAACCAATCTGATTAAAATTGATCAATCATCATCCAATAACCCATCCAATTACCATCCAACTACCTATTATAATAATTTTTTAAAGGACAATTAATAACTAATTTAATATTATATATATAGTAAAACGAGTAATCATTAGATGTCGGATGAATCCAATCCGATCCAAGTCAATTAAAAATTAGATCTAATCCGACCCAATGGATATCCAATAAGAACATCCACTGGATGAAATTGAACCGAACTGACCCAATCACTCTTTAAATTGGAAAAATCCAACATCCAACGATGATTTAATCGGTATAGTTGGAATATTCAATAACCAATGGATGTCAACCAATGAACAACCCTAATTTCATATATATTGCTTCTCAAAAGAAGCACCAAAATACATTTATATATGAAATAGACATACACACAAGAACAAAACATGTAAAAACAATATAGATTATCATTTAAGCAAATTAAAACCCTTAAATGGCTTGAATTCGTTTTTTTGAATTTATACACTCATACACATATATATATATACTAGGCGTGGTCTCGGCCGTCCTTAGACGGCCCATGCCCACGGGTCTTATAAAGTATAATTTTATAAGTTGAATAGACAAGTGATCAAGATTGAAGTCAATGAATGAAATACTAATCAACTTAAAGTTATAAGCTGACGGCAGTGTCTTTCAATGCTAATTATACATTCGCGCCTGTTGCAACTCAAGAAGCTTCCTTTCTACTTCTCTTACTGCATCATGGGGTTCTTGCAAGGGTGTCAAGTACCTACAACAATAACAGAGGTTCCAATTAAGACATGATCCAGCACAAAACATGAAGAACCCACTACCCGGTGCGTCAAGGGCAACCCCGTATGGTTTGGGAGGGAAATTTGTTATGCTTTCACTTGCTTCTTCCAAAAGAGACTATTATTGTGATCTAACTCCATACCGTTTGGTAGAAAGGGAGTAACCTTAATTATATGAATTTTTCTAGTTGAATATATCCACGAATTCATTAAGCAGACGGTCTGAAGGGAACCCCCATATTTAACTAACATGTCCCTGTTCTGTAATTGCCTTTTGAAAAATTTGTTCGCTATCCGCAGTCTCTATCAATCAATCAATTGTCTATAGGAAGTAAGGAATAATAAAAATATGTGCTTGTGTGTGCTATAATCAAGATGGATTGAGAATATAAATAAAGTCGAACTCAACAGCTCTAACTACAAAGAAAGAGCAACAATTTCTAACCTGGTTGTAGAACACTTGTTTAAAAATGGTAAATGACCTGCCTGTCCATGATTGTTGGTTAGATACCATACTCCCAAGGCAACTTTCAATCTCAATATCTCCTTAGCAGTTCTCAATCTAATATATGGCATATGCTCCTACAAGAAAACATCAACAAATTTTAGATATTCAAAAAGCAAACACATGTATATATAATAGAATAACCTGACACGTTAACATTACCAAATAAGTTAGCTGAACCCCATCTGTGTTTCTGAAAGATTTCAGTTCAAGCATAGTAACTTTTTGTAGAACTTTAATGTAGAGTTTGTTTGTTTTTTTTTTTTTTGAGAAGTTTCATCTAGGCTTTGCCTAGACTACATCCTTGGCAATTTAGAACAGAAATTGAAAATTCAACCGTCTGAAACTAAGCCTGGCCACAAGATACGCATGAGGGGATTCGAACCTGGGGTGAATGGGATACCATCTACATTCCCCACAGGCCTTACCGCTACGCCACAAGCCTTATGGTTTTAATGTAGATTTTTTGTTAAGCTTTCAGTTCAATTCTGTCCACAAGAAGGTTTACTCAAGCAGAACCACAAGGCACAAACTACAGTAGAAAAGACACAATTTTGACGATGAAAATACATACTAAGTGATTTTTTTTCTTCAATAATATTCTAAATTGGGATAATGCGACAGCAAATTTTCTACTCCAACCCCACAATCATTGCTAAGAAAAACAGGAGATGAAAAATACCAAGGCCCCAAAACCATTAATGGTAGGTAAGATTTTATTAGATTGAAACAAATAATTTTCTAAGATAAGGGGCCATTTACCAAACCCTTAACCGGGTGAGCATAGCTAGGACCGAGAATCTTACTCAGTAAGAGGCAAACAAGAATCAAGTCTTACCCGGTAAATTAGGCCAAGACTCTTACCTAGTAATAACTTACGAGGGGATGGATGCTTACCAATAATCCATTTTGTTATCCAGAATGTTGCCGGGTAAGGTAAGTGAGAATGGTGACTCTTGCCGGTAATCACTTTTCCACTAATCATTTGGTAACAGCCCCTAAATTAGATATCATATAAAAAGTTGGACAAACTATTTTCTAATTTACTTGTATGACTATACAACTGTACTTCATACAGGTGTTTTCCTAGGCCTATCAGATGCAACTCTTAGCAACTATTAAGCAACTACATGAATCTCGATTCAAAATAAATGTTATTTCTCAAGCAAATATTTAGCAACTACATGGTCACAAAGTTACACTCCACCATGAGATGATGATCAGAAATTGGTCATTTGAAAATCTACAATTTGTCTATTCCATTTGCAATTGACACTCCATGGAACTTCTCCATCATGATGACTATGACTGCTATGATATCCTTCGAATACACTTTTGAGTTTATTATGAAACAATACACGCATAAAAATAGCAAACTCAAGCATATTGGTTCAAAACAGATGCAAGCAACCAGGTACGTGATAGCTATACCTGTTAATTAGATAATTATGTTAGGATTAGAGCAAAAAGAAATTTTGAATTTGAACCCACAAATTGATTCCATATCCCATCAACGCTCAGGTGTTGTTCAGGGAACTCGAGTCAAAATTAGCCCATTTCTTACTTCCGACCACCTACAATCAATTAATAAGACGCTCAACTAATGCTTAACACAAATACACAATCTTAAAGATCCTAAGCAACATTTCATTTTTTCTACTTCATAACAGAAATTGGCAGCTTCTATATGCCTTGAGTTACGATATATTTCTCCCTTTTAGAAGCCAAATAGGACACTATCATCTAAATGGAAGTTGTAGATTGGTATCTTAGGCTTTTATAGAAACTTGATTCATGCAATTTGGAGCTACGAGCAATTCGGTACAACTTTTACAAAAACAGCTTGCATGTTCTTGTATACACTGTGAGCTGATTTAAAAGCTATAATTAGGACTTGCACTCCTGATAACAGTTACACAGAACATTCTAAGCTTTCCAACAATATATCGCATGCCTCCTTTGGACCAACGGTTGAGTTTCTATGAATTTTTCAGTAACAGGACAAAAACTTAAAAACTACAAATCTCTCTCAAACATTTCATCAAACACTTATTGTTCATCTTAACTTTGAAGCCTAAATCCGTTTTTAATGGTTTCATCCCTTCATCCATGACCTTATTAAAGTAATTTAACCACAATTTATTAACAACAAACATGCTCAATACCAAATAAGATGATCGCAGCTTCAGAACCTTGAAGAAGCATTTCCACTAAACTCAAATGTCGATACAAACACGTGTTTTCTTCATGTCAATGCCCTGATGCCGTAATTCAGGCCAACTCCATTAAATAAAGTCTATTCAAATGTCAATGGTGATAAATTGCACCGGACATGACATCGGAAGGAAGCAGCGAGAGGCTTTCGATTCGGACACAAATTCCAATAAACAAACCCCAAACGATACTAAAATAACCCCCAAAAGAAAAAGGGTTACGATATCAGAAAACAGTAAAAACTCAAACACACAAACTCAATAATATACAACCATATGTGAAACTCGAAAAAATTACCTTTGTTCTTCAATCTCTGCTGAATGTGGGAAGAAAGAAATGGCAGCGAATTCATAGTGAAAACTATTAAAAGAAGAATGGACACGTGTAGGCATAGAAGAAGAAGAAGGACACGTGTAGACATAGTAGAACAGCATCTGGAGAAAAATTGATCGTTCGATCAATTAAAAATGGACGCCATCCTGAAGCGGAAAGCGGCTGCGAGTGGGGAAATATATTAGACGCGCCTATGCGTGAGAGAAGACGCGCTTGCCTAAGCCCTCTTCTAAATTTATAAGATATAGATATATAGAGAGAGTCAGTTTCATTTGTGAACCACGAAAATAGTATGAACTTGTCAAGCCCTTCTCCTCAAAGAGCACTAGTTGCCTTTCAAATTATAAAAAACCCAAAAGGTGTTCATCATAGCCGTTGATCAAAATAATGAAGAGTCGATATGAATCCTTAGGAAATCTGTGGAAATATGAAATATATGAATAATCAATGATTATGGAAATATAAAATAATGAAACGTTTCATAAAAGTTTTATAGAAATTCATACATTTACATAGTTCATAACATTTTCTTGGTTCATTAATGATTTTACCTATAATAGGGTTAGGTTCAAAGTGAACTGAATTTTGGTTGTGAACGTGAGGACGAATCTCAGTCATACATCTTTGGTTGCGGTAGACGCTCACGGAGGATTGACGCGATTCATGGAAGGATGGAGATTATTAAATGAGGGGATCCGGTCAAAGGCACCTTTATTGACCGGATGACTGCCAGATATTCGTCTTCGTGTTCATAACAAAAATTGAGTTCACATTTGAACTTTCCTCTGCCTATATATATATATATACATGTCCGAGTTGGGTTTCGATGAGAAGTTGGTTAAAGTGAATAAAGGTGAGAAGTAATTATCAACCGTTGGATGCACATTCAGATGAGAGGCGCATTAGATCAATCTCCGTACCAAACGCGATTCACGGATGGAGTTGAGATTAAAACTGATTAAGAGTCCAAATCTCCCTCTCACATTAACTCAACTTATCACGTAATCTTTAGCCTTGTCTATTTTGTCATTTTCAACAAATAATTTATTGATTTGAAAATTTATCTCTTCTATAAACACACTTCACTCTCTCCACTCCTAGAGAGAGAGAGAGAGAAAAGAGAAAAGAGAATGAAAGGGTATTCAAAGATGAATAGAAGCTCCAAATCAAGATCCATGGATTTCTCAGATCTCAATCCATTTCCACCTCATGAATCACAACCCATTGAAATCAAAACCTCTAAATTCATCCCAAAAACCACCACCCCACCAACCTCCATTATCCAACACAACTTCTATGGCAATGATCATGAAGATGAAGATGAAGATGAAAATGATGATAAAGAGAGACCAGTGATAAGGGGTTTCTCCATTAGAAGATGTTCATCTGTTGCTGAAAAGTATTGCAGGATCCATCATCATTCTGATCAAACCACACTCTTTCATCATGGCCAAGAAGATGGCCAGATGACTGGATCTGCAAATCTCCACAACAAGAAGAAGAAGAAAGGAAGTTTGCTTAAAGTCTGCAAAAGCATTTTTGGACTCTAATTTCAGACATCATCAGTACTATTTCAGAACATGTATTTTAAGTATTTATTTTTAAATAAATGTATTAAATCATCATTTGAGTTTTTGTCACCGACATTCCTTTATGGTCTTCAGGTTTTAAATGAGAACTATATATAAAGTCATTTATAGTTTATCAATAACCTTTTTTTTAAGTTAGTGGCTTGAGATGGCAAATTAATTTATTGGTAATAATTTTATACAGAGGGAGGTTCATACAAGAACAATTCATTTTGTAAGAACAAAGGAACCATGTAAATCACATGTGATTTTGTACTAAACAAGAAAAAGCGAGTGTAGTACACTTGCTGACAAGGCGCGTGGGTCGGTGCAAGTGGGCGAGCGTAGTACAAAATCACCTATGATTTACATGGTTCCTTCATTCTTGCAAATTGGTTTTGTTCTTGTTTGAACCTAATTCTATATAGAGTTAGGTTCAAACAAGAATTAGGTTCAAACAAGAACAAAACCAAATTGCAAGAATGAAGGAACCAACAAAATCACACGTGATTTTGTGCATGGACGCCCACTCGTGGCTTACCCACTCGCCTTGTTGGAGCGTGTCCTACATACGCTTTTTCTATCGCAGCACAAAATCACATGTGATTTCCTTGGTTCCTTTGTTCTTGCAAATTGGGTTGTTCTTGTATGAACCTCCCTCATTTTATATATATATATATAGAGAGAGAGAGAGAGAAAAAAAATCAAATACACACCAAGTAATTCGTAAACACTTACACACCAATCTAAACCATTTATTTTCCATTGAATTTTTGATCTAACGATGCATAAATGTTGGGGGTGTTTTGATAATATAGCTATGGCAACTAACAATTTGAATTATTAATAGCCTTTAGTTAATAAAATTCATAATTTTAGGAAGTAAATCTCATATGCAAATTGGTGTGTAAGTGTTTACGAATTACTTGGTGTGTATTTGATTGTTCCTCTATAACTTGACTCTATATATATGAGGTATATTATATATATACAATTATTATTTAGAAAAAATCTATAAAAATTAAATGAACTTCAGTTTTTAGAATGATAAGTTAGTGGATAATTTTTTGGAACAAATAAGTAATTAGACTTTTCAAAATGTGTTAAATCCTTGGATTTTTAGAACTTATGCATCTTTGTTGTTTAAATTTTTTACCTATAAACTAAACATAAAATTGAAATACAAATCCTAAAAGCTATTATCAATCCCATCACTCCCCCACCCTTGCTCAATATTGTTGTCGACCTACACCTCTGGTCATCGTTGCACTGTTAGTTGCCGCCGCACCAGCCCAACATCTACGTCACCGTCTCCCCTTCCCTCAACCCAACCCATCTTCCCATCATCGAGACACTTCGTTTACAAACCTAATTTTGTTGTCGATTTCATGAACAACAAACTGAGTATTCCTCCTCTTCTCATCTTCTTCACAACCCAAATTCATCTGCCATACTCAAGAGATGGAATCGGAAGTGACTTCAGACCCATTAACGGATTGAAATTTGTAATCGATTTGAACTCAGTGCCGTCCCTGGGGAGGGCGGGCTGGGTGTACACCCAGGGCCCAAAAATAATATGGGCCCAAAATTTTCTACTATATTGTAGTTGTAAAAGAAATGGTGAAAAAAATACATAAATTTTATGAATACTAATAGGACTTAGATAATTTTATATCATATTAAGGGCCCAAACATGTATTATCATATCAAGGGCCCAAACATCTTATAGTATTTTTTTATAGTTTTTTAGTTTCTTTTATCTAATATCAAAATCTAAATTACTTGCCTAGAAAACCTTAATATATTCTCCATCATCTGTCCCTCTAGTATTGATTTCATGCATTATTGATTTCTTGTTACCTAATATTGAGTTAATGAATCTTAAATACACTTCTATCTCTAAAACCAGATAGAGTGTTATTGGTTTATTAACTTACTTATATTGATTTACATAGAGTGTTATTTTGAATAATCAATATTGTAATCCCAAATGATGTCAATCTATATATTAAGGTATATTATAGGATCTTTTTGAGAATGTTAGGTAAAAATTGATATGGTAGAAATTATTAATTTCAAAATAAATTATTGATTGATTTTACGTCTAGGAATACTTCGAAAAGTGGTTTTACATGAATTATTAGTATTTATTGAATTCAATGCTGTTTCTTATGAGGAAAAATTAATGATCATTTTCTTACTTATGAAGGGGCCCTTATTTACATTTCGACCAGGGCCCAAAAAATGTCAAGAACGGGCCTGGATTTGGTATTCTCCAACTCATAGACCCTTCACTACATTCTTCAATTTCGTTCTTAATAACCTAATTTCTTTTTTTCATTTTTCGGGTTTTTCCTTCCTAGATTTGTCCATTTACTCCATTTGGGTGACTTTCTTATTGTTTATTGCTTTAATTTTATGCTATTTGTATTCAAATATTTCATGGTGTTTCAGTTTCAAGTGTTTCCGGTGTTGGAATGATGAAACTCTTGCAATTTCACTCATCTTTGTTGTTTCTTCCTCGTTTGTCATTAATGTTCATATTGTTGTTTCTTAATGCGTATATTCTTGGTTCTTGCTTCAAAATTTTGCAATCTGATTTAAAGTAGATGGTGGGGATTCCATGTTTCGAGTGTTTTTCTGGTTTTTTTTTTGGAAGAGGTATCCCAGACCACATTGGGCCCAGACTAATCCTCGGCAATTTTGGGCCGAAGCCCGAATGCTAAAGCATGCAGCCCGGGGTCGAAGCCCCCGTACCTCCAGAGTGTTTTTTGTGGTTTGGTGTTGTAAGTCTTGAAATTCTTGAAAGGGTTCATGTCTCTGATCGGTGTTGGTTGTAAGCTGGCTACCATAGAATAATGAAAGAAAGAATGACTTTGGATAGTGCGGTCAAACCCTTTAGAATGCTCGTTTTCATAGGAAACTGAAATTGAGTAGAAAATCGATTCACTATATTGACGAACTTCGTATGAGTGATGAAGAGTTATTCAACCATAATAACATCAAAAATATGAAAGTTTGTTGGGTTTTTTAGAGTTTTTTTCAATCATTTTACTACATTAACCAATTTTATAGGTACAAGGATGTATTTAACAAGTTTTAGAAAGTCCAATGATTTATTTAACAGGTTTGGAAAATTCCAATGATTTATTTAACAGGTTTGGAAAAGTCTAATGACTTATTTATTTAACTGAGAGTATGTTGGGTCGTCATGGCGACCGTGACACACGATTGTGTGTGCTTGAGGGTATTGTCGCCATCACTATCGTCCACAAGATATCGAGCCTAGAACCATACGAACGAGAAGTCTAACCAAGTGGATAAGTTAAACCGACGAGTATGCATAAGTAGATTGACTATAATTTTACAGGTATTATATATTAGGAGTTTAGAACTCGTCATCAAAAGAGTCTTTTAGACCATAAAAGGTGAATAGAATTAATGTCAATTGGATTCTGTTCAAAAAGATCTGAAAATCAATAAAAACAATATCATTGACAAATTTCAATCGTCATAGTTTTAACTTGTTACATATTTATAGTTGATTTAATTTGCTATATAATTAATAATTCAATGCTTTTTATTAAAAATATTAAAAAGTAACTTTGATTTTTATAATTTAATGTTTTTATATAAATCATTCGAAAGAAAATATTCCTATGTTATAATATTTTTTTTCTTCATATGTTATGCATACTACTATCCTTTACATTTTATTATAATGCATGAAAACACTTACATAATTAACATGATTTACATAACTAATAACTTTATATTACTTTTGTTTTTCAAATGTAAAAGAATAAGTCCGTTAGCGCGTGGACAAGCCCGTAATCCAGTAAAAACGGGCTTGAGCTATCTATATTAGGCTAGTTTGACAAAAAATATATGTTAGACCAACCCAAACCCAACCTAATTCCGTAAATAATCACCTCTAACATAAAGCATTCACTATTCACTCCAATCCAACACCCCTTGAGGTGTAACAAACGCAAATTTAATTCAAAAGAGTTTATACATTATCCTTAAAAAAATCATGGTTTATTTTAAATTCATTTTCAAGCAGGCAAATTGCATAAAATAAAAACACAATTTCATTTAGTTTATATTTTGTAAAGCATATAGTTTAAAAATATCTATTTTGAAAAACAAGTTACGTTTCACCGAACTTACAATAATATTGAATATTAACACAGAAATCTAGCCCAGCGGTGGTAGGTAACATCCTTGCGTTTGCCTTGAAAGATAAGTTGGGCGAGGGTTCGAGCCCCGCTCGATACAAAAAACGCCAAAGGCCTTATAGACCTCTTCTGCGGTATCCAGCTCTTCACCGGTCTTTGGATCGGTTCAGGGGCGAGTCCATGGGTTGGCCTTCGGGTCGGCTCATGGGCGCGGGGGATTAGTCGGTGCCCGTATGGATCCGGATACCCCCCGAACGTGTGTGTGAGTTAAAAATACCGTTAAAAAAACATAGAAATCTAAATTATAGACCATTAACTATACGTGTATATATATATATATGTATATCGAAAATGTGTAACAATAATTTGAAAATTAGCGGAATAGATTAGTGAAGAAAATAAAACATAACACTTATAATTCTATTATAGAGGAAATAAAACAAAAAGCGCCCATGGCCTAATGGATAAGGCGTCTGACTTCTAATCAGGCGATTGTGGGTTCGAGTCCCACTGGGCGTGCTAATTTTTTTAATTTTAGATAACTATTCATTGACTTGTTTTTTTTAATGGGTGGATTGAAATTTAAAAAAAAATTAACTCATTGGAAATATCATATATTTTTCTTTTTATTTTAAATATCATTATTTAATAATAATATGAATTTAAAATATCGAATAACTTGTGGATTTGGTTCCTGTAGTTTAATAATTCTTTTGACCATTGTCTCTAATATATGTTTATCTTGGATATGATACTTGTGGTTTTCATTTCGTTTTTGTCATGGTCCCTCTGACTAACTCCTTCGTTAACTCTGTTAATCTAAGTACTATTTTTGTAATTTTCTATTCTTTTGTTTTTTCTTGTAAAAAAATAAAAAAAATGTTTAAACACAAATATATATATATATATATATATATAATGATATCAAAATAAACAAAATAAGAGATTCTTCTATAATTTAATTTTTTAAATTAAACAATAAATTATATCCTAAACAATTCAAATGTTTTTTTATTTAAATAAATAAAATCATATCTAATTTTATTCGCTCTAAACAAAATAAGATAAAATTTTATGATCTTTTTTAACGAAAAAAGAAGTATTATAATTTGATTGATTTAACTTAAAATTTTTAGCTATATTAAATAAAAAAAGTATACCATCTTCTACTATTTAAATAAAATAATAAAATTAAATGTGTTTAATTTAATTAATATTTTTAAATAATCAAATACAGAACAAAATATTAATATATGTTTTTATGTCACTAACAATAAGTATGTGTGTATGTACATAATGTTTGTATACGCAGTATAATTAAATTGATAATTTCTTGTTTTATATTTGATTATCTGAGTTTTTTGAACAATTGATTATACTAAATACATTAAATTTTATTATTTTATTCAAATACTGGAAATGATATGGTTTTATTGTTTTTATTTAACTAAAATTTTAATTTAAACAAACCAAATTATAAATTTATTTATTATTTTATTTAGAATGAATAAATAAGATTTGCTTTTATGATTTAATTTATTAAAATTGATTAAATTATATATGATATAATTAATTATTTAATTAAAAACTGAATTTAAAAATACGCTCTTATTTTATTTATATAATGGTATTAAAAAAAAACAATATTTTTAAACACACAAATTCATACATATTTCAAATCCTTACTGAAAAATCTAGTTGTTGTTGTATGTTTAATTTCTAGCGATTGGTGATGACGACCAAAGCGACCGATGACAACATCCACTCTGAACAATTTTTTTGTATTTTCTTATTGTTTTTTATTTAAAACTTTATAACTACATGGGTCAATCTAGGTTTAGCTCATTTATTTAATAGATTGGGTTAGAGATGGCCAAAACGGCCCGGTCCAACTAGTTAACCGGGATCGAGCCCGTCGATGTAACCGGTTAAGGAAGGCCCGACAAGGCCCGGTTAAGGTCCGTCGGTTAGGATCCGGTCCGGTTAAGGCCCGGTCAAGGCCTAACTCGTCGCATTTTCGTAAATAAATCGATTTTTTCAAGATTTTCAATAAATATGACCGTTTTATGACTGTTTGTAATGGTCCTTGACCGTTTTTTTGGGTTTTAAGTGCCTCATATTAATATATGTATGTTGTTTGAGGTTTGTAGTTAGATACCAAGTTACCAACGCAAAAGAACTCAAAAAACGTTCACCATTCTCACATTTTCGCAATCTTGTTTTGTATTCGACTTTGTTATTCCTACATGGAAGTTTCTACACTTATGTTATTCCAAGATCCAAGTTCCGACTTCGAGAAACTTGTGCATGACTACTTTTCAGATGACCCGGTATATGACGACGAGAACTTCAAACGGCGTTTTCGTATGAACCGACGACTATACATTAGGATAGTTGCCGATTTTGAGAGAGAGTTTGATTTTTTCAAGCAAATGTAAGATGCAAGAGATGTTAAGGGGTTCTCTCCGCTACAAAAATGTACGTCTACGATCTGACAATTGACTTACAGGACTGTTGCCGATGCTATGGACGATACTTGAGGATATCCGAATCGACATCAAGGGAATGCTTAGAAATTTTTTTGCCAAGGTGTTGTTCACCTATATAGGCGAAAATATTTACGAAAGCCTACTGCTAATGATGTTCATAAGTTGTACGTGTTGCATGAACAAAGACACGGCTTACCCGGCATGCTTGGTAGCGTAGATTGTACGCACGGAATTGGAAGAATTGTCCCTATGCATGGAGGGGTCAATACCATAGAGGTGATCATCCTGGATCATCAGTAATTCTAAAGGCGGTAGCATCTCATGATCTATGGATCTGGCACTCATTCTTCGGGGTTTCGGGTGCCACAAACGACATACTCGTTGTAAATCAGTGTAACGCCCCAAATCTTAAGTTATATTAGTTTAGTTTATTATTATATTTATTAGTTTTTAATTAGTTAATTAGAGTTTTAAGAAAGTTGATTTAAATTAGGATTGATAAGTGGGCTTGGATTAACTTATGGGCTTAGCCTTTGGGGAAGTAGTCCGGCCCGGGTTTATAAATACCCCAAACCTTCTAATTAATTCCTCACAAATTTATTTTTCTAACTTGGAGAGAAAGAAAGAGAGAGAGAAACCGAGAGAGAAGAGAGAGATCGGGAAGGAGAGAAAGAGATCGAAGTGGAGAAGAGGTTTGATCGAGGGTTTGGATTCGTGTTTCGATCGTGTAAGGTATGGTTTCTAACTTGTTTTTAACCGTTCCGTAAAACTAGGGTTTGAATGAGTTGTGTTTCGAGGTTGTTTATTGTGGGTTTTTCGATTTTAATCGCATCTAGGGCTGAGTATTGTTGGGGGTTTGCTTTGAAATCGATTAGAATGAATTTGGGGTTTTTTTCGAAATTCCCGTTAGGATGCGTAGTCGTGGGAGATCGGCTCGTTCTCCCTCGTTAACTGTCGGATCGTCGTGAAATTTGGACAGCGACTTCACGACTCATTGTTCTTCAATCTGACCGGAGGGATCGAGCATCGGAGGCTCTAGTAAGGAGCAGCAACCAGTCGAAGTTGGCTGATTTTCCAAGAAAGTGAATTCGGTAATTTGGGGATTTAAGCGGTGTGTGTAAGCGATTCTCGAAGGCAAATGGTGGAGAATCAAGTGTGGTTTGTGGTTTGTTAATATATCTCAAGGTATGAATTCTAAACCCCTCTTTAATCGCTGAATGGTGCAGTCATCACGATTTGGGTCAAGTATGAGAGTTAGGGTTAAGTTTTTGGGGGTAATTGCATGAACACCGATTTGGGTGTATTTCATTAGTGTTTTGGTGTAATTAATGTCATGTGATTGTGTATAATCATTATGGGATGTTGTATGAACTTGATTTCGATGGTTTCGGTCGAAATTGGAGTTGTAGGTAAAAACCCTCGTTGGTAGTCGCAACCCGCGACTTCCGTTTGGTGTTCGTTTTAAACCGTTTTGAAGGGGTAGCTTTTGGGGTTTCTTAGGAACTTGGTTAGTCATCGTTTGGGACTAGTTGAGGGTTTAACTTTTAGCGGCGGTAATAACACGAATCTAGGTTTCGATTCGTGGGATTTGGGTAAAGACCAAATGTTGGTAATTTAAATTGTATTTTCAGATTTGATTTAAAGTGTCGTGAGACATGTGCTTATTTGTTTGCGCGAACCAGGTGAGTTACTCTACGTGTATCTTATTATGTGATGTGTTTATATAGCATGATAGTGTACGTAAAGGAACCGCATGCCCTTGATGAGTTGTGGGGGCCGACCCGTGTCCAAACTGACGGGAGTTTTATCGATCTCATGAGAGTCGGGTATTTGTTGTGTAATTGATTATTGATATGTTGATATGATGGTTGTATGTGATTGGTGCCTGTTATGGTATATGAGCATGTTATGTGGTAACGTATACGTAGTGCTAGCTCACTAAGCTTTATGCTTAACCCTTCCGTTGTTTCCTTTTTTCCAGGTTCGGGTTCAGGGGTGGATAAGGGCAAGGCCCCGATGTGATGCTAGCGGCGAGATGGTTCCAACAGTTTTAGTTGATAATTGGATTTATTTTTAAACATATGTTATTTTATGGGTTCTTAAGTACTAGATTTTATTTATTTATGCAACTAAAGACTTGATTTCTTTTAATTTAATCAAAATGGAGTTTAAAATTTTATGGTGTTACAATCAGTCGCCGATATTCAACAATTTGTTCGAAGGTAAAGCACCCGATAGTTCATTTGATATGAACAACACACACTACAAACACGAATACAATCTTGCCGACGGGATTATCCAGAGTGTGACACTTTCGTCAAAGCATTTAAGTGGCCAACAGACATCAAAAGGAAGAAGTTTAAAGAACGTCTCGGCTAGGGAATTGAACATGCATTTGTTATGCATCAAGAAAAATGGCACATTAATGATACTCCAGCACAGGTATGAACAACGAATAAATTAAGGTATATTATGTACACTTTCGTAATTTTACACAACATGATTCGCGAAGACGAAGGCTTTTCACGTTATAATTTTGATGATACTGAGGTTTTAGCGGAAGACATTTAAGTAACTATCAACGAAGAAGAACGAGCACAAAACGTCATGTAACACCCCATTATCTAATATACTTATTATTGTTATCCTAGTTATTATATTATTATGATATTGTATTATTTGCTAGTATTTTATTGAGGGTTTATAATCAGATAAGTTATTAGAGGGTTTCAAATTTGAATAGGATAAGGATAGTAGTACTTTAAGTACCTACTCCCTAGGCTTCTTCTTTTATCTCAAAAGAAACAAAAAAAAGAGAAAGGGTTTTTTTTCAAAAAGGGAGTTGAGAGAGAGAGAGAGAGAGGCTGAATACGGGAGAGAGAGAGACTGAGAGAGAGAGAGAGAGAGAGTTGGAGGCTGATTTTGGTTGCTTAATCGCTAAGGTAAATCGTCACTCTCTCGTTAATCTTTCTTGTATCGGAGGTCGTTTTGTGTTGAGTTTGGTTTGATCGTTGGTTGTCGACGGAAGTGGCGGCGATCACCGGCGATTGCTTGCGCTGCTGTTGTGTGTAACACCGACCGGCAGTGGCCAGAGATCAGCGGTGGCTGCTGTCCTGTTTTGGCACCGGTGACAGCCGGCTGAGTTTAGAACGCCGACGTTTGGCCGGCGAAGTTGATGGCGGTGGTGATTCTTGTGCTGCCATCGAGTCGTACTGGTGGATGCGGTAACCGGCAGCGGTGGTTGAACTCGCCGCTGTGAGTATCGTCTAGAGGTCGGCCGACAGTGGCGATGATCGGTGCCACTGCCGTTGCTCTTTGTTTTGGGGGCGGCGATGGCCGGCAATTGCCGGCTGCCGGTTGTTTGTTGTGGCCGGCAGTGGTGGAAATTACCGCTGCTGCCGCTGCCTTGTCGTTTGGGCCGGTGGTGGTGGTGATTACCACTGCTGTTGTGGCTTGCTTATAGACCGGCGGTGGTGGCGGATTCATACCGCTGCTGCCGCTGATGTTGTGGTGCTCTTGTGACGGCTGTCCGGCGGCGGCGCTTCGGGTCGGATCGTTAGTCGGTTGATCGGTAGACGGTTAGATTCATATCTTGCCGCAACCGCACTTAGTATGCTCGTAGACTAGGGTCCCCTCGTGTAAACGAGTTGAGTCGAATTTAGGTTCGGGTTTGGAAATAGAGGATTGTTAGGGAGTAATTTCGTGTATAAAACTTGCAGATTTACGAGTGGGTTGATTTCGTGTCCGGAACACTTTATTTACGTGTGCTTATTGTGATTCGAGGTGAGTGGGTTTTTACATACCTTATATTGTAACCATTATGTATGTTGATTGATTTGATGGGCCGGGTCGTGGGACGATCCGAAGAGTGGGTGACCACTAGGGCCGGGTCGTGGGACGATTCGAAGAGTGGGTAACCACTAAGGCCGGACTACGGGATGGTTCGAAGAGCGGGAAGCCGTTAAGATGTTTTATGTGGATATATATATATATATATATATGATTGTTCAATATATTGTATGTGATTATTTGCTCAGTAAGCGGTTGTGCTTACCCCACGTTTACTTTATCTTTTTAGGTGCTAGTTCGAGCGTGGATAAAGGCAAGGCTCCGGCTTGATGATTCTGGCGATGGCATTCCGATTAGACATTGATTGTTTTACTTAGTTATTATTCTTTATTAAATTGAGGGGATTTTTGGGATGGTTATTTATTGAATTAAACAAATGGTTTTCTTGTGATATTTTTCTTAGTTTAACTCTTATAAAAAAAATTGGTTTGAAATTTGGGTGCTACAACTTGGTATCAGAGCCTAGGTTTAAGAGAATCAGCATACACACTGTTGGATGTGTGTGTGGTTGGACTTAAACTAGGCGATTTTGGGAAAAATTTTATAAGATCGGAATGGCCAGCGGAACCGTCAAGACGGAGGTGAGCATTAGTTGTACTTTTAGATATTTAATTTGCTATATATATATATGCGCGTATGAGGTGGATTTAAAATGTGGATATATGCTTAATTGCATAAACATATGTGGGTCGATGTGGATATTATATGTTCTGTTTAGGACTGTGTTATGATTGCGTATACCTGCTTAGTCGATAGGTTAAGGTCTAAGTAGGACGGTATCAAACCCAAACGTAAACACCTTGGTACGTTGAGGATGGGTTGTCGGGCATGTTCTCGTTTGATTATTGCCCGGTGATCTTGATTTGACTATCATGAATGGATGGTTATAGTAATACGGCGCCAATAATAGTGTTACTATAAACACCTGTGTGGAGTTGGGATTGATTAAGTTCTAGAGACTTTAACACATTGATGATAGTTAGGGATGAGCATATATGTGGTTAACTGATATGTGTAGTGCTTATGTATATGAAAGGTGTGAACTAGTCTATAAATTAGCATGCGCAATAAGACTAGAGGTAGGTACTTGCATGAGCACTAGTAGCATAGAGATACGAGTAGGCACCCCGTAGTATTTTGAACTGCCTTATCATAGTCGTGATCTAAGATATTCGTAAACCCCCAGAATGGTGCAAACTAGAAGGCAGGATGATAGTGGGGCCGAGCAGACAGACCACATGGCTGCTCAGATTGCTGAGACCTTGCAGCAGATGTTGCCTGGGTTATTTACCCAGATGAGAGATGAGCTGGTTCAGACATTGGACCAGCGTACCGATGCAGCCCTTACGGCTCGAAGTACGGGGACTGCGAGCACGGCTCAATCACATAGTAGGGTAGTAGTTACCTTCAAGGATTTCATGACGTGTCAACCGCCGTTCTTCGAGGGGCAGAAAGACCCCGTGGCCTGCTACAGATGGTATTCGGCAGTTGAGGGGGCTTTCCGCACTTGCGGGTGCCCCACGGGATCGAAGGTCCTTTTCGATGTGAACCTTCTTCGGGGAGCGGGGAAGGATTGGTGGGAGCTAGTTCTTAAGAGGCTCTCGGAAGCTCAGATCAGTGCCTTGACTTGGGAGGAGTTCAAGGTCATGTTTGACGAGGAGTTTGCTCCTCGTATCGAGAAGGAGCGGATAGCGGCCGAGTTCCTGAAGCTGACACAAACGACTGAGACAGTGAACGAGATTACCACGCAGTTTTTGGAGAAGCTGTTGTTCATTCCGGGCTATGCTAACGATGAGTCCCTGAAGATGGCTCGTTACGCGGGGATTCTAAAGACAGATATCAAGAGAGCGGTGGCTACGGGAAGGTGCAAGACCTTCGGTGAGATGGTAGAGGTAGCGAGAGCCCAGGAGTTGTACCTGGAGGAGCGGCAGCAGGGGAAGCGTAAAGCGGAGGATCAGTCAGGGCTAGCAAAGAAGTTTAAGGGAGCAAGGGGCGAATCTAGGAGCGGATCTACGGCTTGCAGGAAGTGTGGGCGGAACCACAGGGGTGAGTGTAGCGAACGGGAGACGTCATGCTTTAAGTGTGGCAAACCGGGCCATTTCAGCCGCGACTGCAAGGAGGCAGTGAAGACCTGCTTTCACAGTTACCAGCCCGGGCATATCAAGCCCGATTGCCCCCAGCTGAAGGGAGCACCAGTTCAGGCCCCGGCCCCTGCAACGCTTAGGATCACTAATGGTACCACTAAGGGGAAGAGTGGACCTACTACTCGTGGACGGGCATTCCAGCTGACTGTCGAGGAGGCGCAGACGGCACCTGACGTGATTACAGGTACTACCTCGCTAAGTCTAGTTGTTATGTTTTGCTTAAGCCTGTAGTTAGTAACTTGTTGTATATCTGTTTTAAATGTGTGAATTAGGTATCTTCCCTGTTAACTCAAAACCTGCGTTACTACTTTTCGACACGGGGGCCACGTGGTCCTATGTGTCGCATAGGTTTAGTAAGGACTTCCAGATAGAGCTAGGAAATATGGATAGGCCTTTGGCGATTGATGTAGCTGCGGAGGAAGTACGAGTAGTCGAGCATGTGTATCGGGGGTGTAGCATCGACAACTTCGGAGTCCAATTCAGTATCGATCTCATACCAATTCCCATGAAGGGGATAGACGTAGTGGTTGGGATTGATTGGATGTTTCCGAACCGGGCAACGACAGATGTTGCGGGACAGCTGGTGCGTATCCAGAATCCGAGTGGGGGAGAGCTGATCATGTACGGCAAGGGAAGGAGGATGCAAACGTCGTTCTGTTCCGTCGCGAAGGCACAGAAGTACTTGCAGCAAGGATGTTCGGGATTCTTGGCATATGCAATGGCGGACCAGACGGAGGGAAGGAAGCTGACGATAGCAGAGGTACCGGTTGTTAGCGAGTACCCGGATGTATTTCCGGAAGATCTGCCTGGCCTACCGCCGGATAGGCAGATTGAATTCGGCATTTATTCGGTGCCGGGTTCAGCTCCAATCGCTCGAGCTCCTTATCGTTTGGCTCCACCGGAGCTTCAAGAGTTGTCGGATCAGTTGCAGGAGCTCTCGGGGAAGGGATTCATCCGTCCGAGTAGCTCACCTTGGGGAGCACCGATTTTGTTCGTGAAGAAGAAGGATGGAAGTCTCCGTATGTGAAAATTGTTTTTTAACAATTTAATTATCAGCAAAGAAAATCCTTACTATTCTAGACGGAACTAAACCGATCCATCTATTCCAACTCTAACCCGACAACACAATTTCAACGGCGCTAGCTAAAAAAAGTCGAGACATCACATGGGTCTAACAGACCTACCAACTCGACTCACCACCACGAACCGCTGCCGGTCAGCAGCAACAGGAAACGACTATCGCCCTACTGCCACTTCTCGCGACGCGAGCTCCACTAGGCAACCGGCTTCGCGGCGCGAAGCTTGAATAGCCACCAATCTGACGGCCAGCAGTCGGCCAAAGCAAACCACTGCCGTCCCTCGCCGCGAACGGTAGCCGACGCCAAACCCAACACCGCAACGACAGCGGTGTAAAACACCACCACCATCGCTAAAACTACCGATCACGACCACCGACGCCATCAATCGCCGACGCATCGAAACCCTAAGCCGGCCATAGCCGGTGCTAGACCAAACAGCAGCTGCTGTCGGCTAATGCCGCCGCAACACCGCAAACCGCCACCATCGCCGGCTGTCGCCGGCGTGGTTAACAACAACAATAGCGACGGGAATCGCCAGCCAAAGCCGGCGACCACCGTACCCCACCAGCGGCTGCCGTTAAACACCGCTTTAGACTACGAGAACTTACAAGAGTGAGTTAAAACCTTACCTATGATCGGAAAACGTTCGCCGCTAAACCTTCCGACGACCTCCCTCTTTCCGGCGAATCTCTCTCTCTCTCACTCACGGTTCTCTCCCTCTCTCTCGTTTCTAACTTCCTCACGAAGAAAAGTGGAAAGCAAATATCATCCCCACAAGGATATATATACAGGTTATATATAATAAAGTGTAAATATATCCTTAACTAATTCAAACTCCCATTTTTAATAATTATCTACTAAAAGAAATTTTAAAGAATAATAAAATAATATTAATAATAAAAATAATAATAAAGGGATGTTACAACTCTCCCCCACTTACCAGGATTTCGTCCCCGAAATCAAACCGAGAAGAGTTCCGGATACCTATCTCGCATCTCCGCTTCCGGCTCCCAAGTCCACTCGGAACCCTTCCGATGCTGCCACTGAACCTTCATGATTCCAATCTCCTTGTTCCGCAGCTGCTTCACTTTCCGCTCCAACACTGCAACCGGCTTCTCGATATAATTTAGACTCTCATTGATCTGAATATCATCCAAAGGCACATGCACCGTCTCATCGGCGAGACACTTGGCAACTGGGACACATGAAACGGGTCGTGAATCTGACCTAGCACATCAGGCAGCTCCAACCGATAGGCCACCCTCCCAACTCGCGCCGAAACTGTAAACGGTCCAATATAACGGGGCCCAAGCTTGCCCCTCTTGCGGAAACGAATCACCCCCTTCCAAGGTGAGACCTTCAACAAGACACGGTCACCCACCTGGAACTCTAGATCCGATCTCCGCTTGTCCGCGTAGCTCTTCTGCCTACTCTGCGCTGTCCGCAAGCGCTCTCTAATCCTCTGGATGTGCTCTGTGGTCTGCTGAACCACCTATGTGCTCCCAAGAACACGCTGACCAACCTCGCCCCAACAAATTGGGGTCCGACATCTCCGGCCGTACAGCATCTCGTACGGAGGCATTCCGATACTCGAGTGATAGCTGTTGTTATACGAGAATTCCGCCAATGGCAGATACGTATCCTAACTACCTCCGAAGTCAAGTACGCAGGCCCGAAGCATATCTGCAAGCATCTGAATCGTACGCTCACTCTGTCCGTCTGTCTGTGAATGGTAAGCCGTACTAAAGTGTAACCTGGTACCCATATCTGCATGAAACCGCTCCCAAAATCTCGAGGTAAAACGGGTATCCCGGTCGGAGATGATCGATACCAGTACCCCGTGCCTCTTTACCACTTCCTTCACGTACAGCTCCGCCAATTGCTCAGACGCGAAACTCTCCCGAATAGCTAAGAAGTGAGCACTCTTAGTCAAACGGTCTACTATTACCCAGATCGCGTCGAATCTTTGCGGCGTCTTCGGTAGCTTGGTGATCAGATCCGTGGTGATATTCTCCCATTTCCATTCGGGGATCTCTAACGATTGCATCTTACCGTGCGGTCGCTGATGCTCAGTCTTGACCTTTAGACAGGTCAAGCAAGACTCCACATAGCGAGCAACCTCCCGCTTCATCCCCGGCCACCAATAGTCAACTCTCAGATCCCTGTACATCTTTGTAGCCCCGGGGTGAATAGAGAACCTAGACTTGTGTGCTTCCTCTAACAGTGTCTGACGAGCACCACCTGCAAGAGGAACCCACACTCGCTCATGCCTAGTCAAAAGTCCTCTACTATCCCGAACCATTAAAGGTAACTGGCCTCTAACCCGCTCCTTATTCTGGTTCTTGTCCAAGCTAGCCTCCTCTTGAGCTCGCCGAACCAGATCTAGAAAAGACGTGGTCACGGCCATCCGCAAGTGAGCCGTCTTAAACGATAACTTGGGCGCCTTCCGACTAAGCGCATCTGCTACCACGTTTGCCTTACCCGGGTGATAAAGGATCTCGCAATCGTAATCCTTTACCACATCGAGCCATCAACGCTGCCGCATATTCAGGTTCGGCTGATCCAAGAAATACTTCAAGCTGCGGTGGTCAGTATAGATGGTGCACTTCACCCCGTACAGGTAGTGCCTCCAAATCTTCAGTGCGAAAACCACCGCCGCCAGCTCAAGATCGTGCGTGGGATAGTTAGCCTCATGAGGCTTCAGCTGCCTCGACGCATAGGCTATCACCCGTCCCCGCTGCATCAGAACACACCCCAAGCCAAGGTGTGACGCATCACATTACACGGACATGTCCTCCACGCCCTCAGGAAGTGTCAAGACCGGTGCCTCGCACAACTTCCGCTTCAAGGTTTCGAACGCCTCTTCTTGCTCCGCGCCCCATACATATGGCTCGCTCTTCTTAGTCAGCCTCGTCAACGATACCGCAATCCGAGAAAAGCCCTCGATGAAACATCGGTAGTAACCGGCCAAACCCAAGAAACTCCGTATCTCGGTAGGAGTCCTGGGAATCTCTCAGCTCATCACTACCTCGATCTTAGAAAGGTCCACCTTAATGCCTTCCCGGTTAACAAGATGCCCCAGGAACTGGACCTCTTGTAACCAGAAAGCACACTTCGAGAACTTCGCGTAAAGCCGCTACCTCCGCAACACTTCAAGCACCTCTCGTAGATGAGTCACGTGCTCCTCCTTCGTCTTCGAGTAGATCAGGATATCGTCAATAAAGACAATTACTGACTTATCGAGCACCGGTCGACAGACTCGATTCATCAGATCCATAAAAGCTGCTGGGGCGTTGGTGAGACCGAAAGGCATCACCAGAAACTCAAAATGCCCATACCGGGTTCTGAAAGCGGTCTTAGAAACGTCCGCCTCCTTCACCTTGAGCTAGTGATATCCCGAGCGAAGACCAATCTTCGAGCACCAAGCCGCCCCCTGAAGGTGATCAAAAAGGTCATCAATCCTAGGTAGAGGATACCTATTCTTGATGGTCACCTTATTGAGTTCTCGATAATCGATACACATCCGGAGACACCTGTCCTTCTTCTTCACGAACAGGATCGTGGCACCCCACGGCGAGCTACTGGGACCGATGAACCCCTTCGCCGTGAGCTCTTGCAACTGATTGGATAACTCCTGCAGCTCGGCTGGTGCTAGCCGGTAAGGAGTACGTGCAACCGGTGCAGCCCCGGGTACTAAATCGATGCCAAACTCCACCTCTCGCTCAGGCGGGATGCCCGGTAGATCCTCCGGAAAAACATCCGGATACTCACTCACCACCGGTACATCTGCAACCGACATCTTCCTTTCCTCCGCCGAACTGGTCACTGCGTACGCCAAGTAGCCCGCACACCCATGCCGAAGGTACCTTCCTGCCTTTGCAACCGAACAAAACGCCAGCTGCTTCTTTCGCCCCTCACCATACACGATGGGCTCTCCCCCACTTGGATTCTGGATGCGAACTAACTGCTCCGCGATGTCTAGAATGCCGTGGTTTCGGAACATCCAGTCTACACCCACTATCACATCGACTCCATTCATGGATGTAGGTATCAAGTTGATACTGAAGGACACCCCATGAATCACTATGGTGCAGTTCCAATAAACGTCCTCGCAAATCCACACCTCCTCCACTGCCACATCGATCGCCACGGGACGGACTAAATTTCCTCGTTCAAGCTGGAAGTCCTTACAAAAAGCGTTCGATACGAAGGACCAAGTGGCTCCTGAATCGAATAGTACTAACGCAGGCCTCTCGTTCACGGGAAAAACGCCTAGTTTACAAATAACGAATTTAACTACCAAATAGTGCGCATGCAATTCTAAGTTACAAGCTATAGGCTACAAGCATAACACAACAGATAAATAACTTGACAGCAAACTAAAATGTACCTGTAACCACATCAGGCTCCACATTGGCCTCCTCGGCCGTAAGCTGAAACACTCGACCCCGAGCAGTCGAAGATGGCCCGCTCTTCTTCCCCGAAGAGCCATCGGTAAACCGCATAGTAAAGGAAGCTGGTGCCACCACTGGTGCCGTCACTGGTAGGGGTGAGCATTGGGCCCGTAAGAACCGGCCCGAACCGGAACCGAACCGGGACCGGCACCGGCACCGGTATTACTTATGCGGTCCGGTTCTCGGTTCTAAGGAATGGCTATATCCGGTTCCGGTTCCAAACCGGGTTCGGTGCCAAATATTCGGTTAAAAAACCGGGACCGGCCCGGAATTTTAAAAGGCAATCTAGTATCTTATTATAATTAAAAAAAAAACCTTATTAAGGCCCATCAAAAAAACCCTTAAAAACCATAGGTCATTAGAAAAAATAAACCACAAAGTACCGATCATTACTTGTACGCATAAAAGATCGATCAACAAATTCAAGAATGAATAATTCAAGAATGAATGTTAATCGGATTGAAGATTCGGATGAAACTCAAGTAAGTTGGATTATTGTTTTTATAAACCTTGAAACTTTTTGTTAGTTAATTACTTGTTTCTTTGATGAATTTGCCAGTAGCCGTCGAAGACAAAATTCTAAGGGCATGATCTAGATAAATTTTGATATATAGTAGCTAGACTAATAGTAGCCTTCAATATTGTGTTTTTTAATCTATGCAAAGCGTAGTAAATAGCATGTGCATCAATATTTGACCTCCATATTTATTCTCTCATAATATCTTTTGTTTAACTATTTTAATTTTTCAGACTATATTCAAACCTTTTCAAAATTCAAATAGTTAATCTTTTTTCTTGTATATAGTTTTATATAGTTAAATTTATTCATGAATTAAACTTTACACTCTTTAGTTGATTTTCTGTACATGTATATATCATTAATCTTTAGTTGATTTTGATGAATAAGTTTATAAATCCGACAATCTAATTTCATGTGATTATAACTTTATGAAATCTAACAATATAATTTAATCTAACGGTCTTTAGAGAAATTGGTCCTATATTTACACAATTACTTTCTTGATCGTATTTTTGTATATCGCGTACATTGTTAGATCAAAACATAAATGTTACAACAAATATATCTATTAATATATGATACTATTTTTATCTAAAGAATTGGATTATTTCCTTATTATTATCTTGTTTATCTTTGTTTATAGGGTAGTGAAGATGAATTTGTTGGTCCTACTCCTATATCTCCTGTTAATATCGATGATGATTCGGGAAACGAAGAAGTGCCAAAGCCTACAAAACGACGAAAAAAAGATGGCAATGAAAGAGCCCCTTATTGGAAGGTATTCGATAAAAGAATGATCATGGAGGATGATGGTGTGGAAAGAAAGTATGCAGAATGTAAGTTTTGCAAATTTTTACTAAAAGTTGATCCAAACCGAAACGGAACTACTGCTATAAAAAAACATGCAGAGAAGTGTAAAAAAAAACCCAGATAACAAACAAGATAAAAATCAAACCAAGTTGACTCTTAAGAAAGACACAAGTAGGGATGCTAATGTGACAACATGGAAACATGACGAGTCAAGGATAAAAAGAGCATTATTAAACCTTTTTTTTGTAGGCGAACTACCATTTAAGTTCGTTGAAAATGAGGCTTTCGTCGAATACACCAACGCACTAAATGGTAGGGTTTCGTTGCCATCGAGACATAAGATTTCTCGGGATGTAGCTAACTTTTACATCCAGGAAAGAACAAAAATGGCACAATATTTGAGTAACCCAAAGACCACAATACATTTGACAACGCATACTTGGACATCCTCTTGTCAAAGGGTGAATTACATGGTAGTCACGGCCCACTTTATAGATGAAAACTGGGAGATGCACAAAAGAATAATAAACTTTAGGGAGATAGATAGCCACAAAGGAGAGGATATTGGCCGGGAATTACTAGATTGCATTCATGGATGGGGTATAAAAAATGTCATGTCTATGACTGTGGATAACGCCACTTCTAACGACAAGGCAATTGAGTTTCTGATTAAAAAGTTGTCCAATCTTTACGACGGTGGAAAACATTTCCAAATAAGGTGTATGGCCCATATTTTAAACCTTGTCGTAAGAGATGGGCTAAAGTTCCAAAACTACCATGTTGAATGTGTCCAAAGGGCCGTAAGGTACATTAGACATTCGACACAAAGGATAAGCAACTTTAAAAAGGCGATGAAAGATTGTGGATTAGAAACAAAGAAGTTTCTATGTGGTGATACCCCTACCAGATGGAACTCGACTTTCGAGTTATTGAAGACAGCATACGAGTTACGAGAGGCGTTTGTGGAATTTGGCATAAAAGGTATTTTTTTTAATGTTTTACTTCATTTTAGACTATTTAAAATGTATCTTCTTAAATAATACCTTTTAGAATTTAGACTATAAACACCTTATTTCTTTATGTATTTTTGATAGATCCCGCTTATGAAAAAGATCTTGGTAGAGTACCGGAGCATTCAGACTTCAATGCGATAAAAGATATGGTGTAGTTCCTTGAGAAGTTTAAGACAAAGACGGACACCGTTTCGTCTACGTCAACACCTTTAGTACATCTCTTTATCTGGGAAGTCTTAGATGTGGATATGCATCTAAGAAACTTTTCAACAAAAGTCTCGTTTCTTGAAATGGTAAAGGACATGAGGGCAAAATACGACAAGTATTGGGGTAGCTACGACAAGATGAATGATTTTATGTATTTTGGGGTTTTGCTAGATCCTACCATGAAATCGGATTTTTTGTTACATTCTTTTAAAACAATTCTCGGATACATGGATAACTCGATGACAAACTCAGGCAAAGAGCTGAAAGCCCGTCAAATGGTTCGGGAGATTGAGATGAAGATGGAGAAATTGTTTAGGATCTACATGGAAAGATTCGATAACGGCGGGCCTTCTCAACAAGAAAGTAGTCAAATAGTTGTTGCTTGTGATGATTATGATAACGACTTTTTTGGCGATTTTCTGAATACGGGAGGTAGGAACTCGAATCCGGTGGATAATGAGTTAAGAAGCTATTTGAAAGAGACTCGAGCATCTTACAAAAAGAATTTTGATATCCTCGGTTGGTGGAAAGTTAACGCGATTCGGTTCCCAATAGTTGCTCGGATGGCAAAAGGTAATTATTACTTTTTTTAGTCTTTCATAGTTTTTTTATAAATTAATATCATTTGATTTTAATTCTTTTGTTGTTAGACATATTGGCGATACAAATTTCAACTGTGGCGTCTGAGTCCGCGTTTAGCACTAGTGGTAGAGTTTTAAATGAGTATCGGACTAGTTTGTCGATGTTGATAGTTGAAGCTTTGGTGTGTACCCAAGATTGGGTTAGAAAGTCTAGAAAGCCGATCATAGACGACATCGACGACATCTTGAATGACGATGATATAGCTTTGGGTATTTTTTTTCAATTTTTGTTCTATTTTGAAATGAGCATTATTTTTAATTAAATACTAACAACCTTTTCGATTTTGTATTTATATAGAGATTGCACAAGCTTTAAACAAAGTAGATGACGAAGCAAAGGGGAAGAAGGCAACGGAAAATTAGATTATGATTTTTGTTGGTTGATTTGGCATTAAACTATGTTGGATTATAGGTTGATTACTTGGTTTGTTATTAAACTATGAATATTAGTATTTTGTTGGTTGATTTGTTATTAAATTATGTTGGTTGATTTGGTATTAAACTATATATATATATATATATATTAATACTTTGTTCGTTGATTTGGTATTTAACTATTAAACTTTGAAAAATCGGTTCCAACCGGGTTTTTGACCGAAAAACCCGGACCGGAACCGGGACCGGTATTAACTATACGGTCCGGTTATCGGTTCTAAGAATTTTCCATATCCGGTTCCGGTTCCAAACCGGTTCGGTTCCGGTTCGGGCCGGTTCGGGACAAATGCTCACCCCTAGTCACTGGTGCTGCTGTTGTTGCTCCAACCAACTGGGGGCAGTTTGGCTTAATGTGGCCTGGCTGAAAACAGTGAAAACAAGTCTTCGGTGCGATCCCGCACTCCCGACTCCGGTGGCCTGGCTTGACACATTTGAAACACACAGGCTCTGTCAGCCGACACTGCCCCGAGTGGTTCTTTCCGCATTTCGGGCAGCCCGTGAACCCCCTCCGACCATCGCTCCTTGGTCCCTTAAATTTCTTCGCTGGCACCAAAGCTAGCTCCGCTTTCCTCTTCCCTTGCCGCTGCTCCTCAAGATACATCTCCCGCTTCCGAGCTGCCTCCACCAATTCACTGAAAGTCTGATACCTCGCCGTGGCCACGAACTCCTGGATCTCCGCCTTTAGTGCCTAACGGAACCGGTACATCTTCACTTCCTCGGATCTCACATAGTCGGGGCAGAACAAGGACTTTTCCAAGAATTGGGCGGTGATCTCATTCACCGTCTCGGTAGTCTGTTTCAGGTTCAGGAACTCTGCCGTGATCCTCTCCTTCTCGATACACGGTGAGAACTCCTCGTCAAGCAGCGCCTTAAACTCCTCCCAGGTCATTGCGCCGATCTGCTCCTCCGAACGGCTCTTGAGGATAAGTCCCCACCAGTCCTTACCCGCATTACGGGGCAGGTTAACCGAGTAGACCACCTTCATACCTTCTGGGCAGCCACTGGTGCGGAATGCACCCTCCACAGCAGCAACCCATCGGTAGCAGGCGATAGGGTCCTTCTTACCCTCAAAGTGCGGTGGCTGGCATGCCATAAAATCCTTGAACGTGCTAGCTCGGCTCTGCCCCTGACTGGTACTGCCTGTCCCCGACCCACGTGCAGTGAAGGCCGCCTCGATCCGCTCGTCCACGGCCGCCAGCAGCTCGTCCTTCATCTGCGCGAACAACCCTGGCAGTATCTGGTGCAGGGTCTCAGTGATCTGCGGGCCTATGACGTCTAGCAAGTCTGGAGTCTCCTGCTCCTCCGAAGTCGACGTCCTCCTCGTGACCACCATACTAAAGGTTTACAAGAATATATAGCTTCGAGTAGTTCAAAAAGGTGCAGTTTAATATTCATAACTACAGATGACTACCACCCCACTCCTACTCAAGCTCATGTACGTATCTATATCTAGCCGTTAGTGCACATGCCACCTATAGTCTAGATCGTATTCTACCCATTCCGTACATACAGTAACAATTAAATCCATAAACATCACTCGTGGTTCCTAACCGTCATCAATATTTTGAGATTTTCTAAGACCAAATCAGATTCGAATCAACACCATTGCCTATAGTAGTGCTATTATTTGGGCCCGCACTACTATAACCAACTGAGATTATCGGCCGGGTTAAGATTACTGAACACCAACAAAACAAGTTCGTGCCCCGTAACCTCTTCCCGCCGTCTCAAGTGCTTACATTCGAGTCTGATACCGCCTTAAACTAACCTCAACCTAATGACTAGGCGGTATCCACACCTCAACCAACCACATAATTCCCTATTGATTAACATAGTCAATTCCACGAATACCATCGATATACACATGTAGCATGCGGTTCAGACTAAACACCAATTAATCTTTCGATACATTTACATTTATATAAATAGCTCACCCCCTTTGTGACGCTCCCGCCGACGATTCCGACCTTCGACTTGTTATTGTCCCAAAAATTCCGGGTTTAAGTCCAACCACACGCACGCTCATAGACATGCGTGCTAATTCTCTTAAACCACGCTCTGATACCAAGTTGTAAAGCCCCAAATCCAAAACAAGGTTTTATAAGAATAATTTTTTTAAGACGATAAATAAATAAAAATAATTTTTTTAAAAATTTATGAAACAATTCCAACAAATCCAAAAAAAATGTCAACTAAGAAAAACCAGTTTTAACAATAATAAAGTCAATGAGAATCAATTTAATTAATCAATAAAATCCAAGGTCAAGCGTCATCGGAACGTCGGTCTCGAAGTCACATCGGGGCCTTGCCCTTATCCTTAGCCGGTAAAGTACCTGAAAAAGGATGTCAACTAACGGGGTAAGCGAAACGCTTAGTGAGCTACCACATATATATTTGCGTACAAGCATGCATACATACCACAATCGGTGTTAACCGTCCATACATCACATACTATAAATTCCAACAAATATCGCATAACCCTCACGGGGTCTAACATGTATCTCTCGTCAGTTTGGACACGGGTCGGCCCCCACAACTCACCAAGGGTATGTGGTTTCCCTTTCTCCCGTCAGTTTGGACACGGGTCGGCCCCCACAACTCATCAAGGGCATGTGGTTCTCTTTTCAAATACCACAATCATAATATCCACACATACATGTCACAAGTACATAAAAAGTAACTCACCTGATACGCGCAAAACAAGCACAACGACACACGTTTGTTCACAATTAGCCAAGCAACAAATCTGAAAATTGTTTTTTAACAATTTAATTATCAGCAAAGAAAATCCTTACTATTCTAGACGGAACTAAACCGATCCATCTATTCCAACTCTAACCCGACAACACAATTTCAACGGCGCATGCTAAAAAAAGTCGAGACATCACACGGGTCTAACAGACCTACCAACTCGACTCACCATCACGAACCGCTGCCGGTCAGCAGCAACAGGAAACGACCACCGCCCTGCTGCCACTTCTCGCGGCGCGAGCTCCACTAGGCAACCGGCTTCGTGGCGCGAAGCTTGAATAGCCACCAATGTGACGGCCAGCAGTCGGCCAAAGCCAACCACTGCCGTCCCTCGCCACGAACGGCAGCCGACGCCAAACCCAACACCGCAACGGCAGCGGTGTAAAACACCACCACCATCGCTAAAACTACCGATCACGACCACCGACGCCATCAATCGCCGGCGCGTCTATTTGGGTGAAAATTTACGATCGCACGATGCACGATGATCGACTTAAATCATAAGATATCTTTCAGGATGATAATCCTGTATTAAGATAAGGTCCTAAGATAAGCTACGTGTACCTTTGAACGATAACAACTAATCATCGAATGACCTTTATATAAGATAACGTACGATGTAACCTAAGAACATACGATATCACACGATATTATACTAACGGCTAAATATGTCTTAAGTATGATCGTGTGTAACAGGTAAACAATGGATATCGAAGATCAAGTAACCGTTAAAGACCGAGATATTCTCTCCATAAAGCCTCGACCGTTACGACCAATATTCAAGCTTCGGTTATGACCGTTACATTAAATGCACAATTATGGGATGACAGTTACATTCTTGCCAGCTATAAAAAGAGGTCGAAGCCATCATTCAAAGACATCTGATTATTCTGGAAGCCATCCGAATCTGCAAATACTCTCTAGCATATTACTTACGATTACTTGTAATTTACATTCGAGTACTTCGTTTATTTCGCTGTATCGTACGATCTCAATTGTAATTCTCGAGGACATCACCCCTTCTTGGTGATACTTAGTGCATCGTCGACTAACCCCTTTTAGTCGGCCGCAGGTTATTTCCCCGACCTCGAGGTTTTTCTTGCGTCATCAATTGCGTTGTCTCTTTATTTATTTTATCGCACGATTTATCGAACTAGATTTCTTTCTCTCGACGGATTTGCCTCACAACATCTTACGATATTTAATTGTGTAATTTTTTACCAAAACAATTTGGCGCCCACCGTGGGGCCCCGTTCTGAGAAAATCTTGTTTGATAAAACGTCCGCTTACTAATCAAATTTTTCGAGTTCTTTTGAGTATTCATTGCAGGACTTGGAGAACAACTTCCAACCAACTCTGCAACAACAGCTAGCAACCGCTCAACAACAAATTCAACAGTTGGCTGATCAAAACATGCAAGCCAATGGAGAAATCGCACGATTACGAGCTTTGAATCCACAAACTACTCAAACTAATCCCGCGATTCCATTGCACCTCCCAAGACCACCCCTTTTCCAACAGAATCAATTCAGAGCACCTCAAGCACCTCCAATGCCTCAAACATCTCAAAACAATCTACGTCCACCTCAAAATAACAACTCTCAACCCATTTTTCCTCCTCTTCCATCAGGACCACCTCCTGCATTTACCTTCGCTCAACCTCATGGTATACCTCGACCTTTCCATCCAATCCCAGAACCAATACCACATATACCAACAGCAACTACTACTATAACCCATATCCCGATTCAACCCAACAATCAAGAAGCTGTTGGAATGGCTCCTATGGATAATCTCATGGACGTACGATTGAAGATGCTAGAAGAACAAAACAAAGCAATGCTTGCATTGCTCGCAAAACTTCCTGGTGCAGCAGTACCTGTCGAAGTTGAACCCAAAACAGGATTTCAAGCTTCACCTTACGTTGACGAAATCGCTCTCATGGATATACCGAAAAAATACAATATTCCCACCTTTACAACCAAGTACTCGAGGATAACAGATCTAGTGGAACACGTCGCACAATATAAACAGCTTATGTGGACTGCTTCGATCCCATCCCAATATCAGGAAGCATGCATGTGTAAAAGCTTTGGATCTACTCTTACAGGAGCCGCGTTACAATGGCTTATCAACTTAAATCCAAAAAGTATTGAATCATTCGCTGAATTGGTAAACCAATTCACTCGACAGTTCGCAAGTAGTCGCAAAATGGAGAAGCAAACGAGTGACCTGTATTACGTCGTGCAAAAAAACTGGAGAAACGATACGTGACTATTTCAACAGGTTTAATGCAGAAATGATCGAAGTCAAGAATTGCGATATAAAAACCGCAATCGAGGCGTACAAACGTGGGCTGGATAGTTCTTCAGAATTATATACAGATCTCACAAAGTATCCACCAGAGAATTTTGATGACGTACGAGCTCGAACGCTAGCCCACATGAGAATCGAAGATGATGCCATCTTCAGACGAAAGCACTCGAACGAAAAGAAGAGCCTGGGTGCACAGAAGCATGACTTTAAACCTAAGAGAGTCAATAAAATTGGAAACTCTCGACAAGAGCCTAAGGCTCGTACAAGCAAAAGTACAGGTAGAATTAGATATCCCGATTTATCTACTTACAATTTTGCAGGTACGTCCAAAGAATTGGTGGATTCTCTACGGAAGATCGATGCAAACGTACGATGGCCCAAGAAGCCGGAGAATCCCAGCAAAGATAAGGATCAAACTAAATGGTGGGAATTCCATGGTGATCACGGGCACACGACGGACGAATGCATCAGCCTCAAAAAGGATATCGCCTACCTCAAATCGAATGGACATTTGAAAGGCATTATCAGCGATGAGGCAAAAAGGCCAGCATCACCGATCCATACCAAAGTGGTCAATTGTATCACTGAAGGATCAGAAGTGTGTGGTTTGACATACTCTGCAGCAAAACGACACGCACGAGAAGGACCCGAGGGATACCCTGTCCCTGAAGAATCCAAGACTGTAGCTGAGAGAGAGCTCGATGCAGCAAAATTGACGTTCGATCAAGATGATCTCTCAGGGCTTAACCAAAAACACCATGATGATCTAGTCATACAGTTAACTATCGGAAATTGTCTGACCAAGAGAGTATTGGTTGATGGTGGAAGCTCAGCAAATGTCATATTCGCAGATACTCTCAAGATCATGGGCATCGACAGAACGAACATCGTACGACGAACTACCACATTAGTAGGATTCAACGGAGATGAGACGAATACTCTTGGAGAAATAGTGCTACCAGTCTTCGCTAAAGGAATCAACAAGCAAACCAAGTTCAATGTCATAGACTGCCCGTCAGCATACAACGCGATACTCGGAAGACCCTGGATCCATGATATGAAGGTCGTACCATCAACTTATCATCAAAAGATCAAATTTCCATCTCCTTGGGGCGTACAAGAAATTATCAGCGAAAAGAAGATTGCTCGTGAATGCTACAAGATCACAATGAAGACCAAACCCTAGGATATCTAGCAATTACAGAGCCATGATGGAGTACGATCGTACGATGACCTTCAACTAGAAGAAGTCGTGCTAGATCAAAAACATCCTGATCGAAAAGTTTTCGTGGGAGCAACACTAACCCCTGATATAAAAAACAAAATAATATATTTTTTGCAGGAACACTCGGATTGCTTCGCATGGTCGCACGAAGACATGGTTGGAATTGATCCTAACATCATATCCCACTCGCTGAACGTGGATCCATCTTTCAAACCTGTGAAACAGAAAAGACGCAAGTTTGCACCAGAACGCAACAAAGTTATTAATGATGAGGTCTATAACTTGCTAAAGACAGGGAAGATCAGGGAAGTAAAGTATCCAGATTGGCTAGCAAACGTGGTTGTCGTACAAAAGAAGAATGGGAAGTGGCGAGTCTGTATCGACTTTACAGATCTAAACAAAGCATGTCCAAAAGACCCGTTTCCACTACCTCACATCGATGCGATGGTTGATGCAACGGCAGGTCATGAATTACTCACGTTCATGGATGCTTACTCTGGATACAACCAAATTCTGATGCACACGGACGATCAAGAGAAGACAGCCTTCATGACAGACAAAGGAATATACTGCTACAAGGTGATGCCTTTCGGTCTCAAGAACGCAGGATCAACATATCAAAGACTCGTGAACATGATGTTCAAGGAACACCTTGTTCGTACGATGGAAGTTTATATCGATGATATGCTAGTAAAATCAGAACGATCGCACGATCACATACATCATCTAAAGCAATCATTCGATATCCTACGACAATACAAGATGAAGCTTAATCCAACGAAATGTTCTTTCGGAGTACGTGCTGGGAAGTTCCTTGGATATATGGTCACTCAACGTGGAATAGAGGCGAGTCCAGAGCAAATCAAGGCCATAATAGAAATACAATCTCCGAGAAACGTGAAAGAAGTACAAAAGCTTACTGGACGAGTGGCGGCGTTAAATAGGTTTATCTCACGATCATCCGACAAATGCCATCTATTCTATAACGTATTACGCAAGAATCAAGGTTTCAACTGGACAGAGGCGCATAAAAAAGCACTGCAAGATTTAAAACAATACATGGCCTCCCCTCCGTTGTTAACAAAACCAATTGAAGGTGAAAGCTTACAGTTATACTTAGTTGTTAGCAACAATGCAGTAAGTGCAATTCTCGTACGAGAGGACGACCAACAACAACACCCGATTTACTACGTAAGTAAATCCTTTCTCAATGTCGAGACCAGATATACGTCAATGGAGAAATTACTCTTGGGTCTCTTGACAGCAGCCAAAAAGTTAAGGCATTATTTTGAATCACATCATATAATTGTCGTAACTAACTATCCCCTCAAGACTGTACTTCGTAAGCCTGAACTTACAGGTCGTTTAGCTAAATGGAGTATCTATCTCAGTGGATTTGATCTCACATACAAATCCAGAACGGCGATAAAGTCACAGGCGTTAGCAGACTTTGTGGCAGAATTCAGTCCAGAGATAGAACAACCATCGCATGATGAAATCAACAATGTGATGATCCAAGACAACCAGCTTTGGACCTTACACGTCGATGGGTCCTCTAACATAAGAGGATCAGGATTAGGAGTTGTCTTGAAATCATCACACTGGGGGAATATGGTGTACTCGATAAGGTGTGAATTCAAAGCTACCAACAACGAAGCAGAATACGAAGCCTTGATCGCTGGATTGGATATAGCTTACAACTCGGGGACACGACGAGTGCACGTACGAAGTGATTCACTACTGGTGGTGAATCAAGTTAACAGCGACTTTCAAGCAAAGGATTCGAAAATGATGACGTATCTTAAGATTGCTAAAGAAAGTATCGCACGATTCGAAAAGTTCACGATAGAACAAATCCCACGAGATTTGAACGTCCAAGCTGATGCTTTAGCTAACATGGGATCCGCATTTAATGAACCAACTTTGGATAGCATCCCAATAATTCATCTTATGACATCCTCCATCGAAGCTATCGAGAAAGTACAGATGATCGAAGAGGTTTACAATTGGTCGCTCGATATATGGAACTATCTCAAATATGATAGACTTCCTGATGACAAGATGGAAGCTAGAAAGACCAGATCGAAAGCCTCACGATATACGATCTTCGAAGGAAAACTATATCGCAAATCCACATCCGGACTAATCCTACGATGCATAACAAGCAAGGAACACATGAATCAAATTCTACAAGAGATGCACGATGAAGAATGCGGAAACCATTCTGGAGGATGAAGTCTTGCGAATAGAATCTCACGACAAGGTTATTATTGGCCTACTCTTCGAGAAGATGTATGAGGTACGTACAAAGGTGCGACGCCTGTCAGAGACATTCAGATACGTCTCACTTACCTTCCGAACCCCTACACTCTGTCTTAATCCCATGGCCATTCATGCGATGGGGAATGGACATCGTAGGAAAGTTACCTCCTGCTCCAGGACAAAAAGTTTTCTTACTTGTTCTTACTGATTATTTTTCTAAATGGATTGAAGCCGCTGCCTTCTCCCAGGTAAGAGACAAAGAAGTTATTTCTTTTATTCAAACTAACATTATATATAGGTTTGGAGTACCATCGGAGATCATGTGCGATAATGGTTCACAATTCATAAGTGAAAAGACTCGTAAGTTCTGCGATGAACGTGGTATCAGGTTAATTACTTCGACGCCAAGATACCCTCAATCCAATGGTCTCGCGGAATCAAGTAACAAAGTCATAATCAATTCGATTCGAAAGAGACTAAAGGTGTTAGGATTATGTGCGAGACAGTAACAGGGTTATCGTGTCCAATGTTATAAGACACTAGTAGGTCACACCGCTGCACACTAATTAGAGGATTTTTGGGTTACTCGGTTGAGAGTAATAATTAATAGTTTATTAATTATTAAGAGAGAAAGAAAATAAATAATTAGTTAAATTATTTATAGATTAATTAATCAGCTAGATTAATTAATAGGGTAATTATCAAAGTAAATAATTATGGAAAATATCTATTTGATAATTATCAGGCATTTGATTTGGAATCAAACACTGCCTTATTTAATTGATATCATCAATATAAATAAAGGCTTAGGGGTTTTTGATAAATCAATAATAACTGATAACTCAGCAAAAACTCTCTCTCTCTCTTTCCTCTCCCAGTCGACGGATACAAAGGAAAAACCAGAGTCGGTTTTTTTGTTTGCGAGTAACACAGTCGGTGGTCTAGCAACCTTTCCTCGTGTGGTGCCAGTAGCGGTGTATCCCCTACAAGCTTTCCAGTAAAGGTTTTACACAAAAGGTAAACATCCTAAAACCCCTTTTATGTATCTATATGGTTTAGGATTGGATCCTCGATTGGGGATTGTTTGATTGTTTTCCGCTGCGCGTTTGTACGCACCAATCCCCAACAGTGGTATCAGAGCCACTTCCTAAAACCTGTAGATCAGATTGTCTAGGTTTGTTAAAAAATTTGGTTTTTATTGATTCATTAATTGTTAAAAATTAAATTTTTCGTAAACCTAATCTGTGGTGGAACGGCGGCAGTTAGCCGACCGAACCACCAAGACCACCGTACACCATCGCCGGCGACACCACAGTTGGTGGTGACCGGCGACTGTTCTCTCATCGCACCACCACGCCACGCCACAGATCGTGGCCGCGGCTGTGGTCGAAATCACACACCACACCACCGAACGTGGTGGTGGTGGCGATCGATCAAAGGGCCACCAAGCGATGGTGACGGCTGTCGCCGTTGCCAATCGCCGGTGGCAGCAGATGATGGTGGCGATGGCGTTGTCTGGTTGTAGCCACCACACCACCGTTTGTGGTGGTGGTGGCAATCGACGACGGTCTCAGCAAAACGAACCGCCGCACCACCGTTTTGTGGTGGCGGCGGCGATAGATGGCGGCGACAGATTGTTGCCTCGATCAATCGATGACCACCGATCGACTGTGGAGGCCGATTGCCACTAACGGTCGACGATGGTGGTATTGTTGCTGTACGCCGCGCAAGGTGGTGGTGGCGCTAAGCCACTGCTGTCGAATCGAGGGCAGCCGCACCACCAGTTACGGTGGTGGCGGCGTTCGTTGTTTTCCGTCGAAGCATCGCGGCGGCGGTGGTGGTTTTTTAGCTGCTGCCGTCGCCGATGGTAACGGTGGTCGTTGCGGTGGCGGTGGCTATCAAAGTCGCCGCTGCCGGCGGCGATTACAGGAGGCACGGGCGGCGGTGGTAGCATATTTAGTTTTCGTTATTATCGTTAACGGGTATCAGTTTGAAATCCGTTTCCGGATAATTTTTCGAATAAAGGATCGTTTTTCCAGATAAAGGTTAAAACGATTCAGGATAAGATTTAATTAATTATTTTAATTAATTAGTTTTATAATTATTAAATTAAAATTCAGATGTGTTTTAACTTATTTAATTATATGATAAGTCATAGCTGAACCCTTTAGACCCGTGGTTGTGTTTATTTATCCGTTTTATTAGAATAGTTGGGAGGCCTGCGAGCCATTTACAACCCTTTTGTAATTTTAAAGTTTTATTAGAATAGTTGGGAGGCCTGCGTGCCATTTGAACCCATTTGTAATAATTACTTTAATTGCATCAAGACGGAGACAAGACGACGACCATGGATCTCGGAGCCAGTGGGAGTGCCAGAAGTTGAAGACTTTTGTCACTTAGGGATTAAGACCGTTGTTTTTGTGTTGGCTCACAAAACAACATTAGTTTAAGGGTTTAAGCTATGACTGTGCTTTTTATATTTAAATTGCGTGGTTGTTTAATTTACGTAATTGTTATTAAATATAAATTGCCCTTTTTTTTTGAACGGATTGTTTAAAAAATTTAAAAGGATACAAATACAGTTAGTGTTTGGATCCAGTTTTTCAAAGTTTTTGAAATAGAAAACTGGCAATTTAGACCCTTGTTAAAAATCATAGATTAGTAAGTGCAACCCACTTTAGGGGCACTTCCGGTGTAAGGTACACAGGGCGTTGTAAGTGCTCACACTATGAACGCCCGTGTTCAAACCGAAACTGGAAGGAGATAAAACTCTGCGAATTATCTCCGGGTGGTACCGGCCAGAGTTTGTCCAGGTCCCGGGTGGTGCAATCTATTTTGGTAATTATTTATTCACTGGGTGGTACCAGGCCAAAATGCACTAGAGGGACTAAATATGCACGGATTATTAATATCCGATGTCCCGACGATCTAGAAGTCGTATTTTCAGATAGGAATACGATTGGTATAGTGTTACCTACCATAGATCGCATGAGTCGGTTTGACATGATCACATGCTTCCCGACACATGTGAAATATGGATTCTAGTCTAATAAATTTATTTTAAGGGTAATAATTTATTAGAATTATATAATTATAAACTAAAAGTGGAATTTTATATTCTTCTGTAGATGTCTCCAATTAGTATTCCGTTTTATTCACCTGAAGAGTCACTTCGCCTTATTATGGGCAAGTGGAAGCTTACGGGCCATAACTTTCCAGTTTGGAAGTTACACTTGAGGAACGTTTTAAGTGCCCAGGATAAGCTTTATGTGATCAACAAACCCGTATCACGACCTAAAAGCAATGCCCCTGAAGAGGAGTTTGCTGAGTATTTTAGATACTTGACAGATGAATCGGATGTAATGTCCATTCTGATTTTCTCTATGTCACCCGAGTTCACGGGAGATTTAAGAGTTAAATCATGTCACGAGGTTGTGAGAGATGTGGAGAACCAGCTAGGTCTCTACAAGCACACGGGAAAGCTATTGATCATGCAAGAGATTCTCTCCCTAAAGCTACAGAAGGGTCAGTCAGTTAAAAACCATCTTGTTGATATGAGAAGGCTTTTTAAGTGTTTATCACGTCTGGGGTACAAGATAACACAGGAAGAGTTAGTGTACCTCATGTGGTTCTCCCTCACAAAGGAAGTTCAGGACACAGCTAGTGCCTACATGAAGGAACCAAAGAACGACGTGGATAAAGTTCATGAAGATATCCTGGCCAGTCTAGAGCCAGTACCTGAACCTGCAAATCTCATGGACACTGATATAATTGATGAGCTGGGAGATCTGAGTTGCCCAGAGTGCGGCAGCGAGGATATTTGCGAGCACTCGATGAACATCGACCAGATGGATATCGGTTTACCCGATACTCCAGGTATCTTTATGATAGATTGCTTAATCACTTCTTATGAATCATGGGTAATTGATACAGGCAGTGGTAACCACATTTGTAATCATTTACAGGGATTCACTAGAAGAAAGACTCTGAGGAAGGACCGTTCGAACCTACGAGTGGGCGAAGGCACTCCGTTGATTGCTGAAGCCGTGGGATCTTATAGTCTTAGTTTACCCTCGGGTCTAGTTTTGGAACTGGATAATTGTTATTATATTCCAAATATGATTAAGAATGTATTGTCTTTTGATTTGTTGGTAGGCCAAGGCTTTTACTATAAATATTCTTATAAAATGATTTCGGTTTTTAAAGATAATATTTTCTATTTTAAAGCTACACCCGTAGATGGTCTATACACTGTAAATCTTAAAGACAACAATAGTGAAATCTATCATATAAGTAAGAGATCCAAGGATATTGAGGATCAGACTTACCTCTGGCATTGTCGTTTGGGCCATATAAACAAGAAACGCGTTGAACTACTCCTAAAAGGAGGTTTTCTTGGAAACTTCGACTTCAAACCTTTTGATAATTGCGAATCTTGTTTATCTGGTAAAATGACAAAGCAACCTTTCAACAGTGAGAATGAAAGGGCTACTGACTTGCTTGAAATAATCCACACAGATGTATGTGGACCTTTCAGTCATGTAGCAAGAGGAGGATACCGGTACTTCATTACCTTCACTGACGACTTCAGTAGGTATGGTTATGTCTACTTGATGAGACATAAATCTGAAACCTTTGAGAAATTCAAGGAATATCAGAATGAAGTACAGAATCTACTTGACAAGAGGATCAAGTTCTTACGGTCAGATCGGGGTGGCGAATATCTCAGTGATGAGTTTGACAATCATCTGATGGAGTGTGGGATTGTATCCCAACTTACACCTCCGTATACACCTCAGATGAACGGTGTATCAGAAAGGAGAAATCATACCTTGCTTGACATGGTACGAACGATGATGTGTCATTCTTCGCTGCCAGTATCATTCTGGGGACACGCGCTCGAAACAGCAGCACACATACTGAACAGAGCGCCAACAAAGTCGGTAGAAAAGACTCCATACGAGTTATGGAAGGGTAAGAAACCCAACATATCTTTTCTGAAAATTTGGGGTTGTGAGGTTTACGTCAAACGACCTACCTCAGAAAAACTCAAACCCAAATCCGACAAGTGTTTCTTCGTTGGATATCCCAAGACCACCGTGGGATATTATTTCTACAACCCTGAAGAGAACAAAGTGTTTGTTGCTCGAAATGGAAAATTTCTGGAAGAAAAGTTTCTCAGTTTAGAGAACACCAGAAAGGATGTAGATCTACAGATAGTAGACGAAGAAAACACTACACCAGTTGTTGAGCCAGAAATTCAACATAACAATGTTGAACCTCAATCAGAGCCGATTGAGGAAGTGCAAACACAAGACCTTCGCAGATCCAGCAGGGTAAGACAAGAACCAGATAGGTATCTTGGGTTCCTAGTCTCTCAAGATAGCGGAGACTTAAATGAACCAACATCCTATGGAGAAGCTGTGTCAGGCAGTGAGTCTGAACAATGGCAGGAAGCCATGAAGGCCGAGATGCAATCCATGTACGACAACCAAGTCTGGGAGTTGACTGATTTGCCACAACACTGTAAGGCTGTTGGACGCAAATGGGTTTTCAAGAAGAAAACCGACATGGATGGAAATGTACACACCTTCAAGGCCAGACTGGTCGCAAAAGGATTCACGCAAACTCATGGTATCGACTATGATGAAACCTTTTCACCAGTGGCCATGTTAAAGTCAATTAGGATTCTAATGGCCATCTCAGCGTACTTTAACTACGAGATTTGGCAAATGGACGTCAAGACAGCCTTTCTGAATGGAAAGTTAACAGAAGACGTCTATATGGAACAACCAGAGGGGTTTGAAGATCCTAGGAATCCTAATAAGGTGTGTAAACTGCTAAAATCTATTTATGGATTAAAGCAAGCATCTCGAAGCTGGAACTTACACTTTGATGAGCGAATCAAAGAGTTTGGCTTCGCTAAAAGTAAGTTCGAGCCATGTGTTTACACTAAGTTCAGTGGGAGCATAGTAACCTTCCTGGTCTTGTATGTAGATGACATACTACTCATAGGAAACAACATACCAACTTTACAGAGTGTTAAGGAATGGTTAAGTAAATGTTTCCAGATGAAAGACCTTGGAGAAGCCGCTTATATACTAGGTATAAAGATCTACAGAAACAGATCTAAGCGGCTTATCGGACTTAGTCAGAGTACATACATTGACAAAGTACTGAAGAAATTCAGGATGGATGAATCCAAGAAAGGATTCATTCCAATGCAACATGGCATAGTGTTAAGTAAAACACAGTGTCCTGTTTCTAGTGAAGATCAGAACAAGATGAAATCGGTCCCATATGCTTCTGCAATTGGATCGATTATGTATGCCATGCTATGTACTAGGCCCGATGTTGCTTACTCAGTAAGTGTTACGAGCAGATACCAACAGAATCCAGGTGAGCCCCATTGGGTGGCTGTCAAGAACATTCTCAAATATCTGAGAAGAACGAAAGAAATGTTCTTGGTCTTTGGAGGTTCTGAGGATGAAATTAGTGTCACAGGATACTCTGACGCTAGTTTCCAGACCGACAGAGATGACTTCAGGTCACAGTCAGGGTATGTCTTTACCCTAAACGGAGGTGCGATCTCGTGGAAGAGCTCGAAGCAGGACACGATTGCAGACTCAACTACAGAGGCAGAGTACATTGCAGCATGTGATGCGGCAAAGGAAGCTGTCTGGCTGAGGAATTTTCTATCGGATCTCAGAGTGGTTGCCAGTATCTCGAGACCGATCGATATATTCTGTGATAACTCAGGAGCCGTGGCGCAAGCAAATGAACCTAGAGAGCATCACAAGTCGAGACACGTGCTCAGAAAGTATCACCTCATCCGAGAGATCATTGGAAGAGGAGATGTGAGAATATGCAAGATTCCGACAGAAGACAATGTCGCAGATCCGCTGACAAAGCCACTAGCAAGGGCAAAGCATGAGGCACATGCGAATTCCATTGGGATGCAGTACCTGGAAGCCAGTAGCTAGTACTTAGTTTATTAATTATTACTATAGTCTAATTTAGAAACAATGTAATCATGTAAAGTTTTTATTTCACAGTGTGTTGGAAATAAATGGAGGTTTTAATTTCATGATTGTTCTAAATTAACTATTTTTTGCATATTTAACGTATCCATGATTATACAAAGTCTTGTATGAAATCTAAATTTCCGTAGCCACTTATTGAAATGGGAATTTCAATAGGGAGTTTTACGCTATTATAAATACTTGATGATTTATTCAAAGTAAAGAATAAAAGCACAAGTGATGTGACCAAGTATTTGTAGATACTCATCAGAGTGTTTGGGTATTGGAAGTGACCAGTAATCAAGTCTGCTTCATGGAGCCTTAGTCATAGGCACTGACTTGATGGGTTGTCCTTAGACCTGAGATACTTGGTTTGGGAACACGAGGACCACTGTACTCTTAGCACGTACTAACGCTGCACCGTAACTGGGTGGCCATACGGGACGTGACTAGATGCAGCGGAAGCCGTGGATCCAAATGCAAGTAGTCAAGAAGGGATTTGCACCTCTTTCAAAAGAGAGATATTTCCGGGCCCCTTGACGATTAAGATTGGCAGAAAACGCGTGGCCACGCTCGGATAGAATAACAGGGGTTATTTAGTAATATCCGTTACTGCAGACAATCGAAATCAGAGTCAAGAAATACTTGATTTTAAGAAATGAATCCTCCACTCCATGTCTTAAATCACTTTAGAAATATCGTGTGCAAAAGGAATGAACCTGTGTAGTAATTCAAGCGTGAATTGTATCTCTGGATATAAGAGATCTTATAACCTGGTTAACCTAAGTGTCTGGCTAGGGACCTCCTTAGGCGAATGATAACGGTTCAGTTACGTGTCTAGCACAAGTGGGAGTCTGTTAGGATTATGTGCGAGACAGTAACAGGGTTATCGTGTCCAATGTTATAAGACACTAGTAGGTCACACCGCTGCACACTAATTAGAGGATTTTTGGGTTACTCGGTTGAGAGTAATAATTAATAGTTTATTAATTATTAAGAGAGAAAGAAAATAAATAATTAGTTAAATTATTTATAGATTAATTAATCAGCTAGATTAATTAATAGGGTAATTATCAAAGTAAATAATTATGGAAAATATCTATTTGATAATTATCAGGCATTTGATTTGGAATCAAACACTGCCTTATTTAATTGATATCATCAATATAAATAAAGGCTTAGGGGTTTTTGATAAATCAATAATAACTGATAACTCAGCAAAAACTCTCTCTCTCTCTTTCCTCTCCCAGTCGACGGATACAAAGGAAAAACCAGAGTCGGTTTTTTTGTTTGCGAGTAACACAGTCGGTGGTCTAGCAACCTTTCCTCGTGTGGTGCCAGTAGCGGTGTATCCCCTACAAGCTTTCCAGTAAAGGTTTTACACAAAAGGTAAACATCCTAAAACCCCTTTTATGTATCTATATGGTTTAGGATTGGATCCTCGATTGGGGATTGTTTGATTGTTTTCCGCTGCGCGTTTGTACGCACCAATCCCCAACAAAAGGAAGCAAAGGGGAAATGGGTCGAAGAATTACCTTCAGTTTTATGGGCAAATCGTACGACTCCAAGGACTTCAACAGGACAAACACCCTTCTCTCTTGTTTACGGATGTGAAGCAGTACTACCGATCGAATCTGAACTTCCAATTGCAAGACATTGTACGATGGATCAAAACGTAATAGACCTATATTACGATCTAGATGCATTGGAAGAGCTTAGAGAAAAGGCATTCCAGAAAATGGCATTACAAAAAGCCATGGTCGAACGACATTTCAACAAGAGAGTAAAGGCAAAAATCTTTCAAGTAGGCGATTACGTCCTACGACAGGTATTTCAAAATACCCAAGAACTAAACGCCGGAAAACTTTCCATCAAATGGGAAGGACCTTATATAATCTCTAAGATTATTGGGAATGGTGCATATAAGCTTACGATCATTGAAGGTAAGGAAATCCCACGTAGCTAGTGTTGGGTTTTTGTGGGTATCCTCGGATCAAACTGACTCGAAGATTAACTTGGATCTAACGAACCTCACTGGTTTGATAAATCTCATAGGTTTAAAATCAAACTGATAAAACCTACGTGATCAGAAACACACTGTTTTGATCTTTTCGTGCGGAAGCGATAAAAGCTAAAACCCTTAAAAGCCTATTGATCTTTAATCGTTTTAAACCTAATGGTTTGGATTCAGATCAGTTTACCTGGATTGCTCGAGATTTAATCCACCTGTGATTGACCAACGAACGTTCTTCTAGTTGAACCGAATGAAACCCGAAACACAAAAGTTGAATCCGGGGGGGGGGGGTCGTCGCCGCCGGTTAGGAGAGAGAGAGGAGGAGAGAAACTGGAAACTGATATGTGTTTTCAAAAAGCTTAATTATTCCTTAACCCATAAGCCTTATTTATATGGGAAGAAAACACAGTTTGAAAGGAATTCAGTTTCCATATTATAATTATCTCAAATCCTTTTCCTTTTATTAACTGGAAAAGAATTTGCCTATGATAAATATATATATATATATTTATCTAATATATATATATATATATATATTACTTTATTAATTAACTATTATATATTTATTTTATCAAATAAATATACAATCTTCTAATTAATTAATAACCCTCCAACTTTGGTAATTCTGACTGAAAATACCCAATTAATTTATAATACACTATTATAAATCCCAATTCTCCATTTCTGGGTTTCATCTAACTTGTTCGACTTATAGGTCCTCACAGGTGTGACCCTCAAGTGTCTTGTAACATTGGATGTGTAATTACTTGGTTTGTCAACTCTGCACATAATTCCTAACAGACTCCCACTTGTGCAAGTTGGCAATACCGCCTTTGATTACACGGACCTAAGGAGGCCCCTAGACAGGCACTTAGGCTGACCAAGTTACAAGAACTCTTATACCCAGACTGGTGATATAAACATTCCGCAAGGAAACAGTATCTATGAAACTACTGTTCATTGATTGGGTATATCTTGGCTTTTCCCTTTGCATCACGATATTTCATCTGTGAGTATGAGCTTGGAAGGTGTCAACTCTAAATACTCAAGATTCTGTTTTCTTGATTATCTGACTTTCACTGATAGGTAAACGACAAAGAACTAATCAGTTCGTTTGGGCATGACCATGCACTTCATCAGTATACTTAGTCAGTCAAGATGGGCCCAGAAATATCTCTCTTCTGAGAAGAGGTGCAAATCCCATCTCGCATATCTGCCTTTAACACCATGGCTTCCGCTGAATCTAGTTACACCCTTTATAGCCACCCTGTTACGGCGTAGCGGTTGAGTGTACTAAGAATTCAGTAGTCCTCATGATATCAAATCAGATACCTCAGGTGATAGGGACAACCACTGTGAGATTCACTTATGACTTATTCCAAGAAGTAATCTCAACCGCGGATCACGTCCGATATTTGCTACTCTACCAAATATCTGTGCAACTTTTAGTCTACAACGCTTGTAACTGTTATTCAGCAACTGATAATAACTACCTAAAAGTTCACAATGACTTTAACTCCTTATCATGTTCCCACTATGATAAGTTGTCACGGACAGATTTTGAATGAAAAATCGGAGACTGATTTCATTCCTGGATGTATTAAAACATGCAAAATGTGAAAGTGATAAAGAAAATAACTTTGTATAGTCCACATTACACGCTGTAATAATAACAAAATTAAATATCTTTTCTTTAATAACTTTCATAATATCTATTTAACGTTTGTTAGATACTGGTCTAAAATGAAGTATCACCTATCTTCAGTTTAAACCCTTTGATTAAAGTTTACCAATTTAATCAAAGTGATAACCAAATAATACAAGTATGTTTATACAACTTACTTGTATCTGCTACTTATTGTTTTTGCAAACACCTTTTTAAAACAATAACTAGATTTTTATCATATTCCATGAACTAGGAGACCTGGACTAACTTCCAGTTCCTGAATATGTGAGACTGCAACTTTCCTTAGCTGCTGTGTAGATGAATGATTTCTACCTGAAATCAGATTTCATTTGCAATGCTGGCAAATCTACTGGAATCTTATATTTTAATCCAACACTTTATTTATTGATTTTAAAGTCAGTCATGACCTTTGTTTCAAGGGTCTTGAAACTTTTATCCTTTTTGACTAAAAAGGGTAAATAGTATCTTATGAATTCTTATCCTACCTGGATTTATGAATTCCGAGATACTTCAATAATTGTATCTTTTATTCTTTTATCTCAGACTAGATAGAGAATAAATTGGGCTCCCACTTACTTATATAAAAACTAACTATTACTCAAAATTTACTATTGACTTAGTCAAAACTTTGATTAGTCAATTCTTATTTTAAGTAATGAACTTTGAGAATTTCCTTTTATGAAACTTAACTGGATTTGGTCAAATCCTAATTCCAAATCTTGGAATCTTTCTAGTTTCATAAATACTGTTATTAACGTCATCTGGGTTAATATCCTAAATTCTCCTTTTAGAACATTTGAATAATAAAACTTGATCAAACTTGATTAGTTAATTCTGAGAATTTCTTTTATAAAACTTAACTGGATTTGGTCAAATCCTAATTCCAGAACTTGGAATCTTTCTAGTTTTATAAATACTGTTATTAACGCTATCTGAGTTAATATCCTTAATTCTCCTTTTAAAATTTGATCACAAAACAATTATTCATAAATGTCTTATTCTTAAAACACATTCCTATAGAATTTCGTGTGTTTTTGATAGTTTTTATACAAATTACTTCAATTGTATTAAAGTAATTATAACAGGCAACAACTAGGATCATACGGATTTAAGAATACTAAGCACAAACAGATATTTCAATGTCAAGACAATAACTTTTGAAAATAAAACCATTAAATTATAAAATATAATTATCCAAAAATTGTTTAAAACATAAATCCCCAAAAACAACTGTTTTAAAAAACTATAAATTCAAAATGTCTTGATTTAAATCATCTTGTACTTAAGATCCTCAGCAACTTCTGGGCACTTCACTTCATTTCTGACCTCCTGCAATAATCATTTGCTCTAGGTATCAGTATACTTGTAAGTTAACAAGTAAGAAGTGACAAAAATAAAGCAATCATAAATTTCTGAGGTTTATATACCTGCTTCATGACGCTTAGGGCAGTTTTGCCTCCAGTGACCGATCTCATTGCATATGAAGCAGCGGTTCTCGGTCCTAGCTTTATTTGGCTTAACCTTCTTGCCCTTGCCCTTGCCTTTGCCTTTCTTGGGTGCACTCTGGATGGCCTGGACTGGTCCTTTTCCTTTACTGGTGCTAGCATGCCCATTCTTCTTTTTCACCCCTCCGTCTTTCACCATCAAGACATCTTTGGTCTTGTTCTTGTTCCCCATATTCAGTTCAGCTGTCTTAAGCATGGAGTGCAACTCTGCTATTGTTTTCTCCATGTTATTCATATTGTAATTGACTACAAAGGGCCTGTAGTCTTCTGACAGTGAATTGAGTATGGTGTCTGTTGCTAGCTGCAACGGAACAGGATGACCAAGCCTCTCCAGATGATCTAAGTGCCGTTTCATTTTCATGACATGGTCACTTACTGATGTCCCCTTTACCATCTTGCACTCATTAAATGCTTTAGTGGCATCGTAGCGTTCTGTACGAGCCTGGGTCTGGAACATGTCCCTCAGTTGGCGGATCATGTCATAAGCATTTGTATTTATGAGCCCTGCTTGTAGATCTGGGCTCATTGTTGCAAGCATGAGACAGGCAACATCCAGTAGATCATCGGAGTGCTTCTTGTGGGCATTTCTAGCAGCAGCCGGAGCATTTACTGGAGGTGCCTCCCCAAGAGGCTCTTCAAGAACATACCATTTTCTCTCATGTCTGAGCACAATCATCAGATTGCGCTCCCAGTCGAGAAAGTTAGAGCCGGTCAGTTTATCCTTCTCTAGGATAGATCGGAGGGAAAGATTGTTAGTGCTGGTAACAGTGCTTGCCATCTACACAAAATAAAACTTTTGGTCTTTAGCAACTGTAAATAGATTAAATTCCAATAATTATCAATAAACCCTTAAATGATCAATTTATTGGACTAGGATCCTTATTTCATACGTCCTGATGTGCGTAATGTTCTTGCTCCACCAGACCCGTATTTATTTCGGTAGGTAAGGACTTTTACCAATAATGTCTAGCTGACATGACTCCTAGATCTTTTCGGGACCATGGCAACTACCTGTGCATGTTTTAGTCCCTCTTAGTGCTTTTTGGCCCGGTACCACCCGGTGAACTTAATAGTACCAAAATAGATCTCACCATTTTAGGACCTGATCACTATACTCTGGCCGGTACCACCCGGAGATAATTCGCAGAGTTATGTAACCCCTGTAGCTTCAGTTTGAACACAGACGTTGAATGTGTGATCACTTACAACGCCTATGTACTTTACGCCGTAGGTGCCCCTAGATGGGTTGCACTACTGATCTATGATTTTCGGGGTTTTGAAAAACTTTATTTCCAGGATTTTTGAAAAACTGATTGTTATAAAGGCCACTGATGTTTTAAACTTACTGTTTCAAACATACATGCAATTTTAAAACTAACTGTTCTAAAATCACTTGCTAATTAAAACTAACTGTTTTAATAGCACATCTAGTTGATTAAAACTAACTGTTTTCGTCAACTTGCCTTTTATGTAAAACAATCATTTATAGGTTTAAAATAAAACTACCGTTTTGAAAAGGTTGAAAAACTGGTAATTCAAAAACCCATACATTTTTGTGATATAACCTAGTTTTAAAATAACCTTTCTATTTAAAACTACTAACAAGGAAATATCACAAATAATCAATCATGCAATTAAACAATAATTAATCACATAACAACTAATTATAGTTTTTGCCAATATTTATTTCCTAAGGACCAATAATGACCTATTTCACTAAAAACTTCAAAACTTGCGTAGCTCCCACTGGCCTCGTCATCCGAAAGAATAAAATATCTATCCTAAGGTCATTATTACATAAGGGGTTGTAAATGGCACGCAGGCCTCCCCGCAAATATGTCAAGGGTCTAAGTTGGCAAATACTATAATATATATATATACATGCAAACTCAAACTGAAATGCATATATAGAACTCAAGCAATCGCACAATTATATGCAATAAAAACGAGAAATAAACCTGGATCCGTTAAAATTTGTCTCAAATATCGCTAAACTTGGTTTTATAACTGGTTCGAAAAACAAACTGTTTTATGAACCAAAAACTTTAGACTGAAGAATGGTTTTTTACTTAAAACTGAGATTTATAAACAATAAATCCTATTTTACAAAACTAAAACCATTTTAACTAAAAAACAATCCTTTTACCCAAAATTTATATCAAACAGGTTTTATTGATCCAATTTTTTTTTAAAATATTGGCCTTTGAGTTCAAATAGTAAAACACAATATTGGGCCTATCTTAAAAATTTAATTTTATAAAACTGTTCATCAAACTGGATAATTTAGTCTAAAAATTAAAAAGAAAATTAATTTCGGATAAAAGGTCTTTAAAACCAAAACAAGTTCTTTTTGGGCCACAACTTGGTCCAAAGAACTGGGCTTTGGGCCTGATAAACAAACTAGGCCCAGACAAACGAAAAACCCTAGACGGATGGTTCGGTATTCTATTCGCGATGAGTAAACTCAAATCTGCAGTGTCCGACACCCCATTGCGGCGGTTGTCGACCACCGTCTGATAACGACCAAGCCATTGCCGCCAACACCACAAACGGAGGTGTGGCGGTCAATCTGAGAGAACGACGGAAGTTTTAGCGCAACGCCACCACTACCGCCGCCTTTCGGTGGTTGTCTCCAAAACATCATCACCACCACGTGTGTTCGACCATTATCACTAGGGTTTTACCCTTGGTGGTTTGGCGGTTACTGATAACGATCATCACTAGGCCGTCATCGGGAAAAAACACACCGCCGCCACCGCATTGGCGATCGAGAATAGTGGCGGCGATCAACGCCACCATTACCGCGGCTGCCAAACTTTGGCCACACGACCGGCGAAATCGCCACTGCCGTCACTTGGCGACTACCACCGAAGCCGTCGATTACCACCATACGGCGGCAATCGATCCGTTGAACACGGTTATCATCCTCAGCCGAGTACGGCCTTGCCACCGCTTGGCCACCGTGGATGCGACGACAGCAGTAGCCACAGCCACCACCATCGCCGCTCCACTGTCGCCACCGCCTCAATCAACCGGCGACTGCAGCAGCTCCGGGCTGCCATCGCCGCCGTGATCGCGATCAACAAAACCATCGTCGCCACCACCACCACATACGGTGGTGTGGTAGCTGTCTTTCGATCGAGCCGGCGTCGCCGTTTGGCGGCCGTGGTTCTTAATCGACACCACCGCCTTCACAATCGGTGGAGCGGTGGTGGTTTCCGTTCCGTCATTGACACCGCTGTCCAGCGACTGGACTTCGCAATCAACATCACCACCACCTACGGTGGTGCGGTGTGGTTTCTGTTCAAGGCCGACGCCGCCACCACTTACGGTGGTGCAGCTAGTGGCTCGATGCGGTGTCAGCCGGCGAGTGGTCTCGAACAACAACACTAGCCGCCGCCTTGACCAATCACAGCCGCAACCACGATCGGTGGTGCAGCCGTGATCTGTTCCGGCCTCCGGCCACCACCGATCTGGTGGTGGTTCGCGTCGGTGGTGGTTGGTTTCGAGCTTGGGTTTTCGAATGTTAATTGAAATCAAAAATTTATATGTAAATAAAAATCAGATTTTTAAGAAACAAAACTTTAACGGATCACACACACAAATAGATGTAAACAGATAAAAAACTAAAACGATTTTTAAACAATGGCTCTGATACCACTGTTGGGTTTTTGTGGGTATCCTCGGATCAAACTGACTCGAAGATTAACTTGGATCTAACGAACCTCACTGGTTTGATAAATCTCATAGGTTTAAAATCAAACTGATAAAACCTACGTGATCAGAAACACACTGTTTTGATCTTTTCGTGCGGAAGCGATAAAAGCTAAAACCCTTAAAAGCCTATTGATCTTTAATCGTTTTAAACCTAATGGTTTGGATTCAGATCAGTTTACCTGGATTGCTCGAGATTTAATCCACCTGTGATTGACCAACGAACGTTCTTCTAGTTGAACCGAATGAAACCCGAAACACAAAAGTTGAATCCGGGGGGGGGGAAGGGGGGGTCGTCGCCGCCGGTTAGGAGAGAGAGAGGAGGAGAGAAACTGGAAACTGATATGTGTTTTCAAAAAGCTTAATTATTCCTTAACCCATAAGCCTTATTTATATGGGAAGAAAACACAATTTGAAAGGAATTCAGTTTCCATATTATAATTATCTCAAATCCTTTCCTTTTATTAACTGGAAGAGAATTTGCCTATGATAAATATATATATATATATTTATCTAATATATATATATATATATATATATTACTTTATTAATTAACTATTATATATTTATTTTATCAAATAAATATACAATCTTCTAATTAATTAATAACCCTCCAACTTTGGTAATTCTGACTGAAAATACCCAATTAATTTATAATACACTATTATAAATCCCAATTCTCCATTTCTGGGTTTCATCTAACTTGTTCGACTTATAGGTCCTCACAGGTGTGACCCTCAAGTGTCTTGTAACATTGGATGTGTAATTACTTGGTTTGTCAACTCTGCACATAATTCCTAACAGCTAGAATGCAACACATCTTAAGAGGTACTATTTCTAAAACCCTTTTTCATTTCTTACTATCCTATTACAAACAATTACTAACTTGGGCGTCGGAGCGCCGTTGGTCAAACCAACGGCCACCCCTTAGCCATTCTTTTCTTATCGCAGGTATCGCACGATTATCGCAAGTATCGCACGAATATCGCAAGTATCGCACGAATGACTAAAGCTTATAACGCACGATCATTGCTTTGAAAATAATACACACGCGCACAAAACAAAATGCCAGTCGCACGAATACTCTACTGAGTAAAAACAGAAACGTTTCTAAGAACTAAGTTCTAAATTCGAAAGCACAAGTCAACACGTACGATAAACTAAATCCATTCATTTCAAAATAAAAAGTACTTAAACAAATAAAAAGTACTTATATGAAACATCGTAAGATTACAAAATAAAATTAAGTACTAAGGGGAATGTCTGATCCTACGACCCCCGCATCATCAGACCCTCCTACACCCGCACCTTCTGCTGATCCTACGATGTGAGAAGGAGCTTCTTCGGTGGCCAAGATCGCAGGATTGGATCCAGAGACCGTTTCATCTGGGGTCTCCTCCCCAACTACAGCAACTTCAGCAGGCTTATCTCCACCTTCTCCACCTTCTTCGTCCAGATCCTTAAGGTCATCGGCATCTAGAAGATCCTCGGATCCCATAAGCTCGCGGAACGCCTCCACTTCCTCCTTGGCAATCCCAACGGTAAGGGTCCCAGCTATCACACGACGCATGAGGGCCGCACGAGCCACAACCCTTACCAGCGTCGCCTCATCCTTTAAATCTTGGATCTCAGACGTTAAGGCTTCCTCCCGCGATGCCTTCTCTAGCTGCACCGCCTTCAGCTCCTCCTCCAACTTGGACGCACGATCAAGGACAGTCTTCATACGAGCCCGTTGCTCAGTCCTCATAAGTTCCGCAGCCTCGAGCTTAGCCTCCAGATCGTCGATTTTGACCTGCTTGGCCTCCAAGTCGGACGCAAGCTTGAAGACCTTCTCCTTTGCCGTATCCGCCTCCTTCAGAGCAGCCCTTTCACTGGCCATCTTCGACCGCATATCATTCTTTATGGTCTCCATCCTAGAATGAAGACCAAGACTCGCTTGGAAACCCTGAGAAAAACGAAAGACAAAGTTAAAACGTACGATAGCAAGAAAAAATACTTATCGTACGACAAGAAACACTTACCAGGAAAGAAAGGCCCACCGCCGCAGCGTCGATCTCCTCGAACCTTTGCCTCGCAAATTGCTCTTTTTGCGAGGGTAGCAAAAATTGTTCGATGGCCGGGAAGATATCTTCCTTCCTCAAGACGTCTTCTTCCAAAAAACCCTTGGGAAGGGTTATGTTCAGGGTTGACGATCCTGGCTCATCGACCGTTTTCTTCAACGGCTTAGCAGAGGCCTTTGTTGCCTTAGCTCCCCTAGATTGATCTTCGGGAGGAGCAGACCTAAGTGGAGAAGCGTCGACCACATCATCCGCCTTTCGTTTGGCTTCATGCGATGGATCGACAGGATCGGACGTGGATCTCGTCCGTTTCGCTGGAGGTTCACCCCCAACCATCTCTTTCTTCTTCAGAGCTGCTCTCCTTGCAGCCTCCATCTGTTGCTCCCTCCTCGATGACTTCTTCGAAGATCCTACAAAGTAAAATAACATAAGAAAGAAAGAACAAAAGCACAAAATCGTACGATATTCCTTGAATCGTACGACTTACCTTCCATGTCTTCTTCTGAGATCACTTGGAATTCTGGATCCGTTTGTGTAGCTTCTTCGTCACTCTCTATCACAATCTCTTTTGCCTTCTGAGTAGAATACAATCGCTCGCCGATACTGTACGATAGAAATCGTTCGACCGAAGCTTTTGATTCTTCGGTAGCCTCAAACGAAAAGTCAATCTCTGCAAGAACAATTAAACATTAGATAAGTGTAACAAGAAAAGCAATAATAACGTTTCTAAGAAAACACGCCTAATACCTAAAGAATTCCATTCTGGAACCACCCAACTCCCATCTCCTAAGACTGAAGAAGACTGAACAAAGACATATCTCGTCTTCCAACCCCGGTCGTGCACTTGAGTACCATGAACCAGCATCGCATCCCCTCTACCTTTGGGAAAAAGCCCATACCGATTGTATTCTGTTGGCTTCACCGTATACGCCGTAAGAAGATCATCGACCGAAAAAGCAGGACGACCCCAGTTCTTCGTTACTCGTTCGATAACAAGTATGACTCTCCAGAATTGAGGCATTAGTTGACCGGGAGAGAGACTAAAACGTGACATGAAAGCCCTAGAAAGCGGAGTGTAAGGCCATCGAATACCAATCTTAAACGGATATTCGAACAGGGCAAAAAAACCCTGCCGATGCATCCTCCGGCCTAATCTCACCAGCCACCCTAATCACAGCACTCTCCGATAGGCTTGACAACTCCCTCAAAGCCATTACTTCTAAACTATCCTTAATCGTACTCTTAACCTCAGGCGACATTATGAAATCCAACCTATCGAGACTCCTCCTTAATCTAAGAAACCTAAGAGTATCGAGACCTCTAGTACCTTTCTTAGCAATAGACTTTAAACGCATGAAAATCAGAGGGAGGGGAGAATACCTTATATGAGAAATCGCTTAAATCTCTGCCGAAAATAGAGGATGATTTTGGAAACAATTACTCGAAATAATTTGAGAGATTTGTATCTAATTCAAAATTGAAGTTATCTATTATATGGAAACCAGATTTCTCTCCAAGTAATGCAGGTCCAATTACGCATCAACACGCGTCCAGATCAAGCCGTTGAGACGACAGTTGTCACACACACGTCATCACGACGACGTCATTAAAACCGTTCCTATTCAATTCGATTTAAATGAAATTCGTTCACTAGCAATTGATTATTTTATAGCCAAATTAACGATCGATTCTTGTAGAAAAGAGATTCAGAAATATTCAGAATAAATTTTTCTAAATCTCGGGGGCAAACTGTTTGGGTGAAAATTTACGATCGCACGATGCACGATGATCTACTTAAATCATAAGATATCTTTCAGGATGATAATCCTGTATTAAGATAAGGTCCTAAGATAAGCTACGTGTACCTTCGAACGATAACAGCTAATCATCGAATGACCTTTATATAAGATAACGTACGATGTAACCTAAGAACATACGATATCACACGATATTATACTAACGGCTAAATATGTCTTAAGTATGATCGTTTGTAACAGGTAAACAATGGATATCGAAGATCAAGTAACCGTTAAAGACCGAGATATTCTCTCCATAAAGCCTCGACAGTTACGACCAATATTCAAGCTTCGGTTATGACCGTTACATTAAATGCACAATTATGGGATGACAGTTACATTCTTGCCAGCTATAAAAAGAGGTCGAAGCCATCATTCAAAGACATCTGATTATTCTGGAAGCCATCCGAATCTGCAAATACTCTCTAGCATATTACTTACGATTATTTGTAATTTACATTCGAGTACTTCGTTTATTTCGCTGTATCGTACGATCTCAATTGTAATTCTCGAGGACATCACCCCTTCTTGGTGATACTTAGTGCATCGTCGACTAACCCCTTTTAGTCGGTCGCAGGTTTTTTCCTCGACCTCGAGGTTTTTCCTGCGTCATCAATTGCGTTGTCTCTTTATTTATTTTATCGCACGATTTATCGAACTAGATTTCTTTCTCTCGATGGATTTGCCTCACAACATCTTACGATATTTAATTGTGTAATTTTTTACCAAAACAATTTGGCGCCCACCGTGGGGCCCCGTTCTGAGAAAATCTTGTTTGATAAAACGTCCGCTTACTAATCAAATTTTTCGAGTTCTTTTGAGTATTCATTGCAGGACTATGGAGAACAACTTCCAACCAACTCTGCAACAACAGCTAGCAACCGCTCAACAACAAATTCAACAGTTGGCTGATCAAAACATGCAAGCCAATGGAGAAATCGCACGATTACGAGCTTTGAATCCACAAACTACTCAAACTAATCCCGCGATTCCATTGCACCTCCCAAGACCACCCCTTTTCCAACAGAATCAATTCAGAGCACCTCAAGCACCTCCAATGCCTCAAACATCTCAAAACAATCTACGTCCACCTCAAAATAACAACTCTCAACCCATTTTTCCTCCTCTTCCATCAGGACCACCTCCTGCATTTACCTTCGCTCAACCTCATGGTATACCTCGACCTTTCCATCCAATCCCAAGAGTGAGTTAAAAACCTTACCTACGATCGGAAAACGTTCGCCGCTAAACCTTCCGACGACCTCCCTCTTTCCGGCGAATCTCTCTCTCTCTCACTCACGGTTCTCTCCCTCCCTCTCGTTTCTAACTTCCTCACCAAGAAAAGTGGAAAGCAAATATCATCCCCACAAGGATATATATACAGGTTATATATAATAAAGTGTAAATATATCCTTAACCAATTCAAACTCCCATTTTTTAATAATTATCTACTAAAAGATATTTTAAAGAATAATAAAATAATATTAATAATAACAATAATAATAAAGGGATGTTACATCAATTGAGTTCGTTAAACAGACAGTGGGGCGGACCTACTTAGGTGCCAATGGTGGCACGTGCCACCGTACCATTCCTCTGTCGCAGTGTAAAAAAAACAGGGTCGTGAAAGGTGTCACCGTATTAATTTGTTGTGTCTCACCATAAATATTTTGAAACTGCAATTAAGACACAAACCTTCCTTGGTTGAAGTGGTAAGTTCCTTACTTTTCAAAGGAGTGGTCATGTGTTCAAGTCTTGTTACAGTTTTTTTATAGTTTTTAGCTTTTAATATCAAATTTTTTATGTTTCTAAAAAATTTGTACTAACAAGAATCAAACTCGAGACCTTTCATTTAAAAAACAAATAACCAACCACTCAACCAATATTGTTTTTATTAAAAGAATTTCTATAGGTATTTTTTATAGTCAAATGGTGCCACCGTTTAAAAAATTTTCTAGGTCCGCCGCTACGTTAAAGATGGCATGGTGTTATAAGTTATAACGTATATACCTTGAAGTTATTCCGTTATGAATGGGCATGGTGAGTTCAAATAATAGTTGTAACCAAATCCATATCGACACACACACACACACTGAATTTTTCCAAAACATCAAATTCTATTCATTCTGAGTCTCTCAATTTCCTGTGGATTTCATCACTCAATTTCCATCATCTCCCTATAATTCACATATATACATACATATACATATATATATATAATACCTTCACATTTCACCATAAAACATGCCCATCGCTGATGTCGATTCCCTCCCCAATTCTTCACCGGGATCGGCGTCGGCCTCGCCCACCAATCGCCTCAAGTTCCTCTGCAGCCATGGCGGCAAGATCCTCCCTCGCCCTGCCGACGGCCGTCTCAAGTACGTCGGCGGCGAAACTCGCGTCATTTGCGTTCATCGCGACGTTACGATCTCCGGTACCGTTTTCTGAACCCTAACCGTTTCGATTTATTTGTATCGATTGTTTATTGTGTTTGTTGAAGATGAGAATGCATTGTTTTAACGATTTCTTAGGTTAAAATCGTTAGATTCGACGTCAGATTTCAAATTTTCAATAGTTGATGAATGAAATCCGACTTAATTTGAATCTATAACGGAAAATGATCAACGAGATGTTAAATCTAATTCTGAACCCTAACGTTTCGATTTCATTGGATCAGTTTGTTGTATCGATTGTTCATTGTGTTTGTAGGAGATAAGATTATGAGAATGCATTGTTTTTTTAACGATTTGTTAGGTTAAAATCGTTTGATTCGACGTCAGATTTCAAATTATCAACAGTAGATAAATGAAAAACTGTACGGAAATGATCTAATTTTATATGAATCGTAGAATTTTGTTCGGTTTATACCTAATCGTAGAAAGGAATTCATCAATTCTTTAGGTTAATGACGTGAAATTTTGATGGTAGATGAATGAAATCTAACTTATTTGAACAGTGGATGATTAGGATCGAATATACGAGTGATCGATGAATGAAAACCGAAATGATCCACGAGATGATGAATCTATTTGCATATGAATCATAGAATTTCTTTCGGTTTCGGTTTATACCTAATGGTACAAAGGAATTCATCAGTTCGTCACTATGAATTAGGAATGTGAATATGTGATAGTGAATAGTATGTCTCTTGTTGAAGATTACTTTTAATTGAAATAGTGTTTGTTTTTCTTTTGATTCTTACTTCATTGATCCGGAATCTGGATTTGAATTTCTGTTATATTGAAGATGAAATTATGTAGCTTTAATGTAGAAAGTTCTTCCATTCATCCTAGGATCTAACATTTTGGATTCAAATTATAGACCTTATGAAGAACATTACTAGCATGTTTGATCTGTAACACTCCCTCTGGCTTTCAGTTTCTGATGAAATTATGTAGTTTTAATCAATACTTTTGGAGTACAATATAGATAGAAAGTATTTTAATTTCATCTAAGATCTCACTTCTGGATTCAAATTATAAAACTTATGAAGAGGCTTACTACTTTACTTGCATGTTTTATTTGTAATACTTTCTCTGGATTTCAATTTCTGATGAAATTATGTAGTTTTAATCAATCATTTTGGAGTACATTATAGAAAGTATTTCAGTTTCATCTAAGATTGAACTTTTGGATTCAAATTATAAAACTTATGAAGAAGCTTACTACTTTACTAGCATGTTTGATCTTGTAATCCATCCTCTGGATTTCAGTTATGTAGTTTTAATCAAACCTTTTGGAGTACAGTATAGAGAGTTTTTCTATTTCATGAAAGATCTAACTTTTGGATTCAAATTATAGAACTCATGAGGAAGCTTACTAGCATGTTTGATGGTGAAATGGTCCTCAAGTACCAGTTACTCCCAGAGGATCTTGATATCTTGGTTACGGTAAAATCCGATGAAGATCTTCGTCACATGATTGAAGAATGCGATCGCCATGAACTCCTAGGAGCACCGAGACTTCGGGCCTTCCTTTTCTCATCGAATAACCCAATCGTGATCGAGAACCAAATGGGACCGATGGACCACCGCTCCCTTGAGCAAAGATACATAAATTCTGTCAATGGCATTGTTGTTTCTCCAACCCAAACCTATAACACCGCCTTCAGCGCTTCCTCCACCTGCTCCTCCCCAAGAACACCACCCGAAATCACCACCACCATCATCCCTCCCACTAGCGGCATAAACCCCGATTTCACCACTTCACATGGCAAACCCGGTTCACTATCAAGAAAGAATAGCTCCGCTAGTTTATGCAATCTTTATTGCAATTCCCCAAACAACCACCAAATCTCAAGTCCAAACTGGAACCAAAACCACCATCACCACCACCAACCGCCGCCACAACCCCATCAATACCCTCCCCAACCCGTCCACTCTCCCAAACCTCCGCTAGATCGGCACCCTCACAAGGGTAGTGGTAGCGAGCATCTAGGGAGAACAAGGTCAACCGGCATTGGTGATTATTATAGGCACGCGGGTGGTGATCATAATAACCACCCTAGGACAACAAATAGAGGGGGAGGGGGGCATATAATGTCTTACCAAAGAGGTTCGGCTTTTGACGATTATTATGGGAGTTTTAGGTGCGAGAGTCCTCCGGGAAGTCCGTTAGCACGAAGCCCTAGCGGTGGTGTATCACCAAGCCCTAGCGTTAAGTCGGGACGTTGGTGAATCTAGGGAAAAAGAAGTGTTCTTCATCTACAATGGTTAGATGTATAAGGTTGAGTCTTGACAACAAATGTAAGTAAATAGGTGAAGTATGGTGGCATAGTTGTAAAGCTTGATACATGTATATATATGAGAATATATGTGTTTGGAAGTCATGGGTGGGTCTTATATAAGTATAAGTAGGGGATAAGTTATTATACAATCCAGTAAAAGGTTACAACCCGTGCAACCTTCATCTAAACCATTTATTTTAATCCGTTCACTATGATTGATTACTCGATTCATCAATGATTAGTAATTTCATGCAATAATCCAACCTATAATGCATTGTATTTTCATTAAATGCATATTATAACATGGGATGCACATTGTTTCATGAATGTTTAATGGAAGCATTATTTTCATGCAATTCATCGCATAAATCATTATGTGCATTGACATCTGCGGTTGAAATTCGATGAAATCATGTAAGTACATCTAGAGAACCAATGGGAATCTATATAAATGGGCTAAATAATTAATTTAGATGAAGGTTGTATGAGTTGTAACCTTTTAAGGGGTTGTATAATAACCGTGGCCTATGACAACATATGTGTTTAGAATGATACCATATTACTCTCCGATGTATTTACAACGGAAACTAAAATAAATTAACTTTTTTGTTTATCGTCGGAAATCCGTCGAAAAGTAAACTTAGTTTAAATGATTAATTGTAGTTTCATCATTTAATTGTTCAAATTACATTAGTTAAGTAATTTAATTATAAATTAATAGATAAACACAACTTTCGTTACAAATTCGTTGGAAATCTGTCCCAAACAATTTCAAGACTATATAATTTATCTTTTAAAAGATTTTAGTGACGGATTTCCAACAGATTGATGTCTATGTTGATTTTTTATTGACTTTTCTTGATTCCGTTGGAAATTTGTCGTAAAGTTTATGATGGAAAATTTCGTTGGAAAAGTGCATTTTTTAGTAGTGTGTGATTGCTTATATAAAGTAAATTTCCGGTGTGGTACCGTAATAAGGAGTTTTTAGTGTTTGGACGGAAAGAAAAAGAAACTTATGCCGGTTGGCACCGTAACAAAGAGTTTTGATAACTACTTTCACCTTTCTAACTTGTTTATTTACCAAAGAATAAAAAACAACTTATCAATGTATTACGCTTACACTATCATAAGCTAATTCAAATACTTTTTATAAAACTTCAATTTACCGTAATATAAGTTAAACGAAGACTTTTATAAGAAAAAAAATGTTTTAAATAAGTAATCCCAAACACTCTCTATATATAATTTTGCATAATCTTGATTTTGAATCCATCATAATTCTGATTAATTAAGGACTGTGAGCTTTGGAATACCATGTTTAATGTTTTAATAAAATGAGTGATAAAATAACTGTTTCAACAACTATCCTGAAGTTGAAAAAGGAAAATAAATTATTGTAGTTTAAGGAAAAAATTGATTGTAGTTAATTTTTTTATTTTAAACATTTATGTTATATTGTATGTTAAAATAGAGAAAAGAATAGAAAGATTTAAAAAGTAAAAATGTCTAAAACTTAATAAAAGAGAGGAGAGCAATATTATAATTATTTTTCACCGATAAAAGTCAGTCATTGAAATTACCACAAGGGTTGTGGCATACTTGTTGAGGCCCTGCGGAATATGGTGGAATATCCCATCTGTCAGGGTTCGAGTCCCCAAGCGTACACAACAATTGTGGTCATTGGGTTATAGGGGTTGATGTCATACAGTCATAAATTGTTGAAATAAATTGTTGAAATCAGTCTAGATAGCTACGTCCTACGATACCCTTTAAAAAGGGCATTAAAATTAGATGTGTAGTAAAGAGAAACAATACTTTATTAGATATATTGAATAATTATTAATATAGTTAATGTTATGATTGCTATATGAATGTAAACTTTTTAAAACTTTTGATTTTTCATGTTTTATTATAAAAAAAATTATAACATAGTTGTTGGACATGTTCTAACGTCTAAATGTCAGGTTCTTACATTTGATATAGTTATATATTAATGTAAGCTGTATCAAATACAAATCATGAATTCTTACAAAATGTACAAACCAACCACAACCATACATGTAGATGATCAACGGTGTGGATTAATTCGGTTCCTAAATTTTTCTCTCAACCACATTTCATAACCACCTAAAAATTAGAAGATAAACAAAATAAACTGTTAAGATCAAGTTTGTACGGTTTGTAAGAATCCCATGGTTTGTTGACGGTGCTCTAAGCATTTACCCGATAAGCATTGGGTAAATGACCCATAAGTGTCAACTTTTAGAAGTAGTTACATGTTGGGTTGGGTTCCGATGAGAAGTGTCATAATTGGTGAGAAACAAAAGAAGTGGTTATCAACCGTTAAAATAGAAATTGATGCACATTAAAATGTTTAATTTTTTTTAAAGCACAATCCATGGGAGAATATAAAAAAAAAGAGGTGAATAATCCACATTAATTTCTCAAGGGATCTTTTGCCATTACGTACATGCCAATTTTAATCTATAGTTTTTAAATAGAAAAAATCTCTTCTTCATCTATTATTAAGGTTGAAGTTGTTTAATCAATTAAAAAGTTTAATTATAACATTTCAAATTAATACGAGGAGACTA